>CM029131.1:13243909-13396409 GCA_016859345.1 Istiophorus platypterus | reverse complement strand
GTTATCCGGCCGTTTGGCTCCCGCTCGACAACAGCCCAGAGGTTTGTTCAGCATCCGACATCCTTCAGTAACCGAGTCTTTCACGGTGCTGGTTAATGAAAGCTCCCGAGCCGCCGCTCAAACGTTGCTATTATTCCGTATTTTCACTCATTTTTCATTTTTCCCTGTCTGCTCCTTCCCGCTCACTCGGCCTCCGCCATAGCAGGCAACAAACTAAACGCTGATTGGTCGGCTGAGTCCGCTTCCGCCTAGAAGACGCCTCTGATTGGTGGATTTATTAGCGTACCTGACGTTGTACCTGATATTGAACGATGGAGGGATCGACGTGTTAAATGCGGCCCGACTGCCCAGCGTCACTTCTACTTCAGAAACAGAGGCGAATGTTTTACAGAAGAATCCAGCGGTTGTTGTTTCCTCCAACACGCCACAGCTGTTTCTCCGTCTACGGTTTTGTTCACGTGTCCACACACTTTTGGCCATGTAGTGTGACGTATTTTATCTATCGGACAAATGCATTTGATGTAATTTTCCGTAATCGCCTTAAAATAATCCTGCGTGTTTCCCCAGCTATTCTTAGAGCCTCGACAGTATCAGAGCAAAACTAGAAAACAGTGTAAATGTTTCTAATAACGGTTCTGATGTTTTTGTGTTTAAAAAAGTGACAGAAGGCAGAAGATGAGCATCAGAGTAGTAGAGCAGACGGACTGAATTTAATGGCTGCGGCTGGTGAATAAAGTGCTTCCACTTCTGCTAATGTGTCGTTAAAATGTCTTTGCTTTGAATTCAGCTTGTCTGACTCTTGCTTCATCACGCCATTACCTCCTTCTCCTCCCCAGACAAACGTGTGTGTGTCTGTGTTTGTGTTGTGTGCAATAGACCGAATGGAGGTTCAAGGCTGTGAGAGCAGCCTAATGGGTTTATATTTACCTGCCTGCCTCCACATGCTCCTCAATTTGTTCCATTAGGGAAAAAAATAGCAGCTCTTCAGTGAAATTACTTTACTATGACCGACTGACATGAAGAACTGAAGCTTCTGCTGCAGAAATAGCTATGACAGAAAACACTTGACATAATCTAGAAATCCTAAAGAACAAACCGTGACTGCAGGGCTGTGGTCAAGAGCTCAAAATCAAGTCAAGTCTCAGCCTCTCATGACTGAGCTTGAGCTATGACGAACAAGAAAGACAAAATTATTATCACTCTTGCTGCAATCTGACATATCAAAAAACAAAACATATCTTGCAATAAAACATCACAAATTGCTATGAATGTGGGTTAATGATAAACATGGAGCCTTGAAGAGAGATTCCTGATGGAAGAGTTTCCAAAGACAAAATCCTAGAGACCGTAAACCTTTCAAAATAGTTGCCTGGTGGACTTAGATCGTAAAAGACAGTGTCGAAGTGGACATTACGTTCCTGATGGCAACCATAAAGAAAACTTCGTAATGGATATAGAACCTTAAAGACATTTTCTTGTCGGAGTTGGAGCCTTAAAGAAAACAAATTTCTTCAGATTGTCTTTAAGGCTGAAGCTCCACTGTTTTTCTTTACACAGAGCTCAAAAGGCTCCTGATGAATGTGGAGGGCCAAAGAGGTCCAGCTTGCATTGAGAGCCTGGAAAAATAAGTTTTCCCCAGTGGCCCGTTAAACGAGATAAACCCCAGTGCAGTCTCTGCATTGGTCACGCTGGATGTCCAGACAAAAGGAGGATGCAGCAGCAGGTGTTTGTGTGTAACTGTAGACCCTGACCCTCAGGTCTGAATCCCATCTTCCCTCCAGTGATGACATGTCGGTTTGGTGTTAAGCCGCCAAAACTGCCGCCTGATATTTAATACACGGCAGCAGCACTGAAGTGGCTAATGTCACTTTCTACCTTCAAAAAACCTGATATCTGCAGTTTTGGTGCCTTCTGTTTTATGTTTGTTTATTTGTTTGTTTATTTTGAACTCACCTAAAGGGCGACATTTGTCCTATTATACCTGGTTGTTGTTCATTTGTTTTTTCCAATCTGCACCTGTGGTGCAGAGGAAAATCTGAGAAAAGACAAAGCATTACTTAACAATTAATCAATAAACAATACAACACTTATCACATACTCAGTGAGTTCATGTGTTCTCCTAAAAAGTTTAGCTTAGGGAGTTACAAGGCTTTTCATTGGAGAGAAAGTGTGTGTGTGTGTGTGTGTGTGTTTGAGTGTGGGAGGAGGAGGAGGATGATATTTCATTGATTGTTCTTTTTCATGCAGCAGTGTGTGTTTATGGGCATGAATGAATGTTGGTGATGACGTTTTATCTAAGTGTGTGTGTGTGTGTGTGTGTGTGTGTGTGTGTGTGTGTGTGTGTGTGTGTGTGTGTATGTGTGTGTGTGTCCTTGGCTGACAGAATATAAAAGTCGGCTGAATGGTCAGAGCAACAAAAGAAGAGACAAACGACAGAAAAACCTCCATCCTACGATTGAACGACAAGCAAACACCAGCAGTAAGAGAAAGAAGACAAGAGACGAAGAGACAGGACCGTGTGGTGAGGACATTCATTTTTTTTTATTTATTCAGGTTAAAAACCTTTATATTTTTACAAAATCAAACTACGCCCCTTGAGTTATATAATTTTATTTAATAGATATTTACATGTTAAGAGCAAAACCTTAGTCAGCAACTTTAAAAAAAAGAATTGTTACCAAATGTTTAAATAATGAATTTAATGTATACAGTATATCTTTCTAATCATGTTGTCAAGGTACAAAATAAGATAGCATAAATCTAAGTATGAATTTATAATTACATTGAATAAAACTTATTACCAATGTAAAAGATGGGAAATAAGGACAAGAAAAATATAAGTTAAGTTGCAGTAGAATAAAAAGGAGGTACACATAGGATACACAATAAATTTAAAACAAGACAAAGAGAGGCCATATATTATAATACACATATAAATAAACTGTATATTTATATAATAGTTTGTCTTATAAATAATAACTGTTTTGCATAAATATATGCAAAAATCTGAAGACTTATAAAATTATATGTGTATGAATGATTAATACAGTATACATAAAATATAGCAAAATTTGAAAATATATCAGAGTGAAAACTATATTTCCAGATTTGGTTATTTTAATTTTCATATTTTTTAAAAGAGCTGAGATATTAAGTTTAGATATATATATATATATATATATATATATATATATATATATATATATATATATATATATGTTTTGAAAAACTACACTTTTTTAAGCTAAATAAATTGATTATCTGGAAAATGTGCTGAAAAAAGGCAGATTTTACTAGGTGACATTTTTGTGGATGACAGCAAGGATAAAGACTATACACCTGATTAGCATAAAACTAAATCCAATGTACTGTAACTTCCATCAAAAACCAAACAGAAAATAATACAGGTTAGGATTTTTTTAAATGTAATTTCCAGTGTTTGTGTAATTTGCGTCCTTGTCTCTGATTGGCCGACAGGAGAATGTTACCTGGGTGGCTGTTGGTGGCTGTGGTGGTTGTGGGCGTGGCCAAAGGAGCGGCCAGTCAGTGCTGGGAGCATCCCAGCTGCCAGGATCTCAGCTCTGAAAGCAGCATGATGGTAAAACACAAACACACACACACACACACACACACAGCATGCACAGTAAACACAGTAGAGTCCAGAGAGAACCAGATTCATTATTTCCACCTGAGGATCATGGTTTGTTCTTTACTGTCTGCTTTTTCCCCCAACTCATTCAATTAGTTTTCCTTTGCATTAATCAATTTGTGTCATTTCTAAATCTATTTTTTTGACAGACAAAACTGCTACTTTCTATCCTGAAGTGTCCTCCCCAAAATAAAATTACAAACAAACAGAAAAACAAGCTACTTAAGCCATAACGCACTGCAGGCATGGCCAAATTAACTCTTATGTGGCCCCAGGGCAAGAGATCTGCTAGGGGCCCCAGTTACCCCCCACTGTCCAAGCAATATATACACTATAAAATTCATACGAGCATTAGAAGTTCATTCTTGTCCTTGGAAGTGAGGATGAAAAGTTAAATTATTCACCTTAAACATGCAGAAATAAAACCCTTATAAACAAATTTAAACAGAACAGTCAGAACAAATGTTTTCTTCCTGAGCTTTCAACTGTATCACATAGTCTTTCCAGCGCAGATGTCAAGACTGATGTTAGAATTCTGATGTTTCATCAATCAGACCTGAGAGAACACATTCATAACTGGGGCTTGTTTGACTTGTATTTCTTACCTTCACTAAGTCTCCACTCCTGCTCCACCTCCTCACGTTCTCCTGCAGGAGTGTATCCAGCTCTGTCACGCTGACCTCACCGCCGAGAACCCCCTCCTGCCAGGCAACGCCCACCTCCAACTGCTCCCTCTATCTGACCCCGCCCCCTACATCCTCCCTTCCTCCTCCTCCTCCTCCTCCTCCTCCTCCTCCTCACCTCAGGCCAAGCGCTCCTACTCCATGGAGCACTTCCGCTGGGGGAAGCCCGTCGGCCGTAAGCGCCGCCCCGTCAAAGTCTACACCTCCAACGGCGTGGAGGAGGAGTCTGCCGAGGTTTTCCCCGGAGAGATGAGGAGGCGGGAGCTGGCCGGCGAGTTAATGGCAGCGGCAGCGGAGGAGGAGGAGAAGGCGCAGGAGGTGACGGAGGAGGCCGGGGAGGAGCAGCAGCAGCAGCCACAGCTCCTGGGCGGCGTCCAGGAGAAGAAGGACGGCTCGTACAAGATGAAGCACTTCCGCTGGAGCGGCCCGCCGGCGAGCAAACGCTACGGCGGCTTCATGAAGAGCTGGGACGAGCGCGGCCAGAGGCCACTGCTCACGCTCTTCAAAAATGTCATCAACAAAGATGGACAGCAGCAGAAGTGAGGGCGGAGGAGGGATGGAGAGGGAGGGAGAGAGATGGAGAGGGAGGGAGAGGGAGGGAGAGGGATGGAGATAGATGGAGAGGGAGGGAGAGGGATGGAGAGGGATGGAGAGAGATGGAGAGGGAGGGAGAGGGATGGAGAGGGCTGGAGAGAGATGGAGAGAGATGGAGAGGGAGGGAGAGGGAGGGAGAGAGATGGAGAGGGATGGAGAGGGATGCTGATTGGCCAGGGAAGCTCGTTAGCGGAGAAATCAGTGACCAACCACAAGAAGCTGTGAGCCTCATGTCTGCAGCTGGATCCTGAATGACTGGAAGGGAGATAGAGAGAGAGGGAGTGAGTGAGAAAGATGTTTTGATATTTATTGATTTATGTAAATAACTGTATATGAAATTAAAACATAGAGATATTTGCAAGCAAAAGAAGAGACGTTTTCTCTTTTTTCATCTCTTTTTAGTTACTACAGTCACGCGACACACACTCCTTAAATCTTAACATTAAACAAAAACAACCATGTACATTTAGAATTAATTCCCACGATGAACGTCTCCCCTGAAATTCATTCACCAGATGCGGCTTCTGTTTGGAGGCTGGGAATTTTCATTTTTCATAATTGAAAAAAAGGGAGGTGTGATTTTAAACAGAAAGAGACAAAAGTGGCTTCTCATTTCCAGCTCGACCCCCTGAGTTGGTCGAACACGCCGTCTCTGGCTGGCTCGTTTCAACATGAAGACTTGGCTTTTAATCCTAAATTATTTTTAAACACAATATATATTCACGACTAAATAAGCAATAGACTTAAAGTTAGTGAAGAAAACTTCCTCAGTAGGACCCGACCGATGCATCGAGTGAGACGATTGCAGATAAACCAATAATTGTATACACAGACAAGTGACATGTGATTAAACTAACTTAAAGCCGAAGACAGGAGACAACACATAATCTGATCATCTGCATTTTCACCTGCAACACATGACGTGAGGGATAATAAACCACGGCACAGCAAGTAAACGAACAGCAGCTGCATAACAAATGCTTTCTCCTCCATCTGTTGCTGCATTAGTTAGCCACAAAGCTAGCTAATGCCAATAGTTCATCGGTGGAAGAAAGCTGACGTAGTGATACACTCACCCTGCCCGAACGATAAATATGATAAACACATACATGACTTTAAAATGAGACATGGTGTCTTTTCAGGATTAATGCCAGACTCCCGGGCTAATGTCTAAGTCAGCTGATTCAGACGTTCCCAGTTGATCATGAATGTAAAAGAACTTTATGAAGAATCTCTGACATGTGCTATTATGTTTTCAACCCTCAAATATAAAATATCGGAAGGAAAATGAAATGTTCCTGCAAATATATAATCCGGAGTGATGATTATATCGTTTAATATAATCAGAAAACTCACAGACACAGTGGAGCCTGGATCGGTCACTACATATACTGTTAATAACTTCACTAGATTTAATACTACAGATCAATGAATCAATAAACTAACATATTTATATCGATATTTTATTAGAGCAGTCGTCTACTAAGCGCATGGATTCAACTCTGGTGATCAGACAAAAGAGCACATGACAAATCTCTCATACATTTGAAACAAAACAAAAAAAGACAAAAGGGTAGAACGATGAACAAAAGGTTGGTTTGGGTTTTGTTTTTTTAAAACAGGGATCAATCAATTTATTATTTAATAAAAAGAAAATCTGACTTGTACCAGCAGCAGGAGAGACAAAACATCCTCTGACAAAATACAAGAAAATAAAACAAATTCAAGTTACACATTTTCATTTAATCTAGACAGTGTATGTGCTGACGGGACGACTCCTCCCCTGCCTCCTTCTTTCCTTCCCCACCTCCTTCTGTCCTTCCCTACCTCATTGTGTCCTAACATGTAACAGAAAAACCAGGCCGTGAGTTACTGCTGAATGTGTGTGTGCGTCTGTGTGCGTGTTGCGTCTAATAGACGCACAGGTCGGGAAACTTCATCTCGTAGAGCGGCGTGGAGCGAGGCGGCGACTGTCCGGATGGAGATGGAGGAGGATGTATGATCAGATCAAAGACCTGATCCAGTTTCGAGTGGAGCAACGAGGTCTGGGGAGAGAGAAATGTATTTCATTAGAAAAAATACTAAAAACAATACTAGTATTTCAAGGCAGAAAACAATGTCAGAGCAATAAATGGATAAAATGATTTACATTATTCATCATCTTATAACATCTGAGGTCAACCCAGACTCTGGTCTCTACGGGAGGATCCTCATCATTATTTTAATTGTTTTCACCTTCACAGATCAACATTTCCATTGAAGCAATGCCGCCTTGCAGCACTTGACTCCCTCTAATCATCTCCAACACTAAAAACAGCCTGGAGCGTTTTGGGTTTTTTTGTTTGTTTTCTATGAAACTCGTGTTTGAGCGCAGACGGACGAACCAACTGGCTGCAGCGTTTATCAAACTTGAATCTAGTTTCAAATCTGGTCCTCGAGAACAAAACCATTCCAATCCTTTATCAGAATTCAAAATAACAACTCAAAGGTTTGGATCCGTTACCATCCTCCTCCGTTTGAAAGGCAGAAATGAAAATGATGTTTCTAACCTGCAGTTCAAAGATTCACACCTTTCTACCAGTAGCTGCCTGAGGTCACGATCCAAAATGGTTAAGCTGATCAGCTTGGATTATTGGCGAGACAGTCATTAACGTTTAACGTGGAGAATCTTGACCTGATCGTTTGACTCGGTTGTTGTTACCGTATGACGAAAACAAACAGGGAATTTTCTCTTTTGCACCGACACCAGAGCAGGATGTATGAAACCAAACAACCTTTGCAGATTATCATGAAACACAGTCACAGCTGTTTAATTGTGTCTGACAACATTTTCCTTCGATCCCCGGGAGGGACGCCGGGTCGACAGCCGAGGATGATGCAGGCAGGGCGCCGTCTCACCCTGGCTCCACAGTGAGCGGCGATTTCCTCGAACGGGGCCGTCTGGAACCTCTCCACCACCTCCATCCTCTTCCTCCTCTCCTCCTCCTCAACACCCCCTCTGTCCTCTGAAAGTCAGGGTTTTAACAACGGGACTTTAGCCTGTGTCTTCATATATTTTTCAGTAGGTTTTATGTATTTGTCATGTTTTTTATTCAGATCTGAGCTCTGTGTGTTTACCAGGCCGAGAGAGAAATCTTTCCGTGGGAACAATAAAGTTAAACTTGAGTGACATGGAATTTTTTATTTTATTCCCTTTCTGCATCCATTCAGCCAATGTGAGTTTATGTTATTGCTCTGATTTTTGCTTTTTCTTTCTTTCTGTTTGTTAATGGAAACTCAATCTCCTTATTTGTTATTTTGAATACTGCTGCAAATAGATTGTAATGATTTTAATATTATTAAATTGTTGTGCATATTTTTACATTTTATTTCTTCTATGATATAATGTCTGTATGTATGATACTTTTTACCTTGTCTGGGTCAAATTTTATTGATTTTTCTCATGATTCAATGTTTAGCATTTTAGCTCCTGTTTTCTACTAATTTTAATACCAGAGATTAAATGTCTGGCTCTACCTTTATGAAGCCTGGTGAATGGTGAAAACACCAGGGACCTTGACAGAAATAACATCGTATTGAAATATTATAATGTAACTAATTATATCTCTTACAAAGGCTGATATCCTGCATGTTATAAATAGATTAAACTCGTGTTTTCTATATTTAGCACAAGCTGTCAATACGATCAGAATCCTTCAGACTAATAAAGAGAGGACAGAGAGTGAAGCCCGGCGGGTTGTGAGTATCAAGTAATAAATCATGCTCTAATCAAAAAAATGTTTATGGTAATCAACAGAACTACAGCTGACGTGTTTTATCATATGTATAAATCACGGCTAAGGTAGAAAATCAGTTGTAAAAGTAAAGTGGCTTTATTCAAAAGCCAAATAAACAAAATAGTGAAGCATATGATTGTACCGACTGGAAATAAATGACCTACCGATGGTGTTTTTCAGCGTCTCGAAGGTGATCTGCTCTGTCTGTGGTTTCTACAGAGGACAGAGGTGAAGACATCATCACCATCAGACAGACAGACAGACAGACAGACGGACAGAGGGACAGCTACCTGCTGTGCGTCAGGACAGTTCTGAGGGTCCACGTCCATCTGCAGGGAGACGACATCTCCGATACTCTTCCTCTTAGACAGGCGATCCTCGTCTGAAACATACAGAGTCTGAATATTAGAAGCAGCAGTGAACGGTCTCAGCTCCATCACTGAGTCTGTTGCTGTGTGTGTATGTGTGTGTACCCGTCAGCTGAGGTGTGTACGCCGTGTTGAAGCGATCGGCGTGCGTAATGTAGCTGCTTCCCATCAGAGCCTCGCAGATTGTTGATTGGACGAAGAGAAGAGTTTCGTCCACCTTCAGCTCACCTTCTGGCAGTCTGACACACAAACACATGAACACATGAATATTGATGATATTTCTTCTACTGTTATAGAAACAATTCCAATACAAGTTCACTGAGAGTTCAACACTGATATCTGCTTCACTGTAGCATAAAACGATAACAACTTTTTCCCGTTGACACAATAATGGAAAAATCAGTAGAGACCATGCGGCTTTCGACTATTAATTAAGTATGAACTGACTGACATTTATATCGCATTCTTGTCAGTCCTTCCCTGCTGTGTATAACAGTTATTCACCGATGAACGTGAGCTGGCAAGTAGCCTATTGGTGGGTGGGATAAAACGTAACAGACAAAATTTTGTAATTTTGGTATTTTGGCCTGATCTGTCATTTTGTTTCACCTTTTATTTTTCATTAGTGCATTGACTTTTGCTTGGACTCATCACTTATTCATAAAGTTTTGAATATACCATGGACAGATTTAAATCTTAAATAAGTCTGAACATTATCTCTCTCTCTCTCTCTCTCACGCCACTGTCTCTCTCTGTGTCTCGACCTGGGTTTGTCACAGAGGATTTCTTCAGGCAGCAGGTGTGGCGCCTCCTTCTGACGACTCTCTATGACCTGCAGACGAAAAAAAATAAATTCATTGAGGCTGTGCAGACACACAAACCTTTCATTTCTTATGTTTTCACACACACACACACACACACACACACGCACACACACACGCACACACACACACACACACACACACACACACACACACACCTGTGTGACGTGTTGGTGCAGTGCTGGAGGCGGCCCGAGCTGGGACAGCAGATGGAGAAAGGCAGCACAGACGGCATGAACGCCGCAGCGGTTAAACACAGACAGACACTCCTGATTAGACAACGCCAGCTCCTAAGTGGCCAATCACAGAGTAGAAGAAGGAAGATCAGTCGTAGGTAAAGCTGCAGGAGGTTATTATTATTGGTATTATCATTACAATAGAAGCTCTGTTCACCTGCAGAGCCAGGACCAATCGGATCAAGTCCACCACCACCTCCTCATTGGCCAATTCCACACTCAGGACAGCCAATAGGACGAAGAGAGCCTTATAGTGGCTCCGACCACTGCTCTCTTCCTTACAGGCCAGGTAGACGTGCCTGTAGAGACGCTGGGCATGCTGAATGCACACACAGCATTTAACTGAATTGTCATTACTCTACTACTGAACAATGCTGGAGATAACTTTGATTGAAATTTAAATAAAGGTGGATTTCCAGGGCTTGTCTGAAAATATTTCCTTGTTTGATTTAATCGGTGCTGTTGTAATTTCTACGTGACGGGATGTTGTCTCATTCAGGATGAGTTGAGCTGTCAATCAGTCTGTTAAAAGAAATAATCGGATCCAAATCTCCGTATGAAGCAATAATCAAAACATGAATCATACTGAAATACTTTAAAATTTCCCTGAAATAAAAAGGCTCTATAACTTTACCTTTTCCTCTTTTATAATGTCCGTGATTGCAGGTTACATCAACAGACTGAATGAACAGATTCAGAATGCATTTTCTTCTACTCTCTTACCTTCCTCATGAACAGGTTGTCCTGTCGAGGGCACCTGTCCTCCTTCAGCTCCATCACCGAGACATCAAACCCCACGCTGAGGACAGAGAGAGAGAGATGGGTTAAAACTGGCGCAGGTCAGTGTCCAGTAACACGAGCCGGCCACGGGGCAGTGCCGGATCACTTTATTAGAAATGTGCACATTAACTCCCCGCAGGGATCGATGCTCTCTGATCGGTGCCATGACCGTGAGGGGGCGCGACCTGGTTGCATCGAGTCTGGTGGCGTTGTGGCGTCGGTCGATGAGCGAGGTGAGGATGGAGAGGACCAGCAGGCGGATCTCGGGGTCTTCCATCAGGGTGAAGGAGAGCAGGGGCTCCAGGAAGGACGAGGGCAGCGCCGTCAGCAAGTTGGTGCTCTCGTACCGCTCCGATACCTGAGGCAGGGACACAGGTTAAGCACAGGCTTCGACCCTTAGAGGATTATTAGAGGATTTTTTTAAGGACAACCTGCAACACAAAGATGTACTACTATAATTTAGTCTTTATTTACCTGGACAACCTCAGATACTCAAGATATTGTTCGTTTAAACGAACCACTGTAGATGTTTTGTTGCCTTGTAATGGTAACTTGAATTTCTCTTGTGTAGTTTCTATTCTTATTTCCTTTCTCATCATTATTTTATTTATTTCTTGCCTTTTTCCTGTTTTTTTTCCTGAACTAACTTTGGTCCCTATGCTGCTGCAGCGCCTGTACTTTCCCTCTGGGATAAATAAAAACTTATCTATCATTACATCGTTAATTTACTGGCCTCTAATGAGGTGGATGTAGATGATAAAGTAAATGGTTACTTGTGTTTAACAGAGAAAAAACATTAAATTTCACACAATATGGGAAAAATGACCCCCTAGAAACATCACATCTTCGGCCTAATACTAATACGAGAGGCCAACGAGCTATCCACATGTTTTTAGTCCATTTTTACACAATTATCTCTTTTTATTCATTTCTTTTTTAAAGAAAAAATCTGTATGTATCTGTCGCATTTAATTCAATTTAACCTATAGATTGTCCTGCATAAAACTGGTAGGTAGTTGAATAGTTAGTCTGGTGTTTAACTCGGTGAGTAGTTTAGTAGTTATGTCAGTTCTTTTGTAGACTGTGGTTAAGTGGGAAGGCAGGGTCAGATATTTGCTTCATCCATATGGGAGGTTTAAATTTCACCAGCAAGACAAATGCAGACCTCACCTGGAGCAGAGACTTCAGCAGCATCACCTGGATCATTCTGCTGCCTTCAAACCTGGGACATTGGGAGAGGAACCAGCACCTTTAAACATCTTCATTGTTTCGATTTTAAATATTCAAAACATGTAAAATCAGTCAGAGAGAGAGTGGTACCCAGCATTGGGTGACCCCAGGGCAGGGTAGATACCAGGAACAGGGATCTTTCCCATGATGAACAGCATGACCTCTGACCTCTGGTAGACAGGAAGCGTGTTGGCAAAGGAGCCTGAAAAGATGAGACCCTTTCACGTGAGGTGACCACGTTTAAAACCACCCCATGACACCGAGAACTAAAACCCCTCAAAGCCTCACCGATAGTTTTGATGACGGCGTCCTGTAGTGTTTCCTCCTCCACCGAGCTGGTTTTGCGTTTTGCTGCGTTGTCATAGTAACCCGTCAGCTGGTAGTCAACGCTCTGCCTGAGCTGTCGCAGTAGCGTGTTGAACACTTCGAGTACCGTGGGACCTAGTGGGATCATTTGAATGCCACTAAGCACAAGCGTACACAGAAGACATAAACATATTTGTGCAGAAGGCCCCTGACTGACCGACAGACCCGGTGGCTTCGATAACTGCAGCCTCAGACAGGACCTCCACGATCCCGGCTCTGACTGAAGCTGGACTCCGGCTGTTGGCGTCCAGGTGACCCAGCAGCTGCTGGATCACCAGGTGAGAATGCTGGGACTGGGGGGAACACGGGTCAGGGGAGTGGGACAAAGACGCAAGGGAAAGACAGTTAAGTAAATTTCAGCCAAGCAACAGTACATCTGACAGTTTATTATAAATTAAGAGAGGACTATACTTAAATATAAGATAACTGCTTTAAACGTCACCTGTACGAACTTTTAGGTTGCGGTGTAGTGTCAGTACTACAGAGTAGTACCTGGTAGTAGTGTTGAGTACTACATGAAGTAACAGTGATATTACTGACCTGGATTGAGTACATGATGATCTGAAAACATCGAACAGCAAAACTTTGTCCTTCCCAGAGACTGTGACTGTCCAGGTGCCTGAAAACACACAGGGGGAACTGAAATACCAATACTACTTCTACAACTACTGATACTGCAGCTACTACCATTACTACTAATGCTTCTAATAGTGTATAGTCTGTGTCTATCTTACATGAGCACAGGTCGGATAGCGTTGTTAATGTGTCCATAAGCAGCTCGGCCCAACAGCTCCCTGAAACACACCTCAGTCTGTTCTGCTGGAGACTCACTACACACACACAGTTAAAACACCCAGATCTTAGTCATACTGAAGTCATAAGTCCAAATATTCCAAGGAACCTGTAAAATTTCCAACCAAGTTCTGTACAATTTTCACAGTGTTTTTAAAAAAAAAAAATCACCAAATTTCACATCATAGTAAAATGTTTGTTTGCAACCATCTAATTTGTCTAAATATTAAATTTTTTATTTTGTATTTTATGTAAAGAACTTTGAGCTGCATCTCATGTATGAAATGTGCTATGAAAATACAGTTTATTATCATCATCATCATTACCATTATGAGGACATGAGCTCGGTGTGCCCTGCTTATTAGATATTAATGTTTAATAATTGTTAAACATCAGTTGTGTGTTTGTGTGTGTGTTTACTTATTGGGTTGTGTGTGCTGCTGCAGGTTGACCAGCAGGGCAGGGACAATCTGCTCCATGTGACGCGGCTCCCAAATGTTGGCCTGGAGCTCGTCATCCACCGTCTTCCTGACCACGCCCTGCAGGCCGCGGATTCCTGACACGCGGATCCTGAATGCATGCACATGCACATGCACACATGCACACATGCATACATGCATGCATGCATGCATGCACGCGCGCACACACACACACACACACACAGACACACACACACAGTCAGGTACTTCATCCCTATTGATCGACAACAGCATGAGAACTTTTGGCACAACCACAGAGCCGAAACAGACATTCACCTGCTTAAGTTTGGTTCAATACAGGTTTATTTTCAAACTCAGTCCCCCGAAATGCACTATAATTATTTTTGTTTTTTGTTAACAATTTGTTATTTTAGTTCAACAAACCATCTTTTCTTAGATATAAATATATAACCCAACCAAAGCTGACACTAACAATAACTTTGATTTCTTTTTTTCAATTAATGTCTAACTCTTGAACGTGCTTCATAGACAGATGGATCTATGTTGATGGACAGAGACAGACAGTCAAAGATGTGGGAGGCCGGACTGACTTGTTCCGGATGTCGGCATCCTCGTGCTCGGAGTGACACATCTCACTGAAGCGGGACACGAAGAAGTCGTAGCTGCGATGGTAAGATGGCGTGTCCTCCTCGATGTTGGCAAACTTCACAAACTGCACAGATGACGGGACAGAAAGTTAATTGATGGCGTGTCAACACGGCACAACACAGACAGGACAGATGGATTGTAACAAAACATATCTGCGGTAAAAACAAGAACAGAGGGATGTGAATCCTCATTTCCATCTGAGATAAACCTGCTGACACACACCGATAATCCCTGTGTTTGTGTGTGTAAATACACTGTACATCTTACGAGGGGAAATGCAAATATCAAGGCTTAAAGATTATGTAAATAAATGTACGACACAACCATGATCTGTCTGTCGCAGCGCTACTCTGCACCGTTGGGTCCCCACTCTGTGTTAATGTTGACAGTGGACTGTTTGAGTATGTTGGGCCCTTGGAAATTTACGGCTGGCTCTGTCTTCTAGTGTTTTGTTTCCTTTACGGCCACAGAGTTGAAGCATAATATTTGTTGCTGCTGGTTTGCCTGAGGATGAAGCTGAATATATGATAAAAACACGTCTTGCTGGAAAGTTTGACAGCACCACATTTCAGTGAAAGTAAATACATTTAGGGAAAATGAACAGAGGCAGTGCGGCCTGTATATTACAGATATAATGTTAATTTTTGTGCTTTCTATCTCCCTATTTGCTTTGTCCTTAATGTTAGACCACGTAAGGGTCCAGTCCTGTCAGCCAAGACCTGACACAGGTGTGACAGGTTCACCAGAACCAGACACCTGAGGATCAGAAAGACCTGGTCTGAGGAATCTGGATTTCTGCTGAGGCGGCAGATGGTCGGGGTAAGGATTTGGCTTCAGCAGCACGAATCCATGCACCAAGCCTGCCCGGTGTCAGCATGGGGCAGGTTTAGTTTCAGAAAAGTTGGGGACACAATGAAGTCAATAGAACAAAAACAAAACAAAACAAAAATCCTTATATACATACTCTATAAAATGCAGTATAATGCTATTTATATACATAAATAATACTTCATTAAAGTACTTTTCTTTCAAATAAGTAAAAAACAAATTGTGATACTATGATGAATTGGTTGGTGTGGTCTTCTTCCAACTGGTCTGACAAAGTAAATGCCACATAACCCGCTGTGCTGTGAATGCACTAACTCTTCCTATGCTTCCTGGACAGAGACCTTTAACACTGATCTACGTCATGTTTGAATCTTTGCTAATCAAAAAAAATCATCAGGAGTGTGAATGATCTTTCCTTTTCTTAGTTGTTATTTCATGTTTTAAGGTTGTACTGCAAACTATGCATTACAGAATGCAGTGCGACAGCATGTGTGTTGCGTACGGAGCTGGTGGCGAGGATGTGGAGGTGCGGCTTGTCGGCCTCCAGCAGCAGACGCAGCGTGGCAAGGAAACTCTCCACCAGCAGGTTGATGCTCTGGCAGTGGCAGGCCAGCAGCAGCTGCTCCAGAGCCTCCATCGCTATGCACACGTACCTGAAACACAGGGACGGGCTCTTTACGGTGCTACATTCGTCCCACAGCTGCAGTTACCTCACAGGTTAAGGCTATTGCATGAAAAACACAGGAGGAGCTTGTGAAAAATGATACTCTGTTGTAAATGAAACCAGCCAAGAGTCGAAGTAAACGCAGCTCAGAAGATTCATCGATTAGCTGATTGACAGAAAATTAATTTGTAACCGTTTAGATAGTAGTTTAAGTTATTTGTCATGCCAAACATTTCATGGTTTCCCTCTTTTGAAATGTGAAGATTTGCTGCTTTTCCCTGCTTGGTCCCTACTGATTTTTGAATAACTTAAGTTTATTTATTTATTTTTTTTAATCAATTTTGAGTTTTGTTTTTTTTTTTAAATGTTTGTCAGAAAAAAAACAAAGAGAGAGGCGTCACATTGGGCTCTGTTTTTATTTTGACCTCCTCCACAGCTGAAAAACAATCACACTCATGTTGAATATGTATATGTTGTTGCCATTGTTTAATGGCATGTATTAATGTGTGTGCGCTGACCCGTAGCGGTGACGGTTCAGTTCTCTGGTCAGGCGCTATGACAGGTATGCCGCGATGCGGTCCAGTTTCTCTGGGGCCGACAGAGCGAAGAACGTCAGCTTCTCCATGTTGGCTTTCACCAACCCATCCTACACACACACAAACAAACAAACACACACACACACACACACACACACACACACACACACACACACACACACACACACACACGTGTTGCAGAATATGCTGGATCTACTAATGCTTTAAAGTTCAGGAGTATTTAAATTACAATTCCCCAGACTTTTGTCTGAGTGATTCATAGTCTAATTTTTATTTCATTTTTAAAAACATTTCCTCTTATGTTTTGATTTTTTTTCAAACATTGTATTGTCAGCGTTTTGTGACTTTAGATAATACTGAAAACGTTCATATTAAGAAATAATAATAATAAAAAGAAACTACATTTAAGTTAAAATGATAAATTTAAATTATTATTAAAATACAAGAATGGAAATCACAGTGCATCATGTGAAATGACTAAATCAACAACATAAGACTAACAATCTGTGTTTCCGTCTACCAACAAGACAAGTTCACCCAAATCACAATTATGAAAAATAAAAGCAATGCTGGGATCTATCCATGCAAAAAGTTTTGGTTTAATTTGTCACCAACCCCCAAAACAATGTTAGTAAATTAGCCTTTAAAATTTTACTCTGAATAATGCACAGATTCTCCTTCCACTGAACAATTGTGATGAAAAATACTCGGACTAACATGCCTCAGCTGTCTACATGGACAGATGCCACTTTAGACAGTGGAAGTTCATTTGGGTGAAGCGATCCTTTAATCAAATGAGACAGTTAAATTAGAGTACATGTTTACCTCAGGGTCTTCAGGGAAAATATTGTCCACTAGCCGCTTGTAGCGAGGACGCAACGCCCAGCAGCAGCCACACAGACCTGAACAGGAAGTTGACATTCACTTCAGTAATAATTTTGTAATCTGTAAAGCATTTATACATGCTCCAGCTGCATTCATGTACTGTGCGATCTGTTCACAATTCCTACACTTGAGGTTTGTTAAAGATTTAAGAGGGATTCTCTGAGCTTCTGAGGATGTGGGCTCAAGACTTGACGAGTTCTTGAAACTCTTGAGTTTTGAGTTTGTGTGCAAAAGAAAGACTGAAATCTTTTAAGAAAAAAAGTTGAATGTCTAGACAAATGGCTCAGACTTTCAAAACATTGACAGGAGGTTCTGAGGACATGGGTTTAATTCTGAGACTCTGAATTTTTAAGGCCCAACATCTAAAGTAAAGACTGAAAATTGCGCCGAGAGACACTCCCAATGCAAAGGCGACCTGGTGGTGTGTTTGATTTGTTTGCGACTGAGACGTTGTGCCAGTTGAGGAGTGGTTGGTTCGAATCCACGCTTTCGTCGGTACCTACAGCATCAGTGTGAATCCCACTGCGGTGGCAGCGGTGGGCTCTGAGGGATAGTAGCAGGGGGTTATGGGGCAGGGAACAATGAATGTCTGGAATTTTAATGCAGTGGTCACAAATTGTTTTATTTTATTGTATGTTGAATAACCAACAATAAATACTTGTGAACTTATAGTATGGCATTGAATCATTGAGCTTGTCCAACTTTTACTATAATAATTTAAATATAGCATCCATTCTTTGTAAAAATGTTGGATACTTGGTAACTGCTGCCTTAAATAGCAACTCTGTGTTTGGTGTAGTTGACGTGATTTAGGTCAAAACTAGATTCTTTTCTTAGCTAATTTTGCATGCTTTAGCTAAACTAGCATCCTAGTTTAGCTAAAGTAGTTTCTAGTTCTTTGGTAATTAGAAATTAGAGAGATAACCTTGTGTCTCCATACATTTAGAATGTGCTGCAGTAAGAAGCTGGATTATGAGTTACTACTTCATAGTATTTTTACATACACTGCTGACAAGACGACCGTGGTAACGGTACAGTTTGACGAAGCAGGGGTTTAAACCAGCAACCTTAACCTTGGGCTTAACTGGTTGAACAAAGCTTAAATATCAAGAAGTTCTAGTTTCGTGAAGTCAAATGTGAAGAAGCCTTTTAGAAGAGATCTAGATCCACCATACCACATACACCTAAATATTGGCAACATTTGTGAGGCAGGAAACCTTTTCAAACAGCTTCTTACTGGATCACATTTTAAATATGCCAAGGAATCTACTTTTGACCTAAATCACATGTTAACAATGACAATACTTCACCGAAACAATTAACACAAAGAAATTCCAATGAATGTGTTGATAATTTAAACAGCAGTTACCAAATGTTTGTTACATGTGCTCCACTGATTGTCAGCTCCATGTGGAAGGAAGGGCCACCTGCCAAAAAGGAAGTGGAGGATTCCATGCAGATTTATAGGGAAGGGAGGGCAAGAGTATTTAATAATGAGGAACAGAAAGGTGTCATCCTTCACCTGAGGTATTATTACATTTATCAGTATCAGAAACAGAGAGAGATGAAACAATGTCTTCGGTTTTTCATCTCTCTCTCCCCACGTTCAGTTAAATAGGTTTTGGAAGATTAAATGAGACAAGAGACTCACTACTGGTCAACTGCCAACTAGTCACACACACACACACACACACACACACACACACACACACACACACACACACACACACACACACACACACACACACACACACACACTCACAACAATGCAGAAGCACTAATACTACATCTTAAGCGCTAATCCTACGGCGGTTTGTTGCATAATGTGTTCATATCGTTGTTTTTTTAGTTAGCAGAGCTTCACAGGACACAGGTTCCATCCCCACGTGATAGGTAAGAGTACCGCTGGGCAAGGCACTGAGTTGGTTAAAGGACCAGTCCCACATTATGAGAAATCCTCTTCTCCGGGATCTAATTGTATTGAACTTAGATGGCTCATCTAAGTTTCTTCATTAACAACTCGACTCCCCAGCACGTTAGTTATTCTAGCAGAAAATAAAAACACTCATTATGAGACTGTTAATCATAAAAAGTCAAATAGATAAGTCAGACATTTAAAGATTAAAATTGATTCTATTTTTTGCCAAAATCATGACTCAGTGTCATAACTTTCATAATTTTGCCTCAGTAAGTAAAACCTTTGACTTTGTTTCTCATAATTAAAGTTTGTAAATATCATGATTTTGATTCAATAACTTGCCACAAGGCCTAAATCTGACTTCTTTTATAATATTCACTACCATCTTATCATTGTCAACAGGTAAATAGATGGTATTTACAGATAAAAAATAAGGGATTCAGCTTCATACTGATTAGAAGTGGGACTAGAAGATTATATATCTGGAGTTTACCTCTGAAGAACAAGAATGAAAATGTAATAAATATTAAAATATTTCTCACCGTACATGAAGACGACTCCTGCAGCTCAAATCCAAACTCTCACTTCCATCACACATGAGTTTGTGTTTAATCCTTCACACACACACACACACACACACACACACACACACACACACACACACACACACACACACACACACACACACAAACACACGTACACACACACACACACAGTGAACCCGCCTCCCTTCATTCATCGTCATCACTGTCACACAAAAACCATGTATCTCTACATTCAGCAAATGTTACTGGACGTTGTTGGAAAATGTTTTTATGACACAACTTTTCGTCCCCGTCAGAAATTAAAAAGTGACATTTTGTACATTTTGTGTTTGTGTCCATTATAACAGAATAAAAAAAGATTTAGTAGTATTAATATTCTGTCCAGCTCTTTACACTGAAAGCTTTTTCTGTGTGAGGAAGTGTGTGTGTGTGTGTGTGTGTGTGTGTATGTCTGTGTGTGATCTGGGCCATGTGCTGCGGCTCAGCGCTCTATAATCTGCCCTGGATTTATTTATCATTCCAGCAGAAACAGAAAAAAATAGATCAGAACTGGAGCTGGACGCTTGGTGCTACTGTGGAACTCAACACAGTAAAACTCTGTTTACTGCAACAAAAAACTACAATATTGCTGAAATGAACAGAATTAAAAATATCAATGTTAAAGCAATAAAGCATAAAGTATTGCATAGGGCTGTAACTAGTGATATTTTTGTTATGATTTAATCTGCTGATTCATTCCTCAATTATTCAATGAATATATATATATAAAAAGTTATGTTGGTACAAATCAAACCTGATCAGTGAACTCACTGATCAATACATAGACTCTAGAGGTTTAATAGCAAATTTTAAAAAAAAGTTCATCAAATCCTCCGTGGTACTTACCTCCAGGTGTCTGATGGTCCAGCACAGAGCAGCAGTCCTGCAACAGCCTCCGATGAGCCTGGGATACTGTCGGCATGGTGACAGCCCTTGGCAGTGCCATCCCCCTGGGCAGGCTGGGTACGGTCACACCTCGAGGCATGCTGGGTAAACTGGGCAAAGTGGGCAGACTGGGCATGGTGATGCCTCGGGGTAAAGTGGGCAGACTGGGCATGGTGATGGGTAAACTGGGAGGACTGACGCCCCTGGGCAGTGAGCTGAGCAAGTTGGGCATGCTGGGAAATCTGGGGAGAGTGCCTGGCATCTCTATGGTGGCCTTGACTCGTCCTGAGGAAGAGGAGGAGAAGACGGAGGGATGGAGAAAGTTAGCAGAGGCAAGATGAGAGTGAAAAGTAGAACTGAAGTGAAAGAGCCCCCCCCCCCCCCAACCTCCACCTCCTGCCCCCTGCCTCCCCACATTCCTCTGGATCTTAACCCCTTCACCTCAACTCCTGCTCCTCTAGAGATGTAAATAAAGTTTTGTTCATGTGGAAGCTTCCCGCAGCAATTGTCACAAAGTCTTTAAAATATCAGAAAATGGAGAAAAAAAATGAAATAACAGAGGCTATGATGACAACAAAAGAAACCTGAGATACAAGAGTTATCCTGAAGAAAGGAGTCATTTAGATTTTTTGTTTGATTTTCCCCCAAAATATCTCTTTTAGAAATACTGACAACTCTAGTCCAAGCTGCCCCTCAGGCCCTCCGTTAACCTTGACAGGATCTGAACATTTCCTGTCAACAGCAAAGTCACTACAGTGAATACTGTCTATGTTTGGTTCATTAATTCATGTTCGACTGTTTTATTTTTAGATTTAACTTTCACCCCTTCTCATCAACACCAGGGGACACCAAGGACAATAAAAAAAACACTATGGCACAGCTGACTTTCTTCTCCTGATTTTAAGAAAAATAATCACATTTTAAAATCACATTAATTAGCAACAGCTTCTCTCTTAGAGATAAAACATCGGTTTTCTGCTTAACTTAAAAAAACACATTTAATGTTTTTTTTTACCTGGTATCAATAATTAACCTATTCCAAAAAAACTTTTATTATATGAATATATATCTATTATATATTTGTATATGGTTTGTGATTTTCTAAACAGTTGAAATTCTCTATGCTGCCAAGAAAAAGCCATGGTGGGAAATGTGTTAAATTTGTCCTTGTTTTTAATAATTTCAGGAAAAACACACATTGGTATCGGACAACCCTCTTTGTTTTAACTTTAAGATATGAAATGTAAACTGCACTTTAGGTCTCTAGATTCCCAGAAAAAAAATACTGTATTAACATGATATAAAATAATACAAATCTAATGAAGTAGTAAAGTAGTACAATACAATGTGAATATACAAGTAACATAAATTGAAAATACTCAAGTACGAGTACCACAGATCTGTAGTACATCCCTCAGAGCTCCTGCCTCCTCGTCTCCAGCGTCGCTCTCCTGCAGCCACTCTGACAGACAAACCCACAGCTGCTTACGTAACATTGGCCGAGCCTTTGCCGGCTGGCAGCTCGGATCAATAATCAATGGGTGTGATCGATAGGCTGCCCTGCACGCTGGACCATCTCTGACACCACAGCACATGTTGTAACCATGTTACCAAAACTTTCTCTATGCCCAGAAAAGTTTCGATTCCAGGGTTGTCCAGCTGTTTTCAAGCAGGTATATTTAACATAATAATTTAATATTACTGATACAAATATTCAATTTTTCTTCCAGTATTAAACTTTATTGAGTAAAAATCATTAGTGCACAGTGTTGAGAGGGTTTTAGTCTCTATGAAACATTATCTACACATTATGTCAGTACCGTCCATAAATGCTTCACATAGGACAAAAACAAGTGCACCCTTCCCTCCCTCCCGTCATCCTGCTGTGGACAACAAGAAGCTCCCCCTGCTGTTTGATGCTGGTCATTATGATTATGACAAACAATATCTGGTTGTTAATGCAGAGACGCAGTCATATGACTCATCATCTGACCCCTACTGGTACAAGAATGAGAACCTGCAGCTTCCCTTGGCTTCGCGGAGCTTTACAGTGAGATTCAGCTCGTTGTTTATATGTTTACTGCTCTGGTTCAGTCTCATCACTTGATTTTCACCAACACAAACTCAGAGAGTCAAAAAAAAATCAATTCACCTTTGATCATTTGATCTCTTAACTAGGATCAGTCAGTTTTCAGGCTAAAGGTTCATTCTGTCCACCTCAGTGGGTTTGCCGACCCCTGTCGACCCTCCTACAAACAGTCCTCCGAGCTCCACCTCCAGCTCCTGGAGGTGGGTGGGGCTAAACACTTCCACTGGATCTCCCAGCGTCCTCCACCAAGGCAGCCGGCTTGCCTGCAGCATTGCATTATGGGCATCACGGGCGCGAGCGGCAATGGGGCCCGAGGGGCTCAGGAAGGACTCGGCTTCTGTTGCTGTGACGACAGAGAGGGGCGGGGCATCTGTGGGAAGAGGGAATAAGGTGATGGGCTACGTTGGTTGGTGGAGTCTGGACATTTGGATTCAATGATTCGAGTCAAGCAAAAGGGAAGAGGAGCCGTGTGCGTATGTGCGTGTGTGTATGTGCTGAGACCTCTGAGCAGCTCCAGCTGAGTGTGCGTGTGAGCCAGCAAGATCTCCACCCTCTGCTCCTCCCTCCTCCGCTGGTCTCCCATCTGCAGCTCCGACAGCAGCAGCAGCTGCACCTCCTCATGGAGACGCTTGCACTCCTCTGGAGAAACACGGGACGACTACAAAGAGACAGGAGGACAGAGAGACAGGACGACAGAGAGACAGGGGGACAGCATTTAATGGCGAAGCATCAGTCTGGAGACAACATCTACAGTTTTTATTAAGCGAATGTCTTACATGATGTACAGCGATGTAGTCCTCCACCTGAGCCTTCAGCTCCACCCTCCTGATGTCCGTCAAACCTCTCTGACCAATCCAGAAAGGTGTGGTGGGCAGGGCCTTGGCTGCTCGTCGTTTCTGCAGAAAACGACGCACCTGAAAGAGGGAGGAGCCAACAGTGTCCCTCAGGCTTTTGATTCTGTGTGTGTGTGTGTGTGTGTTTGTAACGTTTTTGTTTTTTAAATTATCGTAGTGAGGACATTTCTGGATTGTGAGGATATTCTGACTAATGCTCAGTATTTAAAGGATTGTTTTGCAGTTTCTTCAGGTTGGAATCTGACAAGTCCTCATCACTGGAGCCTTTTCTCTGGTGTCAGTGAAACATGAAATAAAACCCACATCAGTGTATCTTGTCTCCCAGTCACAGACTCTCTCTTCCTGTCAGAATAATTTTCTGTAGTTTTCTGGCTTCAGTCGTTCTGAGCTCATCGTCTGTGACAGCTGTGATTCGTGTGTGAAAGGTTTCGCTGCAGGTTAAACTAGACTCATCAAACACTTCGAGGGCTGACTGACTCTGACAGGCTCACTGTAAACACTAGCCTTGCAACATTAGGGCTACAAACAACCCATAATGACACACTCTCTGTAGAAGAATGCCTCCTTATTGAATACAAGATGAACCCCTTTTTCCAAACCTCGTTTCCAGGAACAAAACACAGTCTTCTAGTAGTAGTGATGGTTGAGGAGCCAGAGGATGCATTATGTATGCATTATGTGTATGTACCGCTCTCTGCAGGGTCCTGGTGGCTTGCTGCTGCGTGTGCATGCATATCAGTGCATTTCGGTGCGTATTGTCATAGCGTCGTCGTTCTCTGAAGCCCCTCCAGAAGCTCTGGATCACCACGGCTGCACGACGCTCGCACTCCTGCAGGTATGGCTGCACCTGGTCTAAAAAAAAAATAAAAAAAAACAAAATGGAAGAAACGGTTTTGAGTACCAAGACCAAGGTGATACCTTTTGTATCACTCTAAGTGCATGTTTGCAATTTAAAGACATCACCTCGGGTTGTGGAGAACCGTGGAGGATAATTTTCACTTATCCAAAATTTTATACACCAAACAATTGAAAAAGTTACAGACACTGGAAAGATGCAGCCCTGATTGTTTTTTCTCTCCATAAAGATTAAAGATTCCTTGTGTTTGCTCTCTCTGCTCAGCCATGCACATCTTTCGGGACAGCCTTTTCTTTCCTCATCAATTCTCTCCACTACACTTGAGGACGACAGGCGGCAAAAAAGAAGCTGCCGGGGGCAACAGCTGATCCAGAGAACAAAGGTGATGAAACTGCCGCTTTGAAAATGAAGACGATCACGGACAGGGCTTCGTTTCACAACGCCTTTATGTGTTGGCTGCTGCTGCTGGTACAAATGTAGCTTAAGTCAGCCACATTTGGAAAAGTAGGAAATGAAACCAGCCTATATCAAAAATGTGGTGAAGCTCAGTCCAAGCATTTGGATTCTATTTGTGTTTTCTCTTTTTACATTTTCTTGTTTTTTCACATGTTGCTGTTATCTCGGAGGGAATGTTCTAATCAGAGTGTATTTTATCACTGAATATGAAACTTGAATTTTCTCTGCACTTTTCACTCTTAGGCTAATTTGAAGCACCATTAGTTTTAGACCAAAACCAATCGGGTGGATTCAAACCTGGAAGCAGTTCACTGACTAAAAAAATGGACTAAAGATTTTGTCGACTAATTTACTGATTTCTAAAATGAGTGTAATAAGTCTGTGTTGGTGGTTTTCTTTATCTCAAATGAATTTTCACTGACTGACAACATGAGATCTGATGTGGACTAAATTTGACTAAAACGTGTCTGGACTTCTGACCTTAACGAAAAACAGAGTGTGAGATGTTACCAGGAGGCAGCAGTTGCAGCAGCTGTCTCTGTTTTTGGTGAAACGCCCTCTGCGCCTTCTGACGTCTCACACACACCTAAAACACACACACACACACACACACACACACACACACACACACACACACACACGCACACACACACACACACACACACACACACACACTTTAAATGCTATATTCAAATCCAGGAGTAAAATGCTTGTAGAGATAATACAGATTCCGTGACTCTGGTGGGAAGAGAAGTTTAACCTCCTGACATTCAAATTTCTGAACATGTCCCAGTATCAGAATCACTAAGGAACATTTACTTTGTCCCAGCTCAACCAGGGCCTGCTGCTTCACCAGGATACATCCAGAGAAACAACAACACACACACTGAAATGTTTGTACATATTTAGAGCTCTTTCTGACAAAGTCATAAAGCAAGGTGGCAGCAGCCATAGTCTGGCTGGTGCTGTAGTCTTCACCTATAGATGCTTTTCTGGGCATTAAATAAGACACTGTGTCCATTTTAACTGATACATCCATGTCTGATCTGTTAGTCAGACCAGGTCAGTACAGTAGTATTGTTGTACCTTGGTCTTACCTCGTACTTTAGCTCCTCCTCCCACCGCTGGGCCTCCTTCTGCTGCTGCTGCTGCCTCCTCCGAGCCCTGGCATGCACACACACACACACACACACACACACACACACACACACACACACACACACACACACACACATCAATACCCAGCTCTTCTGTTCTTAACTCCATTACATACCTCAGAGGTCAGCAGCACCGTCAGGTACCTGTATCTCCTCTGCAGTGTACTAACTGCTCTGGTGAGGCTCTTCACTCTGCGTCTGGTCTGATATGACCTCCAGGCTGCCTGGATCACGCATGCCGCCCGCACATGCTCAGTATTCACCTACACAGGGGGGGGGGCAAGAGACAGGTGGCAAGAGAAACTGTCAGAGTTCACTCTGCAGCCTCGTCATGATCCAGGAGGTTATAAATAAATGAAAGTACAAACCAACAAAAGTTGCCACATGGCTCTAAAATGTGACATCTGATGAAACTGTGTCCACCATGAGAAACTGATGGTACAACACTGCACATGGGAAAAAGAAGTCCTTGATATTTCTCAAAAAGCCTGTGAAGAAGCTACTTATAAATAAGTAATTTCTAAATCCAAATTTCTCTTTGAAATTTAAAGAGAGATCATATTTTGAATATGGAAGCAGGACGGGAGGCAGTGGCTGAATTTACAACAGCAACAAGCTCTCCCTCCTGGAGAGAGCGGGGCTAAAAAACCTCCCTGCTCTAATCAGACTGTCTGCTGGGAGTTGCTCTGGCAAATCACTCCCACATTTTCTGGAACTGAGGAGACATGTCCAAAGCGTCCTGGAGGCAGACTTGAAGAGGAAATTAATTCCAGTTTTAAAATACTCTACCTCAGCGCTCTACAAGAACATCTATCAGCAGCCAATCGGTCACGCTCACATTCAGACCTACAGGTGACTACTGGTGGGCAGGTTCAAACATATATGTGTGTATGTGTGTGTGTGTGTGTGTGTGTGTGTGTATGGGTGTGTGTGTTTTTGTAAAGGAACGAAAAGAAAGAAACCGATGGCTTCGGATGAAGAAAGGATGCTCTCTCCTCTCTCCTTATATCCTACGTTGGAGGGACTACAATGCAAGGAAAAAACAAGGATGCAGTTAAGGAGACAGAGGTGTACCCAGACGCACCTGAGAGGGACTCGTCATGCCTCTATCCGATTGGATGAGCGCAATCAGCTGATCCACTTCCTGGTCAAAGCCCTGCCCCCTCCAGTCTTTGTGTAGCAGGTTGTCCAGACCTGCAGAGAGACCTCTCAGTGCATCTGACTGAACAGTCCTTCATGGATATGTGAACATGTTTGACATCTGACCTCTGAAGCTGAAGAGGAGGGGCTGGAGCCGGAACTGCAGCTGATTGGCCATGAGGAGGATGAGTCTGACGGAGCCCCTGCCCACCCCGGGATCGGAGCTGACGGCCAATTGGCCGACGACTTCGTTAAGCAGCAACAGGACTGAGTCATCACTTAACCCTGTGAGGAAGTCACTGCAGAGAGACGGGGTGGGAGGGGGGCTCTTATTTTGAATTTGCTTGAATGGCCAGGACATAGAAAAGACAAGTTTTAGTTTGGCAAAGCAGTGGTGTAAAAAAATGGAGACGGTTTATTTAAAAAAAAAAAAAAAAAAGATTCCCTTTAGTTCTTCCAGTCTAAAGTGGGATCACATGAGATGAACTGTCCAGATTCATCTAAATATCTTGGTTTCTATATCGACAAACATAAATTTCATAAAAAGGTTTAAGGCTCCTGCTGAATGAGCATGTAGAGCTTGTAGAGGAATCACTGGTTAAAGTAAGAACCTGATGGATTTAAGATTTCAACACGCTCAAACCCTTCTCAAGCTCGTGTTTGTCTCATGCTTGATTCGTCTCTCCGGATTTGGGGCCTTAGAGATATCTCAGTGTGTTAATCACGGCACTGTGAGGTATTTTCTGGCTGTGAACTAATCTGCACCAACGTCGGCTGCAGGGAGGAGGGGGTGGGGGTGGGGGGGTTGGGATGGAAATGATGTGAGGCTTGTTGGAATCAATTCCTGGATGTGGAAGAAAGCAGCTGAGAAGAAAGACATTATTTGGGATTAACCAACTATTGACTCTCAGTCTAATGATGTAAACATGTTGTTCTTCTGGACCGGGTTTGTCAGGATATTTCTTCATAACGAAAAGCTCAGTGTTTGTTCAAAGAGTCCGTGTTTGCTCAGACTAAAGAGCATCATTGTTTAGGATAAAATAATAATACTATGGTACTCAGAGTTATATCATTTATCTAAAAAGCAAAAATCTCTATATGTCCAGCTGAAAAAATTGGACAGATAATAGTCTGGAAGAAGAAAAGCAGATTTGTTCACTGTGGCATCTTTATGATAAAAAACAATTTTCAGCTTGTTTCCCATCATACTTTATACTATACTACTAAAAGAACACTTTATTTTTTGAGACAAAAACAAAAATTATTCTGTAAATATGGATGATGCATCAGGACTGAATCGACAGTTGATTAGTGTTTATTTTAGATACCTATGAAAATGAAAATTTATGGCTCTTTCTTTTTTGTGATTGTATTGTTTTGTAAAATAACCAGTTTCCTATGGTTCCATGTGAGATGGTTCGGGTTTATGTATTTAGTTGGTTACATAATATTGTATAATAATGTATAAAGAAAAAGAAAAAACTGGAGATTATAATGAAAACTTGTTACATGAGAGAATGAACATGAATTGGAGCCACTACATCATGTAAATCCTACAGTATCATGTTCCTGTGCGTTACCTGCTGGCTGTGCAGGTTTGGATCCACAGCTGGACACACAGCAGAGACACAGCCACGGTGTCACACATCTGGATCTTCTCATAGTGGACAGAGCTGAGAACTGGGGACACACAGAGATGGTTTGATTTGACCAGATCTGATGACCTGAGTCAATAAACTAATCAACATCGAGTGAGGTTACTGACCCTGAGTGGTGAGCTGTGTGTGAGTCGTGAGTAGCTGGCTGACCGAATCCATCACCCTCCTGAACAGAGACACACACTGACAGACCTGCAGAGTTAAATCTATTCCGACTTCACAAAGTTCAATGGTACAAGGTAAAACAGAAAACGTAGCGTCTCACCTCTGCCCGCCTCATCAGCTGGCTGGCTAATGACAGGAGGCTGTCCCTGACTGACGGCAGGAACAGCCTATGAAAGGCCTCAGAATTTTCACCAGGGTCCACCCCAATGCAGCAGGAACTGAGGAGATGCACAGGTACACAGACAGACAGACAGGCAGGCAGACAGACAGCCAGGAAGAGAGAAACAGACAGACAGAGAGAGACAGGCAGGCAGGCAGGCAGGCAGGGAGTTATTATTTAAATAACCTGATGAAGGTCTGTGCATGTTGTCCGAAAATTTTTCATGCTGACAGTGTATAAGACAGTGAGTAGGAGTTAAAAATAGAAATACTAATAAACTATTTTAAAATGTAAAATACATAAAATGTTTTTAATTATTTAAAATATTATAAATCTAAAATAAGAAGAAATATGTTTGAAAAATATAAACGATTTCTTTATAAGATAGAGCAATTTAAAATACTAAAAAAAAAAATTAAATTATCCCCCAAAAAATAGATGAAGAACTGAAGTTACTGAACATTTAAAATACAAAAAAAGTTCTCAAAAATGTACAACATTCAAAGTTTAAATACTAAAGATATTGTGTAATTAAAAAAAAAAAACTATTTAAATCTTAAATATTAAAAAAACTATAAATACTTTTTAAAAAAAATTAATAAAATAAAATATAATGCTATAGTTTTTAAAATCTAAACCATCTTTTTAGAAGTCAATTTTAACTTTTTTCTTTTACTATTAAAAAAAATTAATCAATGATTAAAATTAATTAAGTTACTGACAATTTTTAAGCACAAAAACATCTTTTTAGATTGAAATTTTTTTTTTTAGTAAACTCAAAATTAATCACATAATCCTTGGTAAATAAATTAGATAGAATGACAGCAAATCTGTACTGGAGTACCTGGTGAGCTGGGCGAGTGTGGCGGCGGGGGTCCAGCTGCCCGACAGCCTTCTGGGATCCAGGGAGAGGACAAGGACGCAGTGACTCAGGACGCCAGTGTGGTACAACTGAGACTTCACGCGAGTCAAAGCGCTGCTGTTGGTCTGCAATCCTGCCACGTTTAGAGCCTCTGACGGAGACACAACAACACAAAGATGAACTAGTATCTTCATTTGTTTTGCCGTTCATTCTACCTTCGTTTATACAGGGCTTCCCGTGTAAGCGGGACAATAAAGGGAAAAGTAGATGTCAAGCATTCTGTACAGACAAACAATAAAACTTAAAAATATTGGATAAAGGCCTGGTTCACCTTATGAGATCAACTCAGATCTAACCACTGTCAATGGAGGCCTGAATTAAAATATTTAAAATCAACCATGAAAACAGGTGATTCCACTTCAGCTGCGGCTGAGGTTTATTCCTTCTGAGTGGAGCAAAACATTTAAAGGCCTTTTGCTTCATTCTGGTTCCAATGAGAGCAAAACCCCCCAAAATGAGAAAAGCCTGAAGTCTTTTAACACTGCACATCTTGAAACTTTTCTACATCTGTACGTAAGAGATGCGAGATATAGGTTTGCCCATTCTGCTCCTGTCTACATCTGTCTGTTAACCTCATTTAACTAGTTAAGATGTAGCTGAACCAGTTCCTTATCTCCTCACAGAAGCTGATACCGGATAAAAAGACTTTCTCTCTGTCTCTTGACATAAAACTAGAGGTGCTGTCATATTCTCTGATGCATTCTTGTGAAGTTAAGAATCTGGTGCCACAATAAGTGGTCAATTAAATAATTTCTCACTGAAAAGAAAATTAACTGACAACTTTGATAACCTGCTAATCATTTAAGTAATTATAACTAAATGTGTCCCAGGTTTCAGTCTTTTCAATGTGTGTTTTTCCTACGAGAGAAATAGAGAAGACGATTAATCAATAACATAATCAGGGGACTAACTGATGATGAAAATAATGGTTAGTGTCACAGGCAAGTGATTATAGTGATTATCAGGCAGACAGGGTTTCAACCGACCACACCAAGTTGAATTCAAGACTTTCTGAGACCTTTAATACCTGTGTCACACTCACACTGACCAGAGTATGAAGGCATCACCTGGCCTCATGATTTTTTTTCATCATATCCAGTTCTTTTCAGTTCCCCCCAGCTGCACGTAACAATGACAGTAATGGGGCCGGCTGTCTCACTATTAATGCCGTTGTTCAGCAGGTTGATTTTCTGCTCCGGGCTCAGGTCTCCATCCTCCAGCTGCTTCTTCAGCTCTGACACCAGAGCCTCCTCCACTGACTCCATCCTCCCTGCAGCTGCCTCTAACAGCCAGGTAGACCCCTAGAAAACACACCGTGGGGTCAGCATGCATGTTAAAGGGTGATACACCAACACTATGCAACCTGTCAGATTCTGGGACAATTTCTTCTAACACCACACTGCCACTGTGAGTGTTTTTAACATCGTCCCACACTGTGGTTTAGTAGCTTTCACCAAAAAAGTGTCACCTCTGCAGGATTTCTACATACACAAATTATCTCGCATTGTTTCTACAGGTGGATGTAGTCGCTACAGCAGTGTCTGTGGAGCACTGACCCCTCACCTATCGATGTTTTTGGTAGTTTTTTCCCCTTTGGTTGGTCTTTTAGTGTCACAGAATCTGAAAGCTCACAGGTTTTAGTCCGACACCCGTTAACGCGGCTCGGAGCTTAAGGCGAGCTTCGTTTGTCGCTGTAGGTGACAGTTAGAAAACTTTAACCGCTAAAAGTGCGACACGGGCCGGTTAAACGACCCATCCGATTGGTTCATGTGTAAAAGTTGACTGGAGAAATGCCGCGGAGCGACTAACATACCGTTTTACCCGGCTAGCACAGTTAGCTCTTAGCAGGCGAGCGGAGCGGACGCGCCTCTGTTTCTACGGCAACGTGACGTCACGACGCAGCGACGACGCAAAGCCCTCTGCGCCAAAACAGACCGAAGCGAGATAAATGTCGATAATCGGATATAAAACGTTTTAACGAGGCGCTTTGTCGGGAGGTGGCGTTGGCTTCGACGGTTTTTGTGAAATACTGCGAAATAAATTTTCATTCGTTTTCGTGGCCTCTGTGAGCAGGCCGCTTTGCGCCGTTGCGGCCTCTGGGCGGCGCTGTAGCTTCAGCTGAATCAATATAACAGCAGCGGCGTCGTTCATCGGCTCCTCAGGTAGCGAGCGTACACCTGAGTCTGTTCATCTAAGGAATTCCTTACGCAGCCTCAGTGACTTATGCAAAACTTATTATAGTTATCAATAACGGTATTTATTACTTTGATTGTTCCTCTTATCATTCTCTCTCACAAGAAAATCAAACAAAGCTCGTAATTTCCAATTTTCCTGCCATCTAAACGTTGACCATGTCTTATCTCACCTACATTATTTATATTTAATGTGTATTTTATATTTTTTAAAAATACTTCGTCTATTTGTTGTCTCTTTTTTAACAAACTTGTATCAGTCTTTCTGTGGACACCGGTGCTCTGTGTGTCAGTAGCACTCTGTGATCTTAGCATGACACATGAATAAAAACCTTCATTCATAAATTCTAATTTTTTTGTGTATTTTATCATGGACATCGCTTAGGATCAAATTTGACAAATAAATAATGCGCCATTTTTACTTTTATTTCAATTTGTATTCCATTATAATGTTGTTTGTAGTTCTTCTTATTGGTTATTTATTATAATTCATTGAGTTATTCGTTATTCTTCTGTCAGTGTGTCCCTTACTAAAGAATTTATATGTAAAATACAACAGAAAATAGAAAAATATAATATAATGTAATATAATGATATAATTTAATATAATACAATAAAACGAAGAATGTAATATAGAGATAAATAATTGAAACGCTTCCCTCTGCTCAACGGGACCAGCGTTAACAGTAACTGTAACGAACGTAACTGTAACGTTATAGTAACGGTGACAGGCGGGGTGTGTGTGTGTGTGTGTGCGCGTGTGTTTTGCAGCAGCTGCTGCAGCCCGCGTGCACAGCGCCCCTCTCGCTCCACGGTGCGCCTGCGTAACGAAAACACACACTTACCGACCGACCGACCGACCGACCGACCGCTGCCTGGACCGGCAGCAGCAGAGAGGCGGAGGGAGGCAGGGGGACCGGGGCAACGGTAACGGTATCCGCGGGCAGTAACGGTAACGGTGCCAGTAACGGTGACGTGATGTGATGCGATGCCGCGCGGGATCACGGTAACGTAAGAGCAGCAGCAGCAGCAGCAGCAGCAGCAGCAGCAGCGGAGGAGGAGGAGGAGGAGGAGGAGGAGGAGGACTGTCGAGGCTGAGCCGAGGAGGATGCAGCAGTGATCGGTACCGGGAGGAGGGGAACACATCCGTCCGTCCAACGGAGCGACCGCCCGCCGGCCTGCCCGGGAGCCTGGACCGATCCGATCTGATGTAAACCCGCAGGGATGGACGGGTAGGCAGGAAGGAGGCGCGAGGAGCGGAGCAACCGACGGTACATAACGGAGGAGAGAGCGCGAGGAGGCGGAGGAGGAGGAGGAGGGAGGCGGAGGAGCAGCGCGAGGAGGAGGGAGGATGAATCCGGTGGATGGAGGAGGAGAAGCGGGCCCGGACGGCCTGGCGACGGCAGGTAGGGTGTGTGTGTGTGTGTGTGTGTGTGTGTGTAGTAGGAGCTGCTGTCGCCATGATGCCTCCACATCCGCCCATTGACTCAGAGAATGTGTGTTAGTGTGTGTGTGTGTGTGTGTGCGTGTGTGTGTTTAGCGTGTACATGTCCGTGTGTGTGTAGTGTATGTAGGCTATACGCTATGAATGTGTGGGTTAAGTGTGTGTCAGCATCCCTCCTTCCAATGGCATTGAGGTGTGTGTAAGTGTGTGTGTTGGGGTGGAGGGTCCTACCAAGGAGGATTGTGGGAAGGCCTGCTTGGTTTTTAAACGTGTGTGTGTGTTAGTTCAGTCAAAATAAATGTATTAGCTGTTAAGATGTGGTCACATGATGCTTTCATGTTCCATTCATTCCAAAACAGATATTAATGCAGTAATAACAATAATAAAAATATCTGGCTCCTGATTGGCTGACAGGTGTCAATTAAAACCCTCTCCCCATTTTAATTGTCATAATTCAGGCCTCCAGGAGGCAAAATAACCTGCAGGTAGCCATGACAACAGTGCTGATGCTTAATGCAACATCAGTGCATAACTGACAGGTGCAACTAAACAAATTGAGGTTGCATTAGGGGGAGACTCTACAGCCGCGGGTCAATGAGTCGGTTAATTGACCGAACTGAAAATGAGTCACGCTATGCCGATGATCAATCAATCGTTTAGGTCGTTAATCAGGAAAAAATGAAAAGCATCTCTGGGGTGCAGCTTTTTTCTTTGTCTCAAGAGATAATGAATCCGAAAAATCTTTGGGTTCTACACTGTGGGTCCAACAGAATAAGGAGCCCCAAGACTGTACCAGCAAGCACTTTAGGCCAAATGATTAACTGATCCATTGGGAAAATAATCCATCGATTAAACAGTGGTGAAAATGATAGTTTGGCTGCAGCCCTGGAAAAATATTCAAGACCTCTTGACTCCTTCTCTTGAGTGAACTCAAGGAGAGGATTCTATCTTTTTTTTTTAAAGACTCTCAAGACCTGCAAGACACTCTGCCGGTTTCCTGACCGGTGGAACCAACCACAACCAAAACATCTCCTCAGATACTAAAATAATAGTTAGTTATGACGAGCTGAGGACTGAAGGTAGACAATGGTTCACCTCAGTGTTTTACCAAGCTGAGGCTTTTCGTTTTCTAGTTGGCTTTAAAATGTTGAGAAGATCTTTCCAAAAATCTGCTGAAAATAACGATGGAGGAACGAGGCATAACTGTAAACCGTAAACTGTAAACATGACCTGACCTGCAAAAGATCAAATCCCTGACCCGCCCTGACACGAAGAGAGGCAGCGAGGCAGGAGGTTTGCTTTTACTGTGAAGAACCTGGGGGCTTTTACTGTGAAGCACCTGGGGGGCTTTTACTGTGAAAACTGGGTCAGTAACCCGATACATAAGTTAATTATAAGCCTTCATATTAACTTGTGACCGGGTCTGTTGCTTTATTGTATTTATTTATTCAAACTCTTTTGGCCTGAGAAGTCCAGTATCCGAGAGGTCCAGTATCTGAGAGGTCCAGTATCTGAGAGATCCAGAATCACTCAGGCTCCGATGACGACGCTGTGCTGAAATATGCTCATTACTTTTTTTTGTATAATAAGTGTGATGAGTCCTGACAGACTGACAGTGAGTTTCTCTGAAGGCTTTTTCATCTGCTCTGCACAGCAGCTATTTTAGGCTCTACACTGAGTCAGTGTGTGTGTGTGTGTGTGTGTGTGTGTGTTATTAGCGTGATATGGCTGTATAAGAATGGAAATCCCTTCTCCAACCCTCCACGCTGGCGTGGCGTCAGCTCAATTGACAGCCGGTCTGAAGTCAGTAGACTGACAGCTGGTTTGGGATCAGTCGGTCTGACGGAGAGCTGATTGGGGATCAATCGGATTCCTAATTGAGTTTCCAGGAAGTAGTCCGTGTGGAGTTGAACGCGCCAGAGTCAGACACGGCGTTGGGGTGTAAACACACCGCCGTGTCTGACTCCGGCGCCCCCACTAACTCATTAACTGTCTGCCGGCTGCTCTCAGACCTGTTATATATTAACACGAGGCCTCCGTCCTCTAACGCTGCTCTGTGGGATCCACACAGAAAACCGTGCACGGGTCCATTCGTCTTGCTTCAATAATCCATGCGAGGAAACAAGGCCGTCGTGGCGTTTGGCTCGGTTATCGGTGGTGATGGGGAACAGCCTGCTCTCGTATTTTTAATTTTTTTTTTTATTGATGATCTATCGGACAGAAATAAAATCCGGCTGGAGCTAGGATTTTAGATCATTTACCGAGGTCATGAGCCCACAGTCCAGTTTTTCGACCAACTCTCGCAAAAACACAAAGGGTCATATTTTATTCATTTACTCAACCGCTCTGCTATTTTTCTGTAAATTCTGTCTCCCTGAATTTTACCTTAAACATTCATAAACTCCTTCTCTACAGTACCAGGTGGAGGATACTAAATCCGACTGAATTTATAGTTTTTTGGTGTAAAGGAGAGGTGTAGTGGTGTGCATACCCACCTCTGGGGCAGCGGGTTCGTGTATACCTACATACCTGAAAATAGCCACAGACACATATAAGTAAACATCTTGCAGACCAGAGGTAATCATCTCGCTGTCTTTCAGGTGCACTGCTCGGGTGGGGTAGATTCTTCCCTTAACCTGAGCCTAACCTTTCACCCTCTCCCTAACCAGCTGTGTCTTATGGGAGAAACTACACAAACAAGTCTCAGGAGATTCAAAACTAAAAACTCTCACCCGACACTGGAGGGAGGAGCATCTCCAGAATGATGCTGGATCAGCGGTGGTTCACCGTCGTAGTCGGAGCCAGGTTTAACCGTCCTATCTACGGCTGAGCGTCGTGTTTTATCCGCTCATCACTGTTCGTGAAACGTTCATCTAAAGGTGTAAAATAAACATAGTAAGGCGAACAGTACGACATCTCCCTCTGAAATGTTGTGCAGCAGAGATGTGAAGTTTGTGAAAACTAAAACTTTCACTTATACTTAAGTAAATGTTCCAGGTTACATTTAACTTTACGTCTCATTACCTTTAAACTTGATCCAAATACTGGACTCTGACCCTCGGCTTAAAATATTGATGTGACAAACATAAAACTTTGACTCGGAAGTTCCAACCTTTAACCGTTGTAATGCAATCAGTGAGGTGGTTTTAGTCCCGGGAGGTTATAGAGAGGACAATGTTTTGCCGAGCACAGACACAGGTATTGTGTCTGCTGCTCTTCAAGTTATTTCTGGATATATAATCCTAACCCAGATTTAATCCGAACCCCAAGATGTAATCTCTAACTGTAACTTAACGACGGGCCCCCAACCGAAACCACAGAGGGGGTGGGGGGAGAAAACAGCATTCGAAGGGGAAGGAGACACAAGACTGGTGACGTGTCTCTCCTTGTTTGATGTTAGTAACAAGCGGCGGCAACAAACGAGAAGCCCCTTAAAGTTGACACCATAATTTTACGTTGCCGTTCACAAGTAGAAGAGCAGAGGAAGAAGAAAAAAAATATCAAAAAAGACCCTCAGTGCTCAAATGATAAAACAGATTTTACGAAAAGCCTTTAGCAACTTACCATAGAGAATTAGTACTGTAGCAGAACTGATGTTGATGTCTGGGAGTTTAGAGATGCCAGTTTACACTTACATCTTCACCCTGAGCAGGACATTTCATTGTGTAGAGAACAAACCGGTCTCTCTGGGGGACCACCGTTCAACAAGAGCCAGACTGACACGCCCCCTAATCGGGAACCTGCTGGCGACCGGAACCTGCTGGCGACCAGAACCTGCGGCTGATCGGACTGATCTGACGCATCGCTGCCATTTTATGCTGTGACAAACAAACAGATCCACCGCCAAGTGCGAACGTTAAACGATGACAGAACCGCAAAACAACTTCCATCATTCGTCCTTCTTTTAACATTTATCATGGATAATGAATCTTATAGTCAAAGAGAGGAGGAGTTAAATTAGCATTGGATTTCTATTGGTTTGAAAATCCTTCCGCTTCAGATAAAAAGAATATTTAGACATGAGATATTTACAGATACGCTATTAAATAATTTCTATGTCTGCGTCTTCTATTACAACACATTCTCATCATAACCAGGATTAGTAAATAATGCATTTACAAACAGAACATCAAAGAATGCAGATGCAAATACTTAAAAAATAGACTCAGCCTTATTTTAGGTGCTTTCAGTGTCTGAGCTGTAACTTTAAAAGCTGGTTTAATGGATCCGTGTCACGATATCAGCATTTTAGTGACACTAAACAGCGACAGTGATTAAATCAAGGTGAAGACCCTTGTCAAACTGTTTGTTTTAGGGCAAACAACCAGAGAGATGAGTTTTCTCATCTTCTGTTGGAGGGAAACAAGGAAAACAAGGAGACATTTAAAGGTCTCGAAGAGAATCCAGTGTTTATAAATGAGCTCAGGGCTGATCCGACAGCGATGTATCGGGGAGAGGCTAATATCACCCAATGCATAGTGAAGCATATCCCCCGGGCTGATTCATCGCTCGTGTCATAATTCATATCGTTGATTTTTTTTCAGACCAGAATTTAAAAATAAAAAGAAACAGTAAAAATTCACAGTTCAGAAGCTTAGACCCGTAAAATCTGGTCACTGTTGTTAAAAAAACAAGCTGACCCGTTATGTGAATACTTGACGATTGATTTTTTTCGTCAGTCAAATGATCGATGAATCATTTCATCTATAACCGCTCAGTTCTGTGAGAGGATGATGGACTTGTGGATGATCTTCTGCTCTATGTTGTCTCCTACTTGTACAAGAACAACTTGTTTTTCTTACTGGTTGAAAATATTCCCAGGTTTTTGGAAGTTTTCCATTATCCCTGTCCGAGGGAAGTTTCCCTATCATCACCGCCTGGCGTGGCCCGTTTATGTACAGATGTGTTTTTTCCAGTGCTCCGGCACAGCTTGTGTTGGATTTTAACACCATGTCAACACCAGCGTCTCCTGATATCCCATCAGGCGTCTCGAGTCAAACAATCTGTCTAGATTAAACAGTTGGTCAATCTGGGTTCTGAACTGGCAGCGTTGGGCTGCGGTGAGAAGGGTCGGTCCGGTTGGAAGAAAAAATTCAAGGACGCCAATGAAGGAGAAAGAGGACAGCGTGTGTGTGTGTGGGGGGGGGGGGGGTTGGATGAATGTGAGCCTTCTCTTTCACTTCTCCTTCATCTCCTTCCTGTTTTTAGGTTTTCTCTCTGAGGGTTATCGCCGCTCGCCAAGCTGCTAATGTGAGACGTTTAATGCCCTCAGTGTGTGTGTGTTGGATTAGCCTCCTCCCGCTGTGCAGGCTGATCCGTCGCACATGGGAGGCCTGTATGTCTGGCTGCCACACATACATGCGCACACACGCACGCATGCACGCACGCACACACTGAGCTTCTTTTTAATTGAAATATCTGTCAGCTCGTCTCTCTGAAGCCTGAATGGCTCATTTTGATGGACGGTTGGGAATAGTTTGATGCTGTTTGCTTGACCTTCTTTTTGTTAAATTGTATTTTAACATTACATACGTTGGAAGATGAGGCACAGCTGATGAATTGAATCTCTGGGGTGTGATCCAAGCACGTTCGAAAAGACTCACAGAGTTTAGTTTACGAAACAACTAGAACTAAAGCGATTTGCTGCCGTTGTGTTTTTTGCCTGCCGTGGAGCAATGTCTTCACATGAGTGGAGCCCAGTTTTGTTGATATCATGCATGTGCATGAGCACGTGGGCAGCATGGTTCACAGTCCCACTGCAAGTTTCTGGCTGGCCAACAATGTGCAATTCGATACATTCAAAAAAATGGACTTTCAAAAATGTTTTATATTTGAATTTTGTTTGAGAATAGAGCTGCAACTAACAGTTATTTTCATCACTGATTAATCCGCAGATTATTTTCTTGATTCATCGATGAATTGTTCGGTTGCCCAACACAGGACAGTTTTTCAGAGCGAAAGTGGAGGATGACGAATTTCTTGTTGCATCTGACAAATATTGGCAACAAAATCCAAAGATATTGTGTTTCCTGTCACATACGACTGTAAGAAGCAGCACATTGTTTCTGTGTACCCTGTGGTTGTTATTGTCTACTGGTTCTAATCCTAAAAGCCACTTCAACTCAGGGCTGCAGCTTGTTGTTATTGTTTGTTTTGTTGAGGCAACAGTTGGTAACACAAAGATATTCAGTTTAATATAGTGGGAGACGGAGAAAAAACTTCCAAATATTCGCAGTTGAGAGGCTTGAACCAGGGAAATTTTGGAATTCTTGCTTTAATAGTTATAATAATGGTTTCAGGATTAGATTAAAAATGGACAAAAAATGGACTCGGAACTCACACATCACTGCGTCAGGACAGGTTGTTTTTGTGGTTACGGGTTATTGTGAGAATGACTGTATGAAGGAGCTGCATCGCAACGATCTGTAATCCCCTAAATCCTATTTGTTGCACAAACAGATTGAGTATGTGGACAATTGTTTCTCTTAAAATTGGCTGAGCGCTCCTGGTTGGGAATTACTGACCTGAGCTGCCTGAAATGTTGGCCATAATCCCTCATCGCACAGAGAAACCACCACGATTTTAGAAATACCAAGGTCACGGGAAAAATTCCTCCACCTACTTGGTTTATGTTTGACTAGCAGCTTTCTGTATGTGTGGGGTGTGTGTGTGTGTGTGTGTGTGTGTGTGTGTGTGTGTGTCTCAGGTTCAGGCAAAGCGGAGTGTGTTCGGGCTGTCGACGTCCTGACGGTGCTCAGAGAGAAAGTGGCCTTCGTATCAGGTAATGAACACATACGCTGCCGCAGGCTGTTTGGCCCAGTTCGGTCCTGATGTGCCCCGCTTTAACTGGGACGTGTCTTCCAGGCGGACGGGACAAGCGAGGTGGGCCGATCCTGACATTCCCTGCCCGGACCAACCATGATCGAATAAAACAGGAGGACCTCAGCCGACTGGTCACCTACCTGTCGACCATTCCCAGGTACGTCCCCTCCCCCGTGTCTACCTGTCTCTCTCTCAGTGAGGTCTTTGTACTGGTGTAGGAGAGGAACTAGACTGACACTGCCCGTCTGTCTGTCTCTGCCCGTATCTCTGTCTCTGCCCGTATGTCTGTCTCCGCCCGTATGTCTGTCAGCGAGGACGTGCGCGCCCGTGGCTTCACCGTGGTGGTGGACATGCGCGGCAGTAAGTGGGACAGCGTGAAGCCGGTGCTGCGGACGCTGCAGGAGTCGTTTTCCTCCAACATCCACACGGCGCTGCTCATCAAACCAGACACATTCTGGCAAAAACACAAGACCAACCTGGGCAGTGCCAAGCTCAGCTTCGAGGTACCGCTGCAGTACTACTACTGATATCTATATAGATTAAGTTTTGCTACTACTTATAGCCTATGTACTGCCTTTGTTACTGCTGCTCCTACTGCTGCTTACTAAAGTACTACAACTGATATGTGACATACTGCTGCTGCTACTACTGCAGCTAATTAATCTATTACTATTGCTGACTGAAGCAATGCCCCTAGTGCTGAAGTACTGCTACTGGCTTCTGCCGTCAGTTGAGTCCGTACTGTGAGAGTGAACTCTTTTGTCTGTTGCACTACTACTTTTTTTTTTTTGTTTTAGGTTTTTGTTAGTGGAGATTTAGTGAACTAGAAGTACTGTGACATATTGTAGTACTATTGGGAAAAAACTGAAGTAGCAGTGGTATTTGCTGAGTGTCTAAGTATTTTTAAGGTCAGTTGCATTTTCAATTTGATGCATTTATTATTTTTATGTTGATGTGGTCCCAGAATGATTGTTTTCAGTGTAATACTCTAGTTTTGTTGAATTTGTAATAACCTGTACTACTACTACTAACCCTCTGCCTCTAGACCAGCCTGGTGTCCGTGGAGGGTCTGTCCCGGCTCGTCGACCCCTCCCAGCTGACGTCTGACCTGGGCGGCTCGCTGGAGTACGACCATGTGGAGTGGACTGAGCTGCGCCTGGGTCTGGAGGAATTCTCGGGGGCCACTACGCAGCTGCTGGCCCAGCTGGAGCAGCTGGAAGCCGGGCTGAACCGCATACCGGAGCCCCAGGACGTCGATGAGGCCCGGAAGTAAGAAAGAGCTTCAGTTGTACTGATTAATTTAACTTATCGATTATGTATCAGAACTTTTTATTCACTGTTTTATCTTTGAGTTTTTTTGTATTTACCTCCATTTTTCCCCTCTCCAGGCTCCTAGAGGAACATGGTCGTCTCCGTAACACCATCGCCACGGCACCGGTCGACGCCCTTGACCGAGAAGGCCGGAGTTTGCTCCAGCGTATGCGCCTGGGCCCCTCACACGGTGATGCCTCTAACGAAGGTGGCGGCGTCAGTGGTGGCGGTGGCAGTGGCGGCGGCGGCGGAGGCAGCCACAGCAGCTGGCTGTCGGGTGGGGCGGACTTCCAGAGTGTGGCGCCAAAGGTCTCTGCTCTGCTGGACCGACTGCAGGCAGCTCGCAGCCACCTGCTGCAGAGCTGGAGTGACAGGAAGCTGCACCTGGACCAGGCGCTGCAGCTGCACCTATTTGAACAGGATGCCACCAAGGTGAGGGGGAGGGGTCCGTAAGCGCACCTGTACAAGGACAATATAGCTCTGGCCAGAGTGGTGGAGCCTGGTTAGGATGGAGCTCACCAATTAACACACTAACAGAAATGTGAGTTACATGTTGGAACTCACCTCCAGTCCACCTCCAGTTTCAGTCACTGAAATCAGATGAGATACGCAACTTAATAGAAAATGCAAAGCGCATGGTCAAACACATGGTAAACACATGGTTTACAGGGAGCGACGGGATGATTCAGAGTGAAAATGACTGAACAGAGCACAGGCTGGAGGATTCTGCTCTTTTCAGAAGTCTGAAGTTTATTGTCATGGAAGCTGAGAATGTTCAGCGTGGTTTTGCCGAGGACGGCCTTCATTTTGTTGGCATTGTGATGAGGTTCTGCAGGAGCTTCTCCGTGCAGTTCTTGGTAGAAGTGTTGTTTTTCACCTACACGCAGATGGAAGAAGGGCAGGGGTTGACATGTGAAAAGCAGTGGCAGTAATGGTGGCTTGGTTACAGGAAGATGGTGGTGCCACACCTGGCAACCTCAGCAAAATAAACTTTTTCATTTTTATAGGGGAAATTATGAAATGGATATATATTATATGGCAGTAAACAGCTTTTGACCTGGACAGAGAGAAGTGAACTACAGACCTGAGCTGATCTCTGACCCGTCTCACTCATTCTTCCTGCCTGTCTCTCCCCAAGATGTCGGAGTGGATCGCTCACAGTAAAGAGCTGTTCATGCAGAGTCTGGCTGAGGTTGGCCAGAACCACCAGCACGCCCTCGACCTCCAGACACAACACCAGCACTTCACCGCAAACTGCATGGTTAGTCTTCAATCTCGCACTGCTGGCGCTGACAAGGTTTCGACCGAGTCCTTAACAACGTCTCTGAATGTCTATGAACAGAACGGCAGTGTGAACGTGGACAGCGTGGTTACTGTGGCGGCAAGGCTCGCGGAGGCCGGTCACTATGGGGCGGAGCGGATCGCCATGGTGTCATCACGTCTACAGGAGGACTGGAAGTCCCTGACGACGGCACTAGAGGAGCGTAGCAACACGCTCGCCATGGCGACTGGCTTCCACCAGGGGGCAGAGCAGGTGATTAATACACCTGTTACACCTTACCCATCTACCTGTCTGTTTTCCTGTCTCACTGTCTGTCCACCCGTCTCTGTCTCCTTCCTCCACACAGTCAGGTGATGTTCACAGGACTAAATGCTGTCTTCATGTCTGTCTCTCTGCCTGTCCGTCTCTCTACCTGTCTGTCTGTCTCGCTCTACCTTTCTGTCTGTCCGTCCAGTTCCTGCTCAAGGTGGAAGGTTGGGTTCAGGTGTGCTCTGAAGGGTCGCTGCCGTCGGCGACAGCAGAGCTGGAAGCCGCGGTAAAGAAACACCAGGAGCTGAATGAGGAGATATCTGCTAACTATACACAGGTACCTCTCTGTCCTCGTGCTTCTCTTTCCAAACACCTGTCTGTCTGAATACCTGTGTGTCTTTTCATGCACCTGTCAATCTTCACACTCCTCTCTGTCCTACCTGTCTGTCTAAATACCTGTTGCTCTGACTGAACACCTGTCTGACCAGCTGTCTATGTGTCTGTCTCCGAACCTGTCTGTCTGCAGGTCAGTGAGAGTGGTAAAGCCTTATTGGACGTCCTCCAGCGTTGCCCAGTGACCGACTCTGACGACTCAGCGACCAAGCCGGACTTCACCGCAGCCACGCATGGCATCATGGGAGTTCTGCACCAGGTCATGCAGGTGCGACTCACTTCAACCAGTCAAATCTTTTTTCTCACTGACACTGGTCAATAGACAGACAGACAGACAGGTGGACAGGTGTGACTTTTTTTTTTTTTTTTGCAGGGGCACCATGAGGTGGAGGGGGCATGGCAGCACCGTAAACTGCGCCTCCACCAACGCCTGCAGCTGTGCGTGTTTCAACAGGATGTTAGACAGGTACGACAAATCCAGATACAGATCCAGATCTGAGATTCACATTAGGGTCCAGATTCATTCTCACCTTTTATGGAAGCCCATTAATCCTTGAAAGCCAAAATTATGAGATTGAATTGATCCAAATTCAGATTATGTGTGTTTTGAACACCTATTCTAGCATCAGGTCCAAATCTGGTTTTAAGGTTCAGTTTATCTCCGCCTGTTCGTCTCTCTCCACCTTTCTGCCTCTCAGGTGTTGGACTGGGTGGAGCAGCACGGGGAGGTTTTCCTGAACAAGCACGGTGGCGTGGGGAAGTCTCTGCACCGGGCGCGGGCTCTGCAGAAACGGCACGACGACTTCCAGCAGGTCGCGCAGGTAACACCTGAACCACACTTAGACCGGATTAACTAAACTACTCCAACTGATCTGGGTTAAGACGGAAAACAAAAAACACAACACTTCAATCAGATATTTTAAAGAGGTGCCTCAATTTTTACTCTGGTATTTGTTTTTTGTTTTTTTAAAATGTGAATCTTTTAACCCTTGACCTTCTGTTAGCTTCACTTTATTTAACAGTATACTGTAGAAATGTGTAATAAATTATTTAGAGGATACTATCATGTACATACAACACTGTAAATAGATGTTAGATGTTATAAACCATTTATTAAACGTTTTGTATCACTGGTTTAAATGTTACATGGTTGGGACTTAAACTTAAGTGTTACTAATAAAATGGCTGGAACTTCACAGACAACAAACTCTAATAATCTGCTCCAGTGAGACTTTGAGACAAAAACTAATTACTATCCGGCTGAAATTAAAGTAAGGGAAAGAGAAAAAAATCTGTTGATGCAAATTTAAATATAAATATTAGAGTGAGAAAGGAAACAATAAATAAATTAACAATAAAATTCAAGCTTCTCCAGATCATTATAAGACTTTTGTGCAAGGCCTGCAGGAAAAAAAAAACTAGCTTGAGATTCCTCTACAGCTCTGGAGAGACAGACATTAATTATAACCAGTGTGACCAGTGTGTGCAGGAGTATGAATACTGAGGTAGAGTCCTGTCTGTGGCCCGGAACCACTGAAGTTGGTGAGAGAAGAACTGACTTGCTACAGTGAGTTCTCTCGGAACTGGTTCTTAGGGGGTTGTCTGAACACAAGAGAACTCAGATAGTTGTCAGAACGGCTGTAAGGTGGAGGGAAGAACCAGCTATTGGTCTCTCCTGGAAGATGTTCACATAACAGTGGCACAAATAGTTGTGTAACACATTAAATAACAGACGTGGGCCAAGATTAAAGTTTGGTCCCTGGCTTCTTTCTCACCTCTGCAATACTTCAGCATGAGGTTGTTGTGGACGTTGGATTGCTGGTTTCGTTGACACCCCCCACCCCCACCCCGCCCACCCACCACTCAGTCAGCTGAGTGGCTACACCCACAGACAGAGTTACCTGCCTGCACAAAATGATGTGAAGATATAGAGGTTTTTTTGTCTAATAACTTTCGACTCCCTCCAGAAAACTCTGAATTCAAGTGTTGTGTTTACTCTAATGTCACTTCAAATTGCATTACTACCTATGCATTGGTGGTAATGTAAAAGCAGAGTCCATATGACAGACAGAACCACATCAAGCAAAACGGATGACTGCACTTATAACGGACCTCTTTTGTGTGTGTGTGTGTGTGTGTGTGTGTGTGTGTGTGTGTGTGTGTGTGTGTGTGCGCGTGTGTATGTCAGAACACTTACACTAATGCAGAGAAGCTTCTGGAAGCAGCAGATCAGCTGGCTCAGTCTGGAGAGTGTGAGGAGGAGGAGATCTACCAGGCGGCCAGAGATCTGGAGCTACGCATGCAGGTAACTGGCAGAGAGAGGGAGTGAATGAGTGGATTTTTATATTACTCATCATACATGGTGAAGTTACGGCATATGTAAAACACTTGATCAAAATTAGTCTGTGTCTGAAAATTATCTAATGCTGCTTGGGAATGGAAAAACTGACTTAATGCAGAAGGAAAATATCATTCTTTTAGTTAAAGTTCTTTGAGTTAATTAAAGTTTCTGAACAAGTCATTCATATTAAAAATCACTGCTAATAAAGTATAAGACTGGCGGTAAAGGTTCTAAGAAGAAGTATTAGTCTGGTGTTGGTCTTTAGTCTTTTCTTGGGGACTATTTTCAGCGGGGATTAGTTAACATTTGGTGCTGTAGTGATTGAGAGAAGTTTATTTTTATGTTATGGTACGCGTGTATACTTTTTTCCAATGGTGTCAGTTTGTATTGACAATAACAATAATAATACCCATTTAATCCATAGAACAATGATCTTTCTATACAACATGGTAGATTTTATTGCTACTGGTGGAGCATGACTTTGTGTAATAACTAGTTTATTAAATCATATTATTTAGCCACTGAGAAAAACCTTTCCAGGCACATGTTGTCCATGTGTTGTTGACGTGTTGCTGATGTGTTGTCAACATGTTGTCAACATGATGCTGACGTGTTGTCGACGTGTTGTTGATGTGTTGTTGATGTGTTGCTGATGTGTTGTCCATGTGTTGTCGACATCTTGCAGACATGTTGTAGATGTGTTGCTGATGTGTTGCTTACATGTTGCTAACATGTTGTTGACGTTTTGCTGATGTGTTGTTGACGTATAGTGGACATGTTGCTGACGTGTTGTGGACATTTTGTTGACGTGTTGCTGACGTGTTGTGAACGTGTAGCGGACATGTTGCTGACGTGTTGTTGATGTGTAGCAGACATGTTGCTGACCTGCTGTCGACGTGGTGCTGACATCTTGTTGATCTGTGTCCTGTGCAGGCATTTATCCAGCGGGTTGAACAGAGGAAGCTGCTGCTGGATCTTGCTGTATCTTTCTACACACACACCAAGGAGGTAATACACACAGTCGTGAATACTGGGATGTAATAATATACTGCAGTATAATGTGCATTATTACATTTGTACTACATTATACTGTACTGTGATATTAATATCTATCACCAGATATGACAACGAGGCCACTCTTCCTTATTAATACTAGCTCATATTTTTCCTCATCCTTCTCATCCTCATTTTCTTCCTTTCTCTCTGTCTCCTCTCTTTTCTATATATTCCTTCTTCTTTCTCCTCCTCCTCCTTTTCCACATCCTCCTCTCTTCCTGGTTTCCTCCCTTACCCGTCTCTTATCTTCTTTCTTTTCTATTTCTTCTTCCTGCTCCCATCCCCCTCTTTCTGGCCCTCTCCTCATTTCTCCTCTGCCCTCCTGCCTTCCTCCTTGTCCTCTGGTCCTCCCTCTCCCTTCCTCCTCCTCTTCCTCACCTTTCTCCCTCTCTCATCCCCTCTTTCACTTCTCCTCCTCTTCCTTTTCCACTTCCTACTCTCTTCCTTTTCATCCTCCTCTTCTCCTCCCTTCTTTGCCCCCCTCCTCTCCACCCCCTTCCTCTCCTGTGACTGTCTTGTCTCCTTTCTTCATCCTCCCCTCTCCTCCTCAGCTCTCAGTGTGGATGGAGGGCCTCCAGAAGCAGCTCTCCTCAGATCTCTGTGTTTGTCCGGACACTGTGGAGGCTCTGCAGACTCTAATCAGCCAGCAGCAGCAGCAGCAGGCCAACACGCAGGTACCTGCTGACCTCTGTCCCCGGCCCACTGACCTGACCCCGTCATAACAACCTAACACTCCTGTGACCTCTGATCCCTCACCTCTAACCCCCGCACTAACCCTAACTCTAACCCTGATCCACAGGAAGCTGCGATGAGTGTCATCCGGGAAGGAGAAGACCTCATCCTGCAACTCAGGTACACACGGAGAGTGTGGGTGCATTTGATTCATTCCTCACCACTGCACCAAGCCTGGTGCATTTGTTTCACCCGTCAGGGCAGCTCAGAGGCCTGTCTGGAACTGGTGTGTGTCATTATGATGAGTGTGTTTATTTTGCATTGGCAAGAACTGTGCGGATACATTTGTTACAGGCCTCAAGGCAGCTCTGTGGCCCATGCAATGTTAAAGTACGAATTCTGTGTGGGTGCGTTTGTTTCCTAGTTCATGTATAATGTATATGTGCATTTTTTTTCTGTTCTTGTAGAATGTGTGGGTGCATTTTTTTCAGTTTTATGTAGTGTTTATGGGTGGGTTTGTTTTTGTGTTTTGCAAAGCCAGGAAAAGTAGAGCTTTTATGGGTCCATGTTTAGAGTATGTGGGTGCATTTATTTTCTATAATGGGTGCACCTATATTTCGATTTGTGTAGAGTGAGTGGGTGAGCTTGTTTACTTGTCTGTGTGCATTTGTTTTTTAGTTTGTATAGACTTTTTGGTGTGCCTTTTTCCAAGTGTGCAAAGCATGTATGGGTGTGTATGTTTTTTTGCATAACCTATGTGGGTATGTTTGTTGTGTAGGTGTTTGTTTCACTCCACAGGGCAGCTCAGAGGCCTGTGTGGACTTGGTGTTTGTAGTAGTTTTAGGTGCATGTCTTATATAGTGTGACTTTTTGTTTCTAGCTTTGTAGAGCCTATGTGGGTGCACTTGTTTCACTGGTCCTGGTAGCTCAGATGCCCCTTTGGAGTTGGAGTTTGTAATGATTGTGGGTGCAGTTGTTTTTTTTTTTTTTTTAGCATGTGTGGGTGCAAATGTTTTGTAATTTGAAAAGCCTGTGTGGGTGCGTTTGTTTTTAAATTTGTACAACATTAGTGGGATATATGTCTTCTAGTTTGTTTAATTTGTGTAGATGCACTTGTTTTGTGGTCTCTATAACCTGTATGAGAGGTTATGTCTGTTTTCAGCATAGTATAGTCTGTTTGGGTGGGTACACTTCATTTGTTTATGGCCTGTTTGGGTATGTTTGTTTTCAGTTTTGTATAATGTGTGGGTGCGTTTGTTTCAGGCCCCAGGGCAGCTCTGTGGCCCATGTGGAGTCGGTACTGCAGCAGCTGGAGGAGTCTCATGTTCAGCTGGAGGAACTTTTCCACCAGAGGAAAATCCGACTGGATGTTTACCTCCAGCTCCGCATACTGCAGCAATGCACACTGGAGGTACACTGTTTTTGTTTTTAATTTACAATTATTAATAGAATACATTTTTGAATCTCCTTCCTCAACATTGCATCAAGTTTGAACTCCCTCTGAATGTGTTTTGAAGGTAACCGGGGAAATGGACGCCTGGAAGCAGGACCTCCAAAAACAAACCCAGGATTTCTCCACCGAGAAGCTAGCATCACCGCGGCTAGCTGACGTGAACCAGGATAAACTAGCCCAAGACAAGATAGCACTGGGCCAGTCACGGCTAGTGGAGGCTAGCCCTGAGGCACTTACGCTAGCACAGCAGCGCATCCACAGGTAAACTGACCAATCTGATGACGTCATCCATGCTTTGCATGAAAACAACTCATCAATTCAGGGGCAGGGCAGTGCTTGATTGTTTGACTGGTAATTTAACTGCAGGCACATGGAGCGAAGGCTGGCAATGAACAACATGATCTATGAGGTCATCCAGCAAGGTCACGACCTTCAGCAGTACATCACCGAGGTCCAAGCATCAGGTCAGAATCAAACTGTTGTTGGTACTTCATTTTAATATAGTGTTTAATGCTACCATTACTACTGCTTCCTCTAAGGTCGAACATAAACATAATGCTGAGTATCATCTGTATATTGACAAAACTTATTCCATGTTTTTAAATTACAAAACTTAATGCAACTTATATAAACAGAAAATAATGGGGACCTGGAATTTTGCCTTGGGATACACCACAAGAGATGAGAAAGGGAATACATGGGTGTCAGGGGGGAGAATTCTTCAAGTGGGTTTCAAGGGTTCTTAATTGGGTTGTAATACTCCTTAGGGAGTTCCAGTGGTGCTAAAGAAAACGGTAGTGGTTCTTCATTTGGCTCTTGAAGTTCCTTAACGGGGTCTTGTAGTCACAGAAAGGGTTCCTGGACAATATGCACATTGAGGGTTCTAGAGGTTTTATATGGTCTTTGAAGAGCTTCCAAGGGTTCCAGTGGTCAATCAAGGGGTTCTGACAACTCTGAGACACGTCCGGGAGTCATGTGTGGGTCATTGTGGGTTGTTTCTAGGTTTTCACATGGGGCATCAGTGTTTTTTTGTTGTTTCTAGTTCTTCCCAATTGATTTCAAAGGTTTTCAGGCCATTTCTAATGCTTCCCAAGTTAGTTCCAGAGTTCTTTTAGGTTTCAGAGGTCTTTGAGTTGTTTCAAAATCTTCTACTCAGTTAATGTGGTCCATGACGTGCTTGCTTCCAGATAGAAGGCCAAACAGGTGGAGAGAAGAACAGTTCACTGTTCAGAAGAGTTTGCTATAAAAGACCATACTTAGCTGCTGTGACAGTGTTGCCAGTATTGTTTTCACCTTGTGAGTCTGTGTGTTTCAACATGGCAAAGTGTCACATCAGCAGTAGCACAACTGTGCATGAAAACTTGTAGTTGAAATCAAATTGAAGGCCGAATTCTAAGATGGGTGTGGTCCAAGCAAGGGCACGCCAGAAGTAGTGGGATTGGACGAAAGCTAGAGGCAACTGCCCCCCCCCCACTTTATGCCCCTGGCACGCATTTGTTTTAAGTCCTGAATCACTGTATTCCAATTTCAGTCCTTCCTTTCCACAAGTCAAGACATTTGGTTAAACTACTGACCATGGTTTTAGGCATTTATTTGAATCAGGCACAGTTCGAGTTTGACCAGACTCACTTGTTCTATGTTGTCTTCCATTGCACCATAGACACTGATCTGGCATCACAGCTGGTGCGATCCCATCGCAAGATGGTCCCTAGAGATTATATTAACTTCCACTGATAGAATAGGATACAGCTGAATAGAATAGAGAGCAGTTGGCACATTTTGTACTACAGTATAGCATCAGTCTGACCAGTTCAGTAACACACTGATGATATTAGGGGTAAAGGGGGGACAGAGAGGATGTATTGGGGGGAGGGGGAAAAGGGGGATGGGGTTGCCGTGGAAACTGCTCTCTGAAGCACACAGCTGATCCCCATGGAAACCAGCGTATTGAATTTGCCATGGAGACACACTAACACACACAGACACACAAGCAAATACACGCATCAACACACTCATACACACATGAATGGGGGTGAAAACACACGTATGTACACTTGCACTGCTGTACTTGGACCTAACAGCCACAAAGTCCGCACTTTGAAGGCACATGTTTTTTTGTGAATGTGTGTATTTCAGGTATCGAGCTGTCTGAGACAGAGGGGGGTCTCTCCTCTCAGGTTGAGGAGCTGCAGCGCCTCCTGCAGGACAAACAGAAGGAGCTGCAGCAGATCGCAGATCACACACACACACACCTGGAGCAGAACCTGCAGCTGAGACACCTGCAGAGCCAGGTCAAACAGGTAACACACGCTCCGACACACCAGCAGGTACAGCTGACTCCCGGGCACCATAGGTGATGAACTCTACCTGGCTGTCTGTCCATCCATCCATCCATCCGTGTCTCAGGTGCTGGGTTGGATCTCAGAGGGAGAGGTCATGTTGTCGTCCTGCATGCTGAACTCCAGCTGTTTATCCGAAGCCGAACAGCTGCAAAGGGAGCACGAGCGCCTCCAGCAGGCCATAGAGGTTACTGCATGCACACGCACACAGACACAGACAAAGACACACACAGACACACAGGAACACACAGACAGACAGACAGACACACACACACACACACACACACACACACACACACACACACACACAAACTCATACATTGGGTGAGGCTGTCCGCTCTCTATCCCAGACAGACGTAAAGGTTACCAAAGCAATGGGACACTGATGAGGAATTCATCCACACAAAAACCTCCTTTAGGATTAATGGAAATGAAGTGGACCTACTGTCTCTCTCGGTCTCTCTCCCCAGGCTCTGCTCCATGCTGACTCCCTGCAGAGGACTCATCAGGTGGCTCTGGCCCTGCAGCAGAGAGCAGAGCTGCTGGTCAGGTCAGTTGGATTAGGATTCTGGTAGGGATGGGCATTTCAAGCAAAACATTGCTATTCTTTTGTTGTTTAATGGCATTTGGACATTTTTTTGTACTTTGATGAATGATGAAAATTTGAAAAACATGACCCATCCCTAAATGCCAGTTCACTGTGAAAATCAGGTTAGTAAAATTTAATTAATTCAATAACAGGAAAAGATAATATAAGTGAAGATGAGTTAGGTTGAATTAAAAGAAGTTAGAATATAATAAAGTCTGTTTCTGAATTTCTGTATTACTAAACTACAATGTTACTATGCAATTAATGACAAACACTTTATAGAAACCATATTATTGCTACATTGTTACTTGTAATGGTAGGCAAGTACAGGGTTAGTAGTAGCTAGTTAAAGGTAATGTCTAGCTTTACTTCTTCAAGGATTAATATTATATTGGCCATAAGAGTTTAAATTTACAAGCAGCGCGAGTCAAAGTTTACAGGAACGTTTCAAGAAAATTCTGCTTTTGTTCAACAAGTAATAATTCCAGCACGTAATTGCCCCTGAAACTGTTTTCATATATCTGTTCCCAAACAAAATACTACACATTAGTCAGTGAGCTACTACCATTTCAGTGAGAACAACAGTATTCCTCAAAAGTTTAAAAAGTCCCTTTTACAATAGCTCAGTACTGTCAACAAAAGTCTAATATTAAGATAGTAATGCTGGCTAAAGTTTAATCTAACGGTAGAAGTTAAGGTTTAACTAATGGTTAAACATTTGGGTCTTATAGAAGTATTTGTTCAGTAATATGATGTCAGATTTATTTGGGTTTCCTCCAGATTTCACCCAGCATGTTAATCCTAATCCAGAACCTGTTTGTCCCCTGTATCAACCATGTGACCTCTGACCTCTGACCTTCCCCCCACAGGTCAGGTCACTATGATCCAGATGCGGTGAGATCTTGTGCCCAGACGGTGGCGCTGCACTGGCAGACACTGATGCTGAGGATCGAGGACCGACTTAAACTGGTCAATGCCTCTGCTGCCTTCTACAGGACGTCCCAGCAGGTAACACTGACTGCCTGGTTGTCTCCACCTGTCCTGGCGTACTACTATAAGTCTGTATATCCCCTTTCTGTCTGTCTGCCTCTCCAGGTGTGTGGGGTCCTTGAGAGTCTGGAGCAGGAGTACCGCAGGGAGGAGGACTGGTGTGGAGGGGGAGAGAGACAGCCAGAGCAGCTCCTGCCGCTCATCAACAAACACATGGAGCAGAAGGAGGCCTTTCTAAAGGTGAGGAGGGTTGAAAAGCATTGAAAAGTCTTAAATATTCTCAGTTAAGCATTAGTTATCTTAATCTCTAATAATGGAAATAGTACAAATAATACAAATGATATACTATATCTTATTTCTTGTTTCCATGCTAACAGGCCTGCACTCTGGCCAGAAGGAACGCTGAAGTTTTCCTTAAGTACATCCATCGCAACAGCGTCACCATGGCGAACATATCCGGCCACAGCGTCACCGTCTCTGGTGTAACTGGGGTTACCGAGGTCACTGGGCACTCCAGGGTACCAGAGCAACAGGTCAAAGGTGAACGAAATACACACACATGGAAATCCACGTCTAATGTTTAGTGTAATGTTTGTTTAAATAGAAAAGTACAGTGGAATCAGGATGGAATCCTGAGGAACGCCATGGTTAATTGGTTTGCTTTGTGTGCGCAGGTATCCTCAGTGAGTTGCTGCAAAGGGAAAACAGAGTCCTTCATTTCTGGACTCTGAAGAAACGTCGACTGGATCAGTGCCAGCAGTACCTGATGTTCCAGAGCCACGCCCAGCAGGTAAACAAACGGACATATTGTCAGGCAGCATAGCCCCTTTGAGATTGTTTTATTGTTTTATTTATCTATATAGTATTTATATATATTGAATTTTAATTAATTATTTATATTTACTATATAATTTGAATAGTATTATTGATTCATTTACACATAATCTGTGATTTAATACCACAGGTACCACAGGTATCATGTGCGAGGTAACTAGTAACTATAGTTTCCAGACGCATAAAGTAGCATAAAATTGAAATACTCATAAAAGCACATATAAGTTATAAGCACATTAAAATTGTACTTGAATAAATGTACTTAGTTGCTTTCCTTGGGAGTTCAAATTTGGCAAGTTGAACCTAAGAGTCCAAAGTCCACAGAACATGGGATGTAGTACTCTCAGTTTGTAATGTAGACAGCAGTAATCCTGCTGACTTCACTTAGGCAACTGGGCTCAGATGATTGCACTTCAACAAACTTGCAGACCTGGAAATTATCTCAACGTCAGATGAATTCAGCAGATGAGCATCACGTTCTCATGAAACAATGGACCAAAATCTTAATAAACTCAAAATCTTAATAAAAAAAAGAAAAAAACTGAGGCAATGACACAATAGAAGTTAAATAGTAGAATGAAAGAAATAGAAAAAAGAAAAGAAATAGAAAGAAATGACCAAAGTTGTGAGTCTTACACGTTTACTTTACCTTTGTCAACCCTTCGATACAAAATGCACAATGGGATCCTTGTCTACGCCGAGTTCACAAAGGTCATTGTGACTGTGCCTTAACGTATCCTTTGACTGCAGGCCCTGGATTGGCTGCAGCAGTCAGGTGACCACTACCTGGCCACGCACACGTCGCCGGGGGCAAACATGGCCGAGACCCAAGAGCTGCTGAACCAGCACAGGGAGTTCTGTGTTTCTGCCAAGGTGAAAAAAAACACATAGGTCGGTTTAGTTATGCGCGTTTTGCATGTATTTTGGGGACATTTTTCTGGCCTCTAGACTGAAGCTGTCAGTTGGAAACTTCAAAAAGAGTCTAAATGACTTCCTTTTTCTATAGATTTAATGTAAAATAAAACTATGGAGCACCATAGTAAATATTTCAGAACACCATCAAAGGAAAACTGTGATGGAGGTCATATTATACAGAGCCACTCAACAGTTAAACATATTTAAATTGCTTCAAAAATTTAAGATCAGCCTTTCTGTAGAGTAAGTGTGCCCTGAGATTAAAACCAAGAGAAGTAATAAAAGTGTATGTGTTGTTGATGACACAAAATCAATGAATTGAATTAAATACGATCATACGACTCCTCACAGCACACACAGGAGAAGGTTCACCTGCTGATCCAGCTGGCTGAGAGCATGCTGGCTAAAGGCCACACCCACCGCGCCGAGCTGCGTCGCTGTGTCTCCACCGTGGACAAACGTTACCGCGACTTCACCGTCAGGATGGGACAGTACCGCCACCTGCTGGAGACGGCGCTGGGGGGCTGCTCACAGGTAGGGCTGAGAGTGTGTGGCGAGTAAACCAGTGCACGCGCATGTGGACTCGCCTCTTACGAGCTTGCTGTGCGGTGTCCCCGTCAGGACAACAAGGACCTGGAGCTGGAGCTGATCCCCAACAGCCTGTCCGACTCCGACCCTGAGGTCAACCTCTCCGACCCCAGCCACCAGGTCAGCGACGAGAAGAGACGCTCCGCCCGCAAGAAAGAGTGAGTAGTATCAATTTTAGTATTAGTTCTAGTAATAGTACTGATGTGCGTCCTTTGATGAAGCCCCTGTTTGTGTGTGTGTTTTTTCTTCAGGTATATCATGGCTGAACTCCTTCAAACAGAGAGAGTCTATGTCAGAGATCTACAGGAGTGTATCGAGGTAAACGTCAAACATCTCAGTGCTGTGGCGCTGTTTATTCCACTGTTCAACAGAACACACCATGGTTCAGCATAATACAACATATTTCACACAACTGCACGGTGACATGTGGCCACTTAACGACACAAACGCTCAACTGCAGTGGAGAAACCATTCTCACTGTAAGATCAAATTAGTAGATGTTCTGGACCTTTCAATCATATCACATGACCTTCCTCGGCAGATGGAGGTATCCCATTGTCACTGCAATGTAGCTGGTAAAATCTGTAGTTTTATCAGTGCACCGTCATGACTTTTTGTCCGTGTCAGCTTTAAAGTTGAGACAAAATTTGACCTCATGCTTAAACCTCAGAAACAGCAGAGCACAAGACAGTCCGTGATACGATCGAAAGTTCCAGAACAGCAGCTAAATGGACCTGGTGGTGAGACTGTTTGCCTAACCTGCCCCCGCCAAAAGGCAGGAATGAGTTCTGTACAGCAGAACTTCACTAACTGTAGCTCCTTAAATGAGAAAATCCCACATGGTATCAAATAACGCCCACACCAGAGCCGTCTGCTTGTTAATAAAAACATCACGCTCTGCCGATTCAGTTCTGCTGCCAGACGCCGACACGAACGTGCACACAGCATCACAATCATCCAGACAGACTGAAAACCCGCAGCTCTCCGATCCCTCAGCTCCAGTCGGGTTTTTGGAGGCGTCGCCTTCCCAAAGGCTGATGTGAAACGGCGCCACATTGTCAGCATTTAAAACCCACACTCCCCTTTCAATGTAATGCCATGCTGTACACTGAAGCAGTACATAATACGTTTTGGCACTGCCTCAGACTGGATAGTGCTGTCTGGTGGTAACTGTGTTTGCACGGTGCAGACGTACCTGTGGGAGATGACGAGCGGCTCGGAGGACGTCCCTCCTGGTCTCGCCAACAAGGACGACATCGTGTTCGGAAACATCCAGGACATCTACGAGTTCCACAACAGGTACTGCAAAACAAAACAACACGTGCACTGTGTTAGAACATAGCCAGAATCTTAGGACATGTGCTTGTACTACAAAAGGTACTGTAAAGTATACTGCAGTGCTGCAATATGTACTACAGTGGTACAAATCTAGAACGTCTACGAGTTCTATATCCTTCCACTGAAATGTAGTAATATACAAGCAGTGATTCCACAACATGCCCGCATTTATACAATATGAACCGCAGTACTTCCAAGCTGTATTCGTTGTACTTACTTACTATAATGCAGCAGAGATACTGCACAGTATTCTGTGTGTGATAATGCAGTACTTATGTGTTTCGCAGTATTTTCCTGAAGGAGCTGGAAAACTACGAGCAGCTTCCCGAAGATGTCGGACACTGCTTTGTTACCTGGGTAACTACCTTAGTTTGGTCTGAGTCGATTTAAAAGCTAAAATACAGACTAAAATAATCAGTGAGCGTTTCGTGTTTCTCTCAGGCTGATAAGTTCCACATGTATGTGACGTACTGCAGAAACAAACCAGACTCCAGTTTACTTATCCAACAACACGGCGTGGGATTCTTTGAGGTCAGGCCCGCTTTCCTTTTTTTTTTTTTTTTTTTTTTCAATGTCTGTCCTTTAATAACCTAATAACAATTTTTTGCACGTTCTGAGATTATTTAAACATTTCCTTTACAAGGATTACATCAGTAACTGTAATTTCTTAGGAAAAGAATGTGATTTGGTACTAATAATTGTGAAAAAACATCAGTGTGCAATCGGTAAACTTCCAGTTATATAATTTCAGTTAATTTGTAGTGGTTCATATCTACTGCGAACTTACTCACTTACTCCAAAACATGACATTGACTTATATAAAAATCCAGAAGAAAATTAGATATGTCTTTGTCTGCTGCAACTTTCATATCTGCTCTGATAATCTCCTGACTTTTCTGCTGGGAAACAAAAAGGGGGGAATTTATATTTTAGATTTTTCTGATTTGTGATGGCGCCTCCATCACCGTTAGATTCCCATGTACATAGCTGGAAAACAGCCAATCAAATGCTCGACAGAGCAGCAACATCATTGTTGTATAAGACGGTCACACTGAGCCAGGCAGCAGCTACACAACACAAGACTCCGAACAACATCCCACATCCGTTTTCCTGCCCAAGTCTCCTTCTTATCTAACAGACAGCAGCAAATTAAACTGATCTGGTCTGGTTCACTGCTGCCGGGCTGTTTGCTCTTCAGTGCCACTAGCAGCACACTGTCCGCCCCTCGACATGTTTCTCCTCATTAGAATCTGCATCATAACCCCCCCCCGACCCCAACCAGTCATCTTTTATGATGCTTAACCTGACCCAGACCAGTTCTCCTAAGCCCGAATCCCAACCAGTCAATGGGAAACATCCCTTCAATGGGAGGGTATCACCGTCTGAGGGAGGGAACAGACTTTGATCCACCACTGTAAAAAAGGTTTAGAAGTCTGAATAAACCCTGAATTGTGACTGCTGTTACAAAGCCTTTAATGTTATTTTCCCCTGTTGCCCCTCCTTTTTTAATTTTTTTATTTTTGTGAATTAAAACTGAGGCTTGCCGCAGCGGTTACAGATTTGAATCCACTGACAGGTGGAAAAGGACGGATGGAAATGAAACTGAGTGGGCGTGAAGTTGGTTTATGTGTGGACCCTGAGGCTCAAACCACTGACCTAAAAAGTAATTCAGTCCCAGCAGGTCAGCTCAATATGCAAAAAGAAAAAAACATTTTTTAAAATTTGTTTCAGTCGGTAGTTGCACACTTATGGGGAACATGCAATTCGACAATCATGGCGAGCAATTTCAAAAAATTAGTGTCTACTTGGGTTTCTTTTAAGAAGTGGCAAATTACACATCTTTTTCCAGAAATTCCATCCACTGCAAAATAAAGCACGAGCTGCAGTTGTTGTTTTGCTTGTTTAGTCAGACCTTTATCCAATCATTCTTTTCTTCTCGTAAAACAAACCACTCACACCGTTTAGATCCAGCTCGCAGCAGATTTCGCTTCACATTGTCAAGGTGCAAGCGAAAGGTCGGGAGCTACTGACCGCTGATCAGTTAGGGTTTGATACTAGTGTGTTAAACTAGGGCTACAGTTTAGTTTGCAACTGGCTAATGGTTAGTGAGTTTCACTTTGATAATTTTGTGTGTGTTTGTGCTCAGGAGGTCCAGCGGCGACATGGTCTTGCTAACTCCATCTCCTCAGCTCTCATCAAACCAGTTCAGAGGATCACCAAATACCAGCTGTTGCTCAAGGTAACGCTTAGCTATGTTTACTGGTTTGGTTTTTTTTTATACAAATTTTCAATTTTAGAAAACACATGAGACCAAAGTGTCTCCCACAGTGGAAAAAAGCTCAGAACAGTGTTTGTTTGAAAGGCTGTTAAATCTACAGGGAAAGAGGGGGAAAAAAGAATTTCTTCCTTCTGGCTGTTTGGAGAACACAACACCGCTGAGGATTTCACTAAAGCTGAGTGCAGCTTAAAATCCAAAACACTTTATGTTGAGCCCGCAGGATCCGGCATCTGTGTGCCCAGAATAACAAATGAAAAAAGACTGGATGTCAGTCTGAAAATGTTGTTGTTCCCTGAGCTCAGCAGCGGCAGCAGCTCATACGTGGTCGACCACCATGAACCAGACACTATAATGGTGCAGTTTTTACTCTGGGTCTTTTAACATAATCTGTTCCTATGATTAACAAATGATTACTCAATCATTTATTGCAAGCATATCGAGTGTTATTGTTAATTTGGCTTTTAAACAGTGGTCACATTTACAGTCTGTAATGGTGTGTGTGTGTGTGTGTGTGTGTGTGTGTGTTCGTAGGAGCTGTTGGCGTGCTGCGAGGAGGGGAAGGGTGAGATAAAGGAAGGCCTGGATGTGATGCTGAGCGTCCCAAAGAGAGCGAACGATGCGATGCACGTTAGCATGTTGGAAGGTAAAATGTACAGATTCGGGTTTTTTTCACTGCATTGTTGCCTCAGTCTGACATCCCCCCCCCAAGCACAAGGGGCTTGGAAAGGGGCTCATATGCTTGTTGACAGTTCAAATTAAAAGCCCTTTGATGAGGACTCCTTGCTTTTAGCTGCGGTTCCATTGGCTGGAGGACTTCTACTGTGAAAGAGTAGGAGAGCTTCAGCGTGAAGAAGATTTAGGTCTTTTGTAGTTAATTTGCTGAGGGACTTTTATTCTGAAGCAGTCTAACAGTTTTTTTTCTGTTGTGAAGTAGCTAGGAGTGTTTAAGATAGCCAGCATTTGGAGGCTTTTATTGCGACGCCTCTGTTGTCTCTTATTTTTTTAGCTAAGATCCTGAGAAGCTTAAAATGTGCTAAAAGATAAAAACCGACTTATTGCAATTGTCCCCGTCAGGTCTGGAGGAGGGTCTGGAGGTCCAGGGCGAGCTCCTCCTCCAGGACTCCTTCCTGGTTTGGGAGCCGAAGTCTCTGATCAGGAAGGGGCGGGACCGACACCTCTTCCTGTTTGAGCTGTCACTCATCTTCAGCAAGGAGATAAAGGACTCGTCCGGACGAACCAAGTACCTCTATAAAAGCCGACTGAGGGTAACACACACACAAACACACACAAACACACAAAAACACAAACAAAAACACAGACACACACACATGGACACGGACACTCGGAAACATTTCAGTCATATTCAGTCATGACAGTCATAAAATTCATAATTTTTTACGTGAACCATTAAAACACAAAAGGTTTGATAGAGAATGAAAAGGTAAAAATAATGCAGCCTATCACATCTTCGAGTCTTGCTGTTAAAAATCCTCACCCTTTTTGATCATGTTTTTTTTTAATTTGTTCACTAAATGATAATTATTCTAACTTGCAAATTTTAGGTCCCTCACTACAACTAGTCCATAAATTTGCCCTTTTAAGTGAAATATAATTTCTTTTTTTTTAATTCCTCTTGTTTTTTGATTCAAGTCTGGAACATTCATGTTATTCACAAGCCATTATTTACTTTCTTGAAATCTCAACAACTTTCATGTTTAATTTATATTTTACCTTTACATGATTTGTGCCGTTTTTTAAAATATAACAAGTCTCTAAATTGTTACTGAATTTCATTAACAATAAAATCAAACATTATTGTTTTTGTGGGTTACTAGGAGATTTTGCTGCAATCAGATATTAGAGTGTCATATAAATGGGCCTGTTTTGTTATATAAGTACTTTATATTAGTACCATTTGTGATTGTGGAACAAACTCACGTTTCAGAAAAAGTGCGTTGCTCATTGAAATTGCTTACTTATCACTTACACTGATTATATTGTTGCCTTGACTTTTCAGTGTCGTAAAAAAGTAATTCAATAGTTTAATCCAAAGGCATAAAAAATCTCCAAACCAGTGTGATCATGGTTTATGAAAAATGGTAAAGGGTCATCCCCGTCTGGTTAAACCAAACACACCAGATGACTGAGAAGATCTGACCAAACCAGTCTCACTCATACGACCTGTCTCTCTACCAGACCTCCGAGCTTGGTGTCACAGAGCACATCGAGGGGGATCCCTGCAAATTTGCTCTGTGGGTTGGACGGACGCCGACATCCGACAACAAGACGGTTCTGAAGGTATGCGATCCAGCTTACGTCCAATGAGCTTTAATAGTCGCACAGCTCCTCGACCCGGCGTCTCTGACGGCTCCCGGGCCACGTGCCTGTCGCTCCCTCCCTCCCCAGGCATCGTCGCTGGAGCTGAAGCAGGAGTGGGTCCGCAGCATTCGGCAGGTGATCCAGGAGAGGCGGGGTCACCTGCGGGGAGCGCTGAGGGAGCCCATCCCCCTGCCCAAGACACCCAACCCCACCCTGGGGCGACAGCGCAGCATCACCCGCAGGTCAGAGCGCAAACACACAAAGAAAGAGAGTTAACACATGCATGTCAGATGCTTCTCACCATGTGATCCGTCAGCTCTTCTAAATAAAACTGCTGCCTGCCCTTTGTTAACTCCACTATGTTCTGTCCTGTGATTTAAAAAAAAAACATTTCACACCAAACTCCATTCAGAAAACACTCAGTTTATCGCTGCCACAATTCATACAACCAACCTAATGGCTATTTTTCATGGTAAACAGACCCTTGAGTAGAAGCTTGTGGGGTCTGCACACATTTTTGGCCATATGGTGTTTTCTGGACTTTGCTCATGCAGGATGAAAACATTTAAAAGAAAATGTCTCTTTCTTTTCCAAAATGTCAGAGAGACGAGCGAGGATGCTGACAGTCTGGGTGACGCCAGCAGTCAGCCCGACACCGTCTCCATCGCCTCCCGAACATCGCAGAACACCGCCGACAGCGACAAGGTAACACACAACTGCACACACACACATACACACATAGAAACACAGACACGCTCATACACTCTGTGTATTCATAGGGGTGTGTCGCGCAGTCATATGACCTCACCGCTGCTGCTGCTGCAGCTGGCTGAGTGTGTGTGTGTGTGTGTGTGTGTGTGTGTGTATGGGTTGGGTGTATGTCTGAGGGAGTTTCCTCTGTTCCTCGTCAGATTCTGTCTAGAAAACTTTCCTTTCTGCTCTCCGGGACCAAGGTATGTTTGATTTATTTTTACTTGCAGTTAGTCGGCTGAGGTTGGGGTTGGTGGCCGGACGCTGTGACCTCTGACCTCTGGCCATTAGTAGGGTTTAGGGTATAGAAACTTCAGCTCGTTGCAGTCGGTTAAGAGGGACAAGTGTGAAACATAAATGGGACCAAATAATCTTTAGTCTGTCAGTGAGATCGATTATGTAAAACTGGGTAGAAACGCAGTAAAAAATTTAATGATTAAGTGAAAAGAAATTCTGTTTTTGGGTCTGGAATAGGAAAATACTGCATTGATTTACATAAATATAATATTGCAATTCTTCTAAAAAGAAAGAAATATACATATTTGTGGTTATTGTGCCAGGGGCTAAATGAACTCTTGTGTGCTCCTCTGTTTGGTTTGGTTTGTTTAAACTGGTCTGAAAGCTATTGCTCAAACTCTGATTTAACGGATTTAACAACTAGACCGAGGTTATTTCCAAGTGGTTTTCACATTCACTCTTCCATGCTTCATTTGTGGTGTGAAAAGCGAAACACACCAACCACTGGCCTGCGTAATAAAGAACCGAATCACTTAATCCGTCCACAGATGGACAATTGGAAGATATTTTAGTAATTGATTATTTGTTTCAGTCTTTTTCCAGGCGAAAAAACAGTGAAAGATTCTCTGGTTTTAGCATCTTAGATGAGAGGATTTGCTGTTTTTCTTCATCATCTGTTGTTAACTGAGCATCTCTGTGTTCGGTGCAGTATCACAGCACATGATGCCTGTATGTTGTCTCGTTCTTGCTCAGGTCCAGTTTTACGGTCTTAAATAAAGAACTCATTATTATCATTATTTCCTGACACCAAAGAAGATAAACACAAACATCAGATCTGGTAAAAAGCAGCGCGACTCTCTGTTACTCTTGATTTTTCTGAATCAAGAGTAACAGAGAGGTTCTGATGATGGAGGATGACATCCCTAGAACTGTCCAATCAGCGCGTTTGCGTGTGTGAGGTGTTCGACGGATCACAGCTGTGTTCGATTTAGACAGGGAACACCCGACTATTCCCTATAGGTTGTGTGTTTGTTCGTTCATTCGTGTGTTTCCTTCCTTGTCAGGAGCCCATGTGCTTGAGTGGACAACAAGTCAACCCACACACACACACACACACACACACACACACACACACACACACACACACACACACACACACACACACACACACACACACACACACACACACCCAGAATCATGTTTGCTACTCCTCATTTCAGCCAATAAGGGCTCAGTGTGCCCTGCTGTGATTGGATGGGTAAAAAAACATATATTACATATAATATTATGATGTATGTCAGGTTCAGGCTTCATATTTTCGTCATTTGACTTGTTTCGTTTATTTTGTAGCCACTGAAATTCTGACAGAAAAAGCTTCTTGAAATTTGCTGCATATTTACAACGGTGGCATCTCAGAGAAGATCATTGTTTCTGCAGAGGCTGGAATTAATCTAATTACAGCCTTTTTTTATCAAATAAAAGCTAATAAAGTGCCTGTAGGTTGTTTACACATTTCAGGGATCTTTTTTTGCCTTTTATTATTGCCAACAGTCAAACAGCACAGTTGATGTTTTAAGGAGTTTACTGTTCCACTAGAAGACGGAGACGTCTATGATTCAGTCAATATGAGAAAAAAGACGTGTGATATCTAGTTCATTAGTTGTTTTGTCAGTTATTAAGATGCTTTATATCCCATATATGTAAGAGTTATTTCATTGTAGTTTTTTAAAGCTTAATTTTTTACTGAGCATTTTCCAACTTTGCTCGTAATTTCTACTTTATTTTGTGGATCTTATCCATAGGTGGAGGAGAGGCTGGGGTTTGTTTTTACCTCTGAGAGCAGTGTTCCTTCAGTGTCATTTTTCATAACATTAACAAACACTGTTGAGTCACATTTGACATTTTTCCCTCTAAAAGTTTCAAAGCACACACCCAGCCAGCTGTTGCAGTGGTGAGGTCATGGGCCAGAAGGACACACCCCTCTGGATACGCTGTGTGTTTGTTGATGGGATGGCCATGCTCCTGCTATCGCTACTACTACTAAAACAGCTTCTAGTAGTAATGTTAATGATGTTATTGTTGTAATGGGACTGACATCTAACTCACCTTGCCGTCCTGTCTCACCTGCCTGTCTCTCCAGCTGTCGGGGGGCTGCGAGTTAGTGGTGGTGCTGTTGGACTTCTCCTCTGGGGGGCCAGGAGAGCTCAGCGTCCGCTGCGGTCAGACCGTGGAGCTGGTGGAGCGCTCGGCCGAAAGGCCTGGGTGGTGTCTGGTCAGGACGACGGATCAAACGCCCCAGCAGGTAATGAATCAAGCGTAACCCCTACGGGCAGCAAAGATACCAAACGAAATGTTTTTTAATCAAATCAAACATCTCTAATATCGCCCGTGTCTCGCTGCAGGAGGGTTTACTGCCGATGAGCGCCCTCTGTCTGTCACACTCCCACAGTGCAGCCGACATGGAGGGGCTCATCCCGGCCTCCACCACCTCCTCCAGCACCTCCTCTACCTGCACCACCACTTCTTCCTCCTGCAGCTCCTCCGCCACCGCCGCTGCCGCCGCCACCTCCTCCGGCACATCCAATTCCTCCTCTTCGGCGAGCGCTGGGAAAGGTTAGCACGTCTCTCTACCTTAGTTGTTGGCTAATGTTAGCTTGGCCCAGTTATAGCAAGTGGCAAGCTGTTGTTTTCTCTATATTCTCCCCTAATTTAAAACTCCTTTGGTCTTCAGCTGTAGCTTCAGTCTAATTTAATGTTAATTTTTTTTGTGATTTCAAGGACAACGCAGTGAAATAAATTTTTAAAGAACTAGCGTAGTGTGGCTGTCCGCTGCTGCAGCACCTCCCCAGTTGGCCGCCATGTCACTTCCTGTTTGAACAGAGGGAACTTTAAACATCCTCAGCCCAGACTGTGGTGCATGCCTGAGCCTTGTATCCTGTCGCTCTTTCTCTAGCGGCTTCCACTAAATATTTAAAGCCATGTTTGTGAAGTTGTAAATACACACAGGTCCGCCATGCGCTCGTTCTGCAGCTGAGCATGAAAAATCGAACCCGTGCTGTTCGTCCGTCGGGATCTGCTGTTTCAGATTAACATCAGGACTCTGAGAGCCTGAGTTTATCCACAGAGACGGTAAACAAGAACAAGGAGATATTTGAAAATACATCTTTGTTCTGTTTATGTTTAGCCTCTGTCCACACTGATTTGATAAAAGCCTCTTAGGAAAGGTAACGCAATGAATGTCCAACAGGTGACGAACTAAATGTCCAGACAATTTAGGAGACAATTTCAACAAACTAAACTTCACACATTCGGCAATCCCTAATTACTTCATTTCTATTTTCACTCCTCATGGAATGTTTCTGCACTTTAACATTTTTGTTTTACAGATGTAATTCTGTAGTTTTGTTTTGTTTTAAGAAAATAATAATTAAAAAAAAAAAAAAATAGAATAACATCGACCACATTCAGCACCAGATGGAGGCGAGGACCAGTTTTAAGTGTCTATGGTGTTTTGGTGACGATGGGGAAAAATATCTTCACGAGAGCCGAGTGCAAATTAAAGAACATGAGAGTGAATGTGGCCTCAGTGCGATAAGGTAACTTTGGCCAGACCTGATCTGCAATCTAGTTTAGCAAGATGTCTCACATACACATACACACACACAGAAGTGAGACAGTTTCTGGGTTAAACATTGACCAGATGGAGTTTCAGACTCAACAGGAATCTGCAGTTTAACATCCTGGCTCTGTGTGTGTCACGGTGTGTGTGTTTGTGTGTTACGGGGGGCTACCTGCTGGGGCTTCTTCCCTCTCTGAAAACAATGGAAGCTTTAGTTTAAAAATAAAGTAGCTGTTTTCAGCTCAGCTCCCCTGTTTGGTTTGATTCATATTGTTTATTTTCACTCCATCACTCTATTATTTATTTATCAAAATTTTATTTTATTAAAACTTCATCCTTATTTTTTAATTAATTCTATTTACCTCTGAATGTATTTTTTATTATGTTTTGACAGATCTTTCTATTTCATTTTTTTACCCCTTTTATTGTTTAATATTTTCATATTTTCTGTTTTGTGTATTTTATTTAATTCCATCTTAAAATGTTTTCTTTTACTTCTATTTTTTACTTTTTAATTTGCCGTATGTTAGATCCTTGTAAGTATCGGTGTCGGTATCGATTGCAGTCACTGTGGCTGTAGTTTTACTTGGATTAGAACTAAATTTGTTGGCAGTGACTGATTTTCTTTGTCCTCTCTCAACCAAGTCTTGATAAACCACACCCCATTCCACTGACCACGCCCCTGATGTGTTTAGCTCCGCCCACAACACACTGACTCTTCCACAGTTTATTTCAGCTCTGTGGAGAGAAACAGCTCTCGGCCTCTTTTCTTGTTTTGATTTTTTTTTTCTGAATGGACTGATGTGGAAGCATGCGGAGGGGCAGAGGTGCATGTTGGGATTGCTCTGCCATTTGGGGATGGATTGTGGGAGAGGACGAGCGAGGTGGGTTTTAATAAGAAAGAGAGATGAAGAGAAGAGTTGGGAGAGGACATATGAGTGTGTGTTGGTTAATGAGTGACTGAACAAGGTGACTCTCTCATTCTCTCTCTCCCTCTGTTACTCTGCTTGTTTGTTTGTCTCTCTACCATCATGGCAAAACTAACACGATGCAGTTACTCACGTGACATGTGGTAGGAATGTTAACAATGTGTCTACATGTGCATGGATGTGTTGAACAGGACGTGCAGGTTTTCTGTATCTCTGCTATCATTTAACTATTTCACACCGCACCCAACACACACACACACACACACACACACACACATACACACACCTTTGTGTTAAGGCTGTCCAGTCTGCAGGAGGTTGCCCCTCCAGGACCTGACATAGGACGACAGGGTGAACCGTCTGTCTGTCTGTCATGTCTCTCGCTTGTCTCACTCTCTGGTTTAATCGTTCATTCAGTGATCGGGTTAAAGTCGTCTTTCTGCACTGAGCTGGTTCATTCGTCTACAAACGTCGGGTGTATGACAGTTTCTGCTGATTTCTCCTGGTTTTTACCTGCCTTATCCTATTGCTGCACTGCATCTAAGGGATTAAAAAAACAAACAAACATACTTTTCACCTCACTATATTTATTTGTAGATACTAGTTACTTTACAAATAAAGATTTTATTCACGCAGTTACTCAAGTGACATGTGGTAGGAATGTTAATGTTTTAGATTTTAAATGTGATCAGCCTCTAAAATACAACGATTTGTACCAGACGAAACTGCCTGACAGTGAATAAAGCAGCTAGAATTTGCTGCAACAGCTTAAACAACAACATTTTTCTTCCATAGTCATATTCATATCCATATTCATGTACTTGCGATGATAACCCAATAATTATCATTATCATTAAAATCTAAACAGGGCCATTCTGCCTAATGAGTACTTTTACTGTCAAGGCTTTCCGATATAACTTATGTTAGATTTATTTGAGTCAAAATGCTTAATTGATTTACACAGTGGTGTTGAAAACTTCATCCAGCGCTGTTTTCAAAATAATTTTATGACACTGAGATGCCTCCAGAATCTAAATAAATTAGAAGTTGAACCATTGAATATTGACTAACAAACTGACTAAAGAACATAAATAACAAAAATCTTGAGGCAGTGTAACGTCACTAATTCTCCACATTCACTGACTGTCAATGTTATGAAGTTAATTTAGTTACTAACTAAAAAACTAAAAAATTTTCGGACGCTGAGGTTACTTTCTGTTGTAGTGGAGACCTGTAGTAATTGATTTTAAAATATGCTTCCACTGGCCTTGGTTTTATCTTCTGTTTATTCATGTGCCAACTTTTTCCACTTCAGCCCACAAAATTTATTTATTTTTTTTAATTTTAAGTATTTCCGCTCTTTTTAATGCTTAAATTAGAAAATATTTATTAAAAAAGAGGCAGAATTAAGAGCATCCTCTCTTTCAAGTTCAGATTAAAGTTCACCTTATCAGCAGGGCCACGATTAAGTCCAGGATCTGTCTCTGTTTTGTGTCTCTGCAGAGTCCAGTCTCTACAGCTCTGAAGGCTCAGCGCTTCACACTCAATCGACCGGTGAAACAATGATTATTGTTGAAAATACTCACAGCACCGACGTACAGGGAAGTCATCTGTCATCACTGATCCCTGCTTTTTTTTTTCTTCCTTCTCTCAGGTATCACTTCCCCCACAGTGTACAGCCTGGGTGGGTCTCCAGGGGGCGCCGTAGGCTCTCCGGGGGCAAAACGCAGCGGGTCCGGAACTGGAAATACTCTGAAAGTAAGAGCTAGTCCTCAAAGTGGGACTGTATCAGAATTATTAGGATTATTAGTTATAATATCAGGAGTACTCCAGGTAATAGAATTATTAATAATATTTGTATCAGAAGTATCTACCCAAATTGCTTTAGAAAAAAACAGTCATAAAACTAAAATCAGTAGATTTCTGTGCACAGGGTGGGATCCACAGTGTTCTCCAATAACAACCTCCTTTAAAAAACGAGGACCAATCAAAATTGAGCAAGTCAGGGGACCTTTAGTTTCACCGTCAGATATATCACATGAGTTGGAGCCTGGTTATTTGTCGAAAATGCAGATTTTCAAATGATATGAACCAGAGAAGGTGACCTGGTTTGATGAAACTCAAGGTCCACTTGCTTGCTTCTTCTGGGCCTCTCAGCCACACTTTACAGACTTCATTAGATGGGGCACATAAGTTGACCCTTTAGTGAGGATTTTTCTGTCGAGAGAAAACTTTCACACCTGATGAAATTGAAAACTGGTGGTTAGAACATTAAACTATAGTAAGGTTCAATTATCCAAGAGATAATAGGGACTAGTTTTTGTTTGGGTTTTTTTGTAGCAATAAAATGACTAGTTAGTGAGAATACTAGTACTACTAGTATTAATAGTATTAGTACAAGACTTAGTAGTATTGGTAGTAGTAGTTGTATTAAAACTGTGTATTTTTTTCAGCGTTGGTTGACCAGTCCTGTTCGGAGACTGAGTCAAGGTAAAGCTGACGGACAAAAGAAACCACCAATCAGAACCAGGAGGCGGGACAACAGGCCGGAGCTGACCACGCCCCTCACTGGCAATGCTCAGGCGGTATATAAAAATACACATTAAAGACACAAGAGTTGTGTCTGTGTGCGGCTGTGTGTGTGTGTGTGTATGTGAAGTGTAATGTAAAGTCATCGGTGTTGGTTTCTTTGTTGCAGAAAGCAAGGAAGGAGGAGGCGGGGCATAGTGGAGGGGAGGAGGAGCCAGAGGAGGAAAGCCACACCCCTCTGCCACCTCCCATGCAGATTATCAAAGACCCCAACAACCCCGAGGTAACAAATAAATGAAAACTATTGTTTTCCCTCTATCATAAAATGTAAATAAACGGTAAATTTTTCTTTTGTGTTGGTTTTTTGTTTTTTTTACAATTTTTTAACCGTTTCTCTCTCCTCAGGCTTTGGATTCAGATCAGGGCTCCAACGAGTCAGACACTGAACAGAGAAACAAAGCACTGCGAGGACGCATGTAAGAGACACACACACAAAACCTTTAGATAAAATGTAAATACGCTTAACAAAGAAGCATGTGAAGACATATGTGAACACGTTTCGGCAGGTTTGTGGTAAACGAGATGGTCCAATCAGAGAAGGACTATGTGAAGGACCTGGGCGTGATCGTAGAGGTGAGACATGAAGTTACATCAGTACGATACGACGTGATAAAAACCGCATCTCATACTAAATGACACACACTCTTACTGATGTGAAAATAACCCGTTGCTTTGAAACTTTACCTGTCAGACCCCATAACGTTTTTCTTCATTTTTCAAGAAGTTTGTCCTAAATTTCTAAACATCATGGTCCATATCATAAATTCTTCCTTTAGCAACAGGATTAGCAAGTTTTCAATGCCACAAAATAGAAATCAGCATCTGATTCCCATGAAATTGTCCTGATAACAGGTTGATAAAACTGACGTTGATTGCTCTAATCCAGACTTTCCTTTTGCGTCTGAAGTGAAAACTTCAGCCTCTAGGGGACACTAGCAGGACTTCTGACTTGTAGTTGTGGAGTTAAAGAGTAAAAAGGGATAAGAATTAAGATTTTTTAAAATAAGTCTGCATATTTTTAAGTGCAATTAAATGAATTACAATAACAAAACAACTATAACAGCTACATTTCTATAAAACTTTCTTTCTCACACCAGATTTTTTATTTTACTCATTAGCTTAACAGCTGCTCACTTTTAATGCTTAATCCATTACTGTACAGAGCAGCAGCCACACTTCAGTTAGTGAATCACCTGAATCACCTGCTTCTGTTAATAAATGTGATGCTCACTCCATAAATGACTGACAGGTCCCTCATTGGTTCCTCCTAAATATTCAGCTGTTTTCCCCCCATAATTTACATTTAGTTGCCAGCAGGAGCCATTCAGCATTTTATTAGCACCTGATTTATAAAACTAAATTACACTGTTAATTGTTGTTGCTATAAAACATTTTTATTGTTTCACATGATAGTTTGTCTGTTCCCGGTGACTTAAAAAAAACTATTTTAAGTCTGCTGTAGGAGTTAGTAACTGCTCAGCTGTCTCTGTATCAAATACTAAAACTAAAAAAATATTAAATTGGCCTGAGTGTTGAGGTCAAATCTTGATAACGAAGGCACATGCATACATTTGTCTGCGTCCGTCAGGGCTTCATGTCCAGGCTGGAGGTCCGAGGGATCCCCGAGGACATGAGAGGAAAAGACAAAATCGTCTTCGGCAACATCCAGCAGATCTACGACTGGCACCGCGAGTCCGTGCACACAAATGCACACCTAGAAGAACACAAACACACACGGAGATGCACACTTTTTATTTTTTACTTACATACACACACACACACAAGCACTCTCTCAGACCTGCTATGTTTTCTCATTTCAGTTTCTTTCTGGTGGAGTTGGAGCGCTGTGTTCAGAATCATGATCTGCTGGCAGACCTCTTCATCAGACATGTGAGTACTGCAACAGCAGCGGTTTCACCCCTACTACAACAGTACTGCTGCTACTTCTGCAAATCCAAAGTGATGATTTACTCCAAACTGTCCTGAGGTAGGCAAAGGCACTGATACCTACAGGCTACAGCTAACAGATGAATAATAAATCAGAGACATGCTGTAAATGGACAAAGTGTCTTTTAAAAAGTGTCTTACTACAACAAACCCAACTTAGCACAGCTGGTTTGACTGTTTATGACAAAGTGGATATAATGAACAATCATTTATTTGATTTCAAGGAAAAACAGAGTGTGGGGAGAGTTTATTATAAAATCAAGCCTAGAGTTCATACTCCATGGTCAGAGTTTCTCTACAGATGCATTTTTTTTTAATAAGTTCTTTAATTCTTTAAAGCTTCAGCACTCAAGTGTTTGGATGCCAAAGATATTTCCAGAGATACAACAGTGTATCCATCCACCCAGTGCTCTTGTGCAGCATCAAAAGCTACAGTGTTAGTATCTAGTTTTCTAAGACCTTTAGGAAGCTGCCCACGGTCACTGCATCGACAAGAAATAGTACCTCTGGTGGTTTTAAAGTCCTGTTTGGGTAAAGATCAAACCAACCAGCTTGTTTTCCCTCCACCGCTGCTGTGTGCTGTGTGAGCTGATAAGCAGCTGTCGGAACAGGTTCTCCGGCCGCTGCCCTTAAACCACTGTAGAAGAAGAGATGAGGTTGTTAACTTAGGTCCAGTCAAAGCTTAGACGGTGGAAAATAATGTGTGTGGACGTTCAAGTCCAACTTTTTCCATCTGAGGCGAGCGTAAAAAAACGTCTTTCTACCTTTTCAAATTTCCAGCATTTCAAGTTCTTTTCTTTTCTTTTTTTTTTTCAAATTCACAAACTGAAAATGCCAATTAAACAGTTGGGTGGAAATACACCTGCAGGCATGTGGTGAGATCCATCTGAACATATCACTATCAGAGAGAAAGCGAATAAAAATATTTCCTAAAATGTTCACGCACTTCTTCGCTTACCTAAAGAGCCTGAAGCATCAGTGCTGCATCACTCTGAGCATTGCCATGGTTACCTGCAGGTTAATAAATACACCTGTGTGTGTGTATATACAAAAAAACACCTCACTTTCACAGCACTTAGATATGGTAATCAGCTGCTGTCACCATGGTGACATGGTATCAGGACCAGGAGCTGACAGTCGTTTAGCACGACACTCTGGGAGGAGTTTCACGTGGACTTTACTGATTCGTCAGCCAGCTGAGCATTAACTCAGTGTTTATTTCCGTGTTGCAGGAGCGGCGCCTCCACATGTACGTGGTTTACTGTCAGAACAAGCCGAGGTCAGAGTTTATTGTCATCGAGTACGAGACCTTCTTCGAGGTAAAACATCCCAAATTCTTTACGTTTACGAATGTTTTAATATTCTTTGTTGCTTGTCCCAATTTCCCTATTTTAAAATATAAAACTTGTCTATATTTCTCTACTCGTCATCAAATCTGATGAAAAGACTCAAACCAACACTGAATGACTCCTACTAACTACTAAGTAAAGCGTGTATCGACAGCCTGATGTATCTGATTACTCTGAGCCATAGATGCTCCACTGATATCCAAAAACTATTAAAAACACATCACTGAGTACATCAGTGGTTTGGTTTGATGGAAATGACAGAAACTGCCAGATTTACTTTAAGTTTCATAAATCTTAAGAACTCGAAAAAAACAAGCGATGATGTTTTAATGTGTAGTTTTCGGCAACATCCAGCAGATCTACGACTGTGTTCTGTTTTGTTCTATAAAATGTTACATAAGGGTGAAAGAGGCAAATAACTGTTTTTGCCTGAGCAACAATCCGAAACCAAAGATATTCAGTTTTTTCAATTATATTAAAAGACAAAAGCAGAAAATCTTCACATCTGAGGAGCTTGAGACAAAGTTTGGTCTTTTTTCTTAAAAGAGTGACTGAATTTATTCAATAATTATCAAAAGGTTTGCAGATTAATTTCCTATGGACTAATTGATTAATCGACTTATCATTTAAGCTCTAGTGGGAAATAATTACAGTAAATTGTGAAGTTGTATTAGTCAAGATTCTCATCAACTGATGTCCACCTCAGGAAGCCACCCTGGTGAAATAACAGTCACAAAGTAACAAAGAAAAGTCTTGAACAGTGACGTACCTGCAGGCTTCACTAAATGGGCTGGTTTTGAATGGAATTTGGCATGGAAGAACAGCTGGAGTCTTTTTAGTTGAGCAGCCAAACACAGGGGAAGAGATGAGTTCACAGATTAAATAATCCTTCTGCAACACAAACAAACAATGGCCGATTGATGCAAGCTAGAAAATGAACCAGTCTCTGTCTGTCTGCAGGAAATCCAGCATGAGATCAGCTGTAGGATGTCGATCAGCGATTACCTGATCAAACCAATCCAGAGGATCACCAAGTACCAGCTGCTGCTCAAGGTCTGTCCCATGCACATCAACACACATGTATGGTCTTTACATCATGGTTGACTTGAGCTTGCACTGCACAAGAGGCAGCAATTTAATCACAGCTCTGATACACTCAGAGCATCTCTAATTTGTTGTCATGGTGTCACAGAATCAATTACTGCTAATATTTATATGTATGTGCTTAAGTGTATAAAATATGTTTCCATTACTGCCACATAAGAGAGAATTAAAGTCTTGTCTTCCTGACATCTGTGTGTCTGTCAGGATTTTCTCAAGTATACGTCCAAGGCAGGACTGGACTGTGAGGAGACTGAGGTGAGGGACCGTTACGTTTCAATTCATACCACGAAGAATCCTGTACTTCTGGTTTGGGTTGTTGCGAGGGAAAAAAAAAAAAGCTGAAGGGACGATTCTGTTTTCATAAAATGCAGGTCAAGTGCGTTATTCTACCTGATGTGTTAGTCTGCTGCTGTCATGACAATGATGTTAAATGATTTACGCAGGAAGGTGAATCATCACCCTGCAGACCATCATAAACACATACAAACTTCTGTAATTTCTAACAACTGTGTGTGTGTGCGTGTGTGTGTGTGTTTTTTGTGTTTGTTTGTACAGAAAGCGGTGGAGCTGATGTCACTGGTTCCAAAGCGCTGCAACGACATGATGAACCTGGGACGCCTGCAGGGATATGAGGTACACCTGTCTTTTTGTCTACCTGTCTGTCTGTCTGTCTGTCTACATGTCTGTCTGAGGTCAGAGCTGTAAACAGCACCAATACCCGAAAGCTACAGGCGGATGATAAAGTTCCACACCGGTGAAAAAAGCACTTACCGGTGCTTTTTTCTCACCCGTCTGTCCTCACCTGTCTGCTGTCCAGGGGAAGTTGACGTCTCAGGGGAAGCTGCTGCAGCAGGAGACCTTCTGTGTTTGGGAGCAGGACGGAGGTGTGTTGTCTCGCAGTAAAGAGCGCAGAGTTTTCCTGTTTGAGCAGATCATCATTTTCAGTGAACTGCTGCGCAAAGGCTCCAACAACCCAGGATACCAGTTCAAGAACAGCATCAAGGTTAGACTGTTTAATAATGGTCTATACTGGACACCATATCAAGACATAGGATTAGGGCCAGGCTGGTTTACACTGGGAACAATAATTTCTTTATGTGTGATCAGGTGAGTTACCTGGCGATGCAGGACAGTGTGGACAGTGACCCCTGCAAGTTCGTGTTGTGGTCTCGTGGCTCAGCGGAGCGCTTCACGCTGCAGGCGTCCTCCGCCAGCATCAAGATGACTTGGGTGGAGACCATCGCCGCCCTGCTGGATGCCCAGAACAACTTCCTGTCTGGTGAGAACATCCTCAAATCACCCTCACAAACACCCTTGATTCTCTGAAACATCCTTTAAATTCCCTACATATCAGCCTTGAACATCCTTGAAGAGTCCCATGTTTCTTAGAATCTTCCCTGTATCATTGAATCTAGGTGAATTAGCCTTAAATCTTGCTGGAAAAAATTATTTTATCATACTAAAACTTGTATGTGAATCTGAATCATCCCTGAATATCCCTAAAAATCCTTGAATCTCATAGAAACAGTGAAGCTCCATTGACATTCAGATCTGAACTTGATCTTGTTTAGTTGAATCTGAATCTTAGCTGATGTTTACAGCTCTCCAGTCTCCCATTGAGTACCAGAGGAAGGAGGGCGGGATTTCAGTGACCCGCCCACTGTCGTCAGGGCGGCCGCCGTCGGCCCCGCCCACACCCAACGGTCACGCCCCCCAGCCTCCACATGACAGCGAGCAGGATGACCAGGTTTGAATTTCCCCATCCTCCTGCCTGAAAAAGTTCTTGTGCTTGATTCCTAATTAGTTTGGTAAACCATGTGACCTTCACCCTTACAGGAGCTGGTTCTGGTGCTGCAGGACTTTGTGGCGGTGCGGGAGGATGAGATCTCTGTGTTTCGTGGGGAGAAGGTCCAGATTCTGGCATCCAACCAGCAGGGTCAGAGTCTGGTTTACCGGCCGGCGAACAGCGATTCCCCGGCCGCCGAGGGCTGGGTGCCACGCAGCGTGCTAAACACACACTGACACACATACACAGTGAGAAATGCAAATACACGAAAACACTCACAGCAACAGCAGGGTTAGAGTTCGGTTTACTACTAGTATTTACATACACACATTGACATGAACTGAAAATACTGCAAGTCAAGGGGGGCCGAAGGCACATTCGGAAACTCCTTCACCAGGGTAATGTATGAGGAGCCTAAAGATGGCGATGTCAACTTGTCCAACACTTTAGTTCTGACCAAAGTGTCTCAACACCTAGTACTTACCATACTGATCACATTCAAGCTCCCCAAAGGAAGCAATACTTATTATAGTATAAATGATATAGTGAAAAATGCCCATGACAATTTTTCCTAAACCAAAAGGTGATGTCTTAAGATAGGTTCTTTGACTGATCATCAGTCAACGATATTCAATTTGCCATGATGGAAAACAGAGAAAAGTAATATTGGAGAAGCTGGAACAACAATATTTAGACATTTCAGTGCTTTTGATTCAGTTCTTACATCTGTTACTTACATCTGTTTAGTGTAGGGTTACACCTGCCGGTGGCGACTTCAAATAGCTTGTTTTAAGATTTGAAACAAATGCGAAAAAAATAAAATAACTCTCTGGACGAGAAGATGAACAACAATCCTGTGAACCTTCAGATTAATATTAAGACGCCTTGGTGGGTTTTTTGACAGTTACGTTGGGAACTAGACGGACAGACGTTGCTGTCTTCAGGCTCCACTTTCATACCTGACTGTGACAACGCCTGTTTCCTGACAAACTTTGGGCCCTGATTACTTGCCAGTGTTAAAAGATAAAATACCAACACACACACACACACACACACACACACACACACACACACACACACACACACGCATACACACACGCATACACACACTCTCCCAGCAGCAGGTACTGTTAGTCTCCTCCCTCCCTCCTGGTGCTTCAAGATTCAGCCAAAATGCACCTGCTCTCACCTCTACCCTTACCTCGTCCAATCAGACGCCGCTATCAGGCTGGCCTCCAGTTTACTGCCCCAAGCAACCAATCACACCCTGACGACATCACAAACTGTTTCCTCTAGGTCAGTGGGAGGGAGACCACATGATCACATCATCATCACCAACAACAACAGACTGGGACTCCAGGAAGCTGCCGTTGCCAAGCAACGAGAGACAATTTCAAAAAATAAAAGCCTCCTGGAAGAGAAGAGGTGAAAAGACCCGTCAGCCAATCAGAACTGAGCTCTCTCTGCGTGTCACCCTGTGAATAGTGTGTATAAACAGACTGAGGACACACACACAAACACACATACACACATACACACGCACACACACACACACACACACACACACACATGCACACACACACACACTCCATACACACACCACTGCTACAAAGAAGATGACTAAGATGAAGATTACTATGATGAATATGATAATTAAGAATAATAGGATGTTTTTCACCTCAATAGAGAAAAAATGAGAGAAAATGTTTGTCATATAAATGTTTTTGTGTGTGTGTGTGTGTGTGTTTGCGTGTGTGTATGTGTGAGAGAGAGAGAGCATCCCTGTACTTCTGTCTTTGTGAGGACCAGTTTGAGTCTTAGACTTTGGGAGTGAGGACATTTTGGGGAAGTGAGGACATTTTTGTCCGGTCCTCACACCTTCAAAGGGCTTGTTTGAGGGTTCAGAACCTGGTTTTAGGGTTCAGGTTAGAACCAGGTCTAGGTCAGGGTTAGGACAAGAGTCAGGGTTAGGCGTTTAGTTGTGATGGTTAAGGTTAGGTTAAGGGGCTAGGGAATTAATTATATCTATCAATGTCCTCACAAACATAGAAGTAGATGTGTGTGTGCGCATTAGTGACACTGTCCTGTGTGTGTGTGTGTGTGTGTGTGTGTGTGTGTGTGTGTGTGTGTGTGTGTGTGTGTGTTTTTCCACAGACAGTTAGGTGGTGTCCCGGTGTAGCGTTGCCATGACGAATCGTTGTGTTTGCGGTGACACCTGTTTTTTTTCGTCTTTTTAGCGAACCAGAGCCCCCCCAACCCCAATTCTCCTGTCCCCTCCCTCCCTTCCCCTCCACCCCACCCTATCCCCACCCCCTTACCACCACTGTTACCATAGCAACCAGCGGTGGAGCCTAACATGGCGTTCAGCTCTGGTTAGTTTGGATATTCTGATTATGCATTTCCTGTTTGTGTACATAGACCAGACCTCCTGAACTGCTATTCCACTAACTCTGGACACCGAACCTGTCTGTCTCTCTGTCCATCCGTCCGTCTGTCTGTCAGACAGACAGCAGCAGCTCAGCCTACTGTGACCGTCTGTTTCTACCTAAAACTAAAAACTGTAACCTTCAACACGCTCTCTACCTGTCTCTCTACCTGTCTCTCTCTCTACCTCTCTGTCTCTCTCTCTGTCTCTCTCTCTCTTTCTCTGTTTCTCTGGTGCCATTCTCAGACAACACCCCGGTCCTTAAGGAGCTATGCATCCTGTCATGTGCACTACGGGGTTGGGGGGGTGGGGGGGTGTTAAAGTGGGGAGTAGTGCACTATGCAGGGTGTAAGGAGAGACAAAGCAAATTATAGAGGGTTTAACCTTCGACTGGATCTCGTGAGGTTGCATTTTTGAAGCCCACAACACAATATGCTTGGTTTTAAGGGCAACACACACTGGTATTGCAAATTTTCTCATATGCGCTATCACACGAGGTCTGTGCATGCCAAGTTACTGTGTCCTTCATATCGGAGTTACTGTAATTACCAGTTCCCCCACTTCCAACCAGCATCCTCATCGACATCCTGCTGGTGACCACTGGTGCATTCACGCCATATCATTTACACTGTAATTACGAGCAGCCAAGTGGCCTCACAGACTGTTGGCGCCAAAAGCCAAATAAAATCCGTTATCGACACCGATATAATCAATTCAGATGACTGTATAGCAGCTCAGTTAAAATCTGCTACAATTAATTAACACAACAAAACAAGCTAATCTAGGCTGTTTATGCCGAGTTGTTACAAACGTAGCACTTGGGCAAACCAACGCTCCCAAGTCGGAACACGGGGCTTGTTCTCGTTGTGTGAATGCATCATACAACTGAGCAAGTTGAATTTTTCTGAAGTTCCATTATATCCGTACAAATGGGCCAACAAAGTCTGTTGGCAGTGGCAATTAAATGTTGAAATGTAATGAGTAAAGTGCCATATTGATCAAACTCTGTATATTTAATACCCCACATGTCCAACTTAGCAGAAAAACAACCGTCACTAAATGTTATTACACTTGGGTTAAATCGCATTCCTGTAAAGTTGACATCAAAAGTGTTTTTTTTAGCAAACTATTTGCTAGGTCGTGTGACGGACAAGATGTAGCCACCATTTGTGTCTTTCTATTTTCTCTCAGTAGTAGTGTTGATCGATTGATTGAGAAAGCTGGAATCTCCATTAACGAGACGGAGGCACAAGAAGACTGACCACTGGCATCTTGAGTTTTCTGATCACATGAACGTTTGCAGTTAGTGAACAAGGCGTCGATGTGGCATTAGCAGGTTCAAATCTTTCATTTTAAGATGTCAAATGTGCTTCTATATGTTAATTAAAGTTTTCAAAACCACTTTTCCCATGATTTAGTGAGAGGCCACAGTGGTGGGACCATTACTCTGTAAGTGCATTCTTGACCTTGGAAAGACCAGTTTGACAAAACCAACACACCACAAGTTCCACTAAGTAGCTGATAGGAAGCTCTGGAATGGCTACTAAGTGGACCAGGTGGTGAGACTGTCTGGTCAAATTGCTGTTTCTAAGGTCAAGAGAGCAACTTTATAACAATCATGGGAGAGATATCCTCAAAGTTCTCACAAAAAAATCATATTTTAATGACAACTCAACCTGCGTGATTTGATTGAAAGTTCCACACATTCACACGTCACATTACTTTCAGAGAGGACTGGTTCAACAGTGCGGTCAGAAAAATTCAGCGCTTTTACGTGATGAGAATGTCATAGAAATGCAGGATTCTAACACGAGATGCAAAAACTTGGCACATAAAGACGTAAACATCTCGTGTGATAACAGATGGGAAACTGCACTAAATTTGGCTAAATTTGGCTACAGCATAGTTGAGGTGTGCCATGGCGAGTTGATGAGCCAGCATCCCAAACTCTCCACAAAACATTTCCTCATTATTTAGATTGAAACTTAATCCAGATGCCTTTCATAACACATTCGCAGTAGCTGTATACAAACACAGCTTCTAGTGGACATGGCAACAAAATGACCAACATTAAATGATGTAGTTTTAGTTGACGACACCAGTGTGTGTTGCACTTGAATGTAGTCAAAGCTGCATTCATGTCATGTGGGAAATGCTGCGATTACCATTTCACGACACGTTAGGCATGTTCATGTCAAGAACCAAGCTGTAACTTCAAAGGCTCCGACACATCCAACTTGGCGCTAAATAATACAGAAGTGCCTGAAAAAGCAAACAGACATGGTCCCCTCGAGCCCATGTTCAAGGTGCTTGAATGCACACAGTATTTTTTATCCCCTCACACGACCACCTCTGCAGTCATACAACTCTTCAATTGTCTGATGACATGAACAATCGCAAGTCGTGAACATGGGAATCTTTAGGACCCGACATAACGTGAACACAGCGTTAGTCACGTTGATAACACTAGTTAATGAACACTACCTTGTCCCCCTTTTCAGGAGTGGAGAAGGATTTCGTTTTCAACATCTCAATGTTGTGACTGGGGATAGAAAGACGAAAAAGGGTAGAAAAGAAAAGAAAAGTAATGCTTATGGTGCTCAAAGGTTTTAGAGCCATGAGCAAAGTCACAACTGGTGAACTCAGAGTGCACCGGAGCGATTTAGGATGGATTGTAGTGCACTACAAAGGGCACAAGGTGGTGATCGTGCACTTTGAAAGTCATATGGTGGAAAGTAATGCATTATGAGGAATTTAAGTTGGAAAGTAGTGCACTATTGAGGGTTTAGGATGAAAGGTAGTGCACTATGAAGGGTAGAGGTTGGAAAAAGGTGCCCTAAGGAAGGCTTTAGGTTAAAAGTGGCACACTATTAAGGGTTTAAGAGGGAAAGTAGTGCACTAATAAAGGTTTCAACGCAAGCATAGTGCAACATTAAGATTTAAGACTGGAAGGTAGTGCACTAAGCAGGGTTTAAGGTGGAAAATAGCACACTATTAAGGGTTCAGGATGGTGGTTGGTGCACTATGGAAGATGTAGCATAGGCAGCAGTGCACTACGAAAGTTTCAAAGTGTAAAGTGGTGTACTATGGCGGGCCAAGGGTGGAAAATAGTGCACTACAGAGGGCGTAGGGTGCTGTTTGAGACCTAGCCTTGTTGCCGCTTGGCAAAATCAACTAACCAATCAAACAGTGTTATTTGTACAGAACTAACAGCTGCTAACTGACTGCTAACAGCTCTCTGTTGTTGTTTGTAATAAACTTCATTTTTCATCCAAAACTATCTGCATGTGGTATTTATTTCTCAACTGTGCTATGTGGGGATGAGGGACACTGAAGATACGATACTTTCTTGCTGTCCGATACCTTCTTGCTGTAGTTTTTATGTGTCTTACACATGTTTTACTCGCTTTCCTTTGGTTTAGGAACATGCACAGTATTTAGTTCACAGCAATGATTTGTTTTTCTTTGGAGTGCGAATGTCGACCACTGGTAGAAGAAGCACTCAGATCTTTTACTTGTGCAAAAATGCCACTAACACGTTATAAAATTAAACACATTCAAAATCTTACTTCAGTAGAAACACGACCATTTAAATTTACTCAAAAAGTAATACTACTTCCCAGGCAAAAGATTGCCCCATGTGAGTTACTGCACATTACTGCACATTTTGATATGCAAAGTACAGTGTTTCCCTCTGAAACGTAGTTAAGTAGAAACACAAAGTACCTCAAACTACTTGGGCACAGTACCGGAGTAAAATTACTTGCCAAAAAGACTTTATGTGCTTGTGGTACTATCATGTGTCATTATATAACATAATAACGCTGACATGAACTTTGCTCTATGGTGGCAAAGTTATGTGCCCTAGTGCAACACATCCAATAAATGTGAGAGAAAGTTTTTTGTTTTTTTTACACTGGAACGAACCAGAGCCAGTGAACGTCACCCGAGCTGCATCCCCCCTTCTTCCAAAATGCATTACCCAATCCAAATGATTGTATTTTTAGATTCGGTGATTTGCAGGACGCAGTGTTTTGCCGTGGCTCTTTACAGATCTGTGACCTGCAGGCAAATCCTGATTAGAGAGGCTGTAAAGCAGTAAACTGATTTAGCCAATTACACAGCCAGAGATAGAGCTGATGAAAACCAAGTTCAGACTCTCATACCTACTCAGATTTTTCACGCACTACATTTTACTGCAGTTTTTTTCTGGTGTTTGATCAAATATATAGATGAGAAGAGATGCTGTATAAAGTGAAAATGTTATGTTTTTAGAAGGGTAAGAATAAATAGAGTGTAAGAGTGTAAAAAGTGTCAGGGCAAAAATTAGATGATTTTGATTTCGAACTATTTTAATAATGAAATATCTGCTTTAGTCACACATTCGCTGGTTCCAGCCTCTCAGATGTTAAGATTTGCTGCTGCTTGTTGTTATACGGGTTAGTAAACTGAATATTTTGGGGGTTTTGGCTGGTCAAAAAAAAAAAGACATTCAAAGACATAAGCATAGGAAATTATATAGCAAATTTCTCAATTTTCTGACATTTTTAGAGAAAATAATTTACAAAATAATCAGAAGATGAGACGATATTGACATAATTTTGGTTTCAGCCATGGTGAGAATATTTTTAAATTCAGTAATTTATAGCTATATTAAAAATATTTTACATTTAAATGAATATTGTAGTTTTGAATAATCAATTTTGGACTTAATTTAATTACATAGTTTACGAGCAGGCAGTTACATAGTTCAACTATACGGGTGATAGTGGGAATGAATGCATGCAGGTTATTGTCAGGACATAGATAGTCAATCGTCTTTATGATCAGATTTGGGTTCAAGGACTCATCCAGCAGCCCTTTTTACCTCAGTTTCCCCCACCTTGCTTTAAAAGCATAAAGAGTGAATAAAGCAACATAGATTCAAAGAAATGGGGGCCATCTGTGTCTGAAATGAAACTAAACAATGATTTGTTACAGCAACTCAGCCATGAATAGAGATTATTTTTAATAAAAGTGACAATTCTTTAATTAAAGACAAATAAAAAAAAACTAAGGTGATATGTGCATATTTTAGATAAGTTTTTTTTTTTTGTCACTTTCCTCAAATATGATTAACTGTTGGTTAAGTGGGGCCCAGGTTTTCAACACTGAGCTTGTGGCTTAGCCCTGTGGTCACATGAAGCTATAAGTAGATCAGACGACCCCAACACAGTCTTTTATCGTGAAAAGCAGAGTGAAGTCCATAGCGGTGCTATTGCATAATCCATATAGTTATTTTAAATTCTCTGACACCTGGATGTGAACACGTACACAGACAGAGGTGACTTAAAGACCGTTGCTGTCAGTCTGTGCGCTCAGTCGCTGGTGGGAAATACAACAGACTCGTAGGTCGGGGAAGGAAAAAAATGCAGTCGATATTTGCAAAAAACGGATCAGAGACTCCAGAGCCGGTGAAAGCTGAAGTGAAAGGTCAGTTTCAGATGGGGTTTATAAACTATTATGACAACTGGTTTTAATGAAATGAAACTTTGTAGCTTGCCCAAAAGATTTGTAAAAGTTAAAGGACACTGACTTATAATTTATGCTAGCATATGATTATTTTACATATAAATAAGTAGGTTAAAACAAAGGTTATGTACCATTAACATGTTTTTCAAACATTAAAATAAAACAAAATTTAAAAATAAAACAAGAGTATCATGTTTTTTTTTCATAAAGTAAAATATCAATTATATAGTTTAACAATGGGGAGTATGTGTTGGATAATGGCTCTGGATATCAATGACAGTAGAACCCAGTTGAATCTATACAGGAAAACTGCATCTGATTTATTTTAATTTATGATCTAGTCTCTTTAAATGTCTTGTATTTTTTATATTAAGATTATTGAAACATGCATGAAATGCATCTTTAAACTTGACTTTCATCTTCAAAAGGAAAATGTGCTTTTTTTAGTCAGGCTTTTAAAACTGCAGGCACACACCGATGACAGTAAACACTATAAATCAATAGTAAAACACCTGTGTGTTGTCCCGCAGGCTCCATCCCGTCATGGCTGCAGGGAACACTGCTCAGGAACGGGCCCGGTCTTTTCTCCGTGGGCAGCTCCGAGTACAACCACTGGTTTGACGGCATGTCGCTCATCCACAGCTTCACTTTCAGCAACGGTGTGTCTGTTGTTGCTATAGGATTTACATAGATATAACAGCATTACATCCTGATCTATAAGTGATATTTAAATAATATACAACAAATATTATGGTAGAAAAGATAAAGTTGCTGCTGTAAGACTTGTCTTGAAACAAATCCTTGATCAGTCTTACCCACTTTTGTCTAAAATTCTTATTAAAAGATCTCTTATCTGATATTACCGCATGTTTTTATGATTTTGTTGTCGTCATTTCAGGTGAGGTGACTTACAGGAGTAAGTTTCTGAGGAGTGAAACCTTCAAGCGAAACATCAAGGCAAACAGGATCATCGTCTCCGAGTTTGGAACCATGATCTACCCAGATCCCTGCAAAAACATCTTCTCCAGGTACAGTCTGTCCAGAACACATACGGATTTGTTTCAGTCCAATGAGGTAAGACATGTAAAGCTGTTGAAGCCCATTCAGGAGAAAAAGATACATGTTTTGTCCACCCAGGACAGGTAAAGGTCTGTTTCAGTTCATTTGGGGCACATATAGATTTGTGTCAGTTCGTCTAAGACCTGTAGAGATCTGTTTCGGTCCACTTAAGAACATTTAGAGACCATTCAGGATCTGTAAGGATCTGTCTCAGACTCTCCATAATGTGTATAGATCTATTGCAGTAATAAATCTATTCTAGTCTGTCCCAAACAAATTGATATCTGTTTCAGCCCATCCAGGACACCTAGAGATCTGTTTTAATCCGTCCAGAACACCTTAAGATCTATTTCAGTCTATCCTAGACACAGTAGGATCTGATTTAGTCCATTTGGGACATGTAGAGATCTATTTTAACATGTCAATTTCAGTCCATAAAGCACAAGTAGAGATCACTTTCTGTCCATCTGGGATGAGGAGAGATGGTAGATGGTTTAGCAAACTTTCAGTTTCTTGCACCGGGGACATATAGAGACCAGTCACAAATAGATATCAGTTTATGTCCATTCAGGACCCATAAAAATGTGTTTCAATGAACGGAGGGCGCAAAAAGATCAATGTCAGATATGTCTCCAGGCTAATGAGGATGTTACTAACTCATGTTAACATTAGACAACTGTGGCAAGCAAGGCCATTAAAGAGCTTTTTATTTCTTAAGAAACAGTTTTTGTTTGAAAACTGAAATTATTTCAGTTGTATTTAAAGTTCATTTTATGAACTTTCCAGGCTGACAGTGTTCACTCCAGTAGGAAACATTTAACATTAAGAGAGGCTCAGAAACCTTCCTTTGTCTTTCTTTCTAGGGCATTCACACACTTCTGCAATGTCATCCCTGACTTCACAGACAACAACTTGATCAACATCATTCGCTATGGTCAGGACTACTATGCCTCCTCTGAGATCAACTACATGAACCAGATCGACCCCGCTACCCTGGAAACTGTCGGCAGGGTAAATTAATCCCACCTGCCTCCAAAAAAGCTCTAAACGGTCACTGATCAGGGTCAAATACCTCCAAACACTTATCACATTTTGTGTTTTGTACAAACGAAAAACCTTGCCACCATATTCCAGATTAACTACAGGGACCACATCGCTCTGAACCTGGCAACAGCTCATCCTCACTATGACAACGAGGGTAACACCTACAACATGGGCACCGCCATCCTGGACTTCGGTCGACCTAAATACGTCATCTTCAAGGTCCCAGCTGACGCCTCGGGTATGGTTGCCCACAGTAATCTAGTCTGACTTCGGAAACCTCAAAAATGTACGTTGATGTCGCAGGGAAGGACAGAACTGTTTATTAATAGCTGTACAGTCACACATCTGTAATTTATCCAGGGCCTCCTACAGACGACAGCAGGGGAACAAGACCCTCCTTGTTTGTTGAAGCAAGAAAGTACTTTATTATCTCTGAGCTCGAGAGGTCACATCTGGATGTAATTACAGCAAGAAATGGCAGCGTAATCGACAATCACTGTGTCAGAGCTCACTGTATTTGCAGTCTCCTCAACAGTCACTGTGTAAGCAGCATATCTGGTTTCCCTTTTTTAGGTTAAGAAAATACGCAATGGAGGACTATTCCCAATGTAGTGGAAAAAAATTGGTGTTTTGAGAACAAAGCTGGAATATTTTGGGAAACCTTTGTGATAGCTTTGAGAAAAAGTTGATGTTTCTAGAAATATATGTTCTTACACAACATTAGGTCTTAGCGACAGTACTGCGTGATCAAAAACTCATGACTTGAAAAGAGAACCAAAGATTCATACCTGCTGTCCATCACTTGAACTCATTTTATTAACACATTTTGGTCCTCAAAACCCTCATTAGGGATAAATACATAAAGAATTTTCCATTATGAAAATCTGAAGACCGAGCCATCATTCTAAGAAAGTGAGCTCAAGTGATGGCAGCACGCAGGACTCTTTGATTTTCTTTTCAAAAAATGTGTTGCATAAATGCTTCAATATTACCATTAACTTCCCACAATGGGCAATGACTACGTCCTGCTAATGAAATTTGCATCACAGAAAGGTTGCTGCTCTACAAAATTGGTTAAAAACATACTAGCTACCTAGAAAGAAAAAGTGCCTTATCATAAATTGAAAGAAAATGTATTTTGTAACACATAACAGAGAGACACGTTTTAGCGGTTCATCATTTCCTTTATATATTTCCTTTGTTTCATCACTTTTACATTAATTCCATAGATATTACTCTTTAGATAGTCTTATATCTTAATTATTATTATTAGTTTAGAATGAATGAAAGGAATTATTCTAATTGTGCCATTAAAAATCCCTTAGATTTTGGTAAAACTGAACGAAAGGCGCAGGGAAAAACTTTCCACATTCTGATAATAATAATAATAATAATGATAATGATAATAATGATTGAGGCATTACAATATTGAGTTTTCTGTTTCAGATAAAGAGAAAAAAAAGCCGGCGTTGAGGAAAGTGCAGCAGGTCTGTTCGATTCCATTTCGAACCACTCTGTTCCCAAGCTACTTTCACAGCTTCGGCATGACCGATAACTACATCGTGTTCGTGGAGCAGCCCTTCAAGCTGGACGTCGTCAAACTGGCCACCGCCTATTTCAGAGGGGTCAGCTGGGGGAGCTGCCTCAAATTCGACAAGGATGACATTGTAAGCCCTCGCACTTTTTATTCACTGTTGACAGGACGATTATATATCTGCACCAATTGAACGCAGCAGCTCACGGAACCAGTTTTTTTTTCAGGACAACATTTTTAGTTCTTTTATCTTGTTTTAGTAAAAACTTTGAAAAAGTAGAGTACAGAGAACAGCTTTTAGAACCAAGCATTTTTTTCACATTTTCTACAGTTTTTATATTAGTTAAAAAAAATATATGGATTCACCAACAATAATTACTTGTTTGTTTTCTCAGGGTTCTCTTCTTGGACCAATTTTGGCAAAAGCCGCAATTTCTTTTTTTTTAACAACTTGCTAGCTGCAGAACAAACTAAAAAAATAACATCTGATATATTATCAAATTATTAAGGTGTGGTGGCTAAAATCTTAGCAAACAGCCACATACTTTCCACATCCAGCAGACACAAAAGAATGTTCATCCCACTGGAGTGGAACCCATCTAATTTATATTTCTTTTGAAAAAGATTTGCAAATTTTGAACCAAGTGGTAATTAGTAACGACGAATGGGCAAACGGTCAACTGTGTTAGGAAAGCAGATCAGTAAGATAACCTCTGTTTTTATCTCTGTCCCAGACATTATTTCACGTCATCAACAGGAAGACAGGGAAGGTGGTGTCCTCCCGCTTCTATGGCAACGCCCTGGTGGTTTTCCACCACATCAATGCCTATGAGGCCGACAACCACGTGGTGTTTGACCTGATCAGCTACAAGGACAGTAATCTGTATGACATGTTCTACATCCAAAACATGAAACAAGAAACCAGCAGCTTCATTGAGTCCAACAAAAGCTTCTCCCCACCGGTCTGCCAGAGATTCGTCCTGCCACTCATTGTCCATAAGGTACACTTGGCTAAAACATACACCTCAAATATACAGGCCCGAACACTTGGGTGAAGGTTTTACCTTCCAATTCATCATCTTATGAACTGCAGGTCTGTACTAAAGAGTTTCTGTTGATTTGTTTTCCAGGATTCTCCCAGAGGAATCAACCTGGTGACACTGACGGACACGACGGCCCAGGCGGTGGTGCAGGCGGACGGATCCATCTTCTGCCAACCTGACACTCTGTTTGAAGGTTTCACATCGACACCATCAGTCTATTTGATTTGAGAACAGCCGAAATTTCCCAGCATGATAAGTATCATTGCTCCTCAGGCCTGGAGCTCCCGGGGATCAATTACAACTTCAATGCTAAAAAGTACAGATACTTCTATGGCTCCAGGGTCAAGTTTAATCCTCATCCCAATAAGGTGAAACACCTCAGACTGCCAGCAACACCATCAACAACATCCAAAAAAAACCTTTTTCAGTTATGAATTTATGACTGCAAAAGGAATAATCAATCAGCTACAGCGGGACATTACTCACTCACAATAGCAGTATTGCTCCAGGGATGGCAAAGTTGGTCAGTCCATTAGTCCAACACTTTGGTTCAGAAATATCTCAACAACCATATAATGGGTTGACATGACATTTGGTACCAACAACAAATGATCCCAAAGTTTGAATCTTGCTGACTTTAGTGATCCACTGACTTTTCTTCTATCGCTACTAGATAGTTGCCAATTTTGTTTTTAAGGCAAATCTCACCAAATATTGAACAGAGTGATATGACTTTTGATGTAGACATTCAAGGTGCCCTAAGGATGAAAGACTTTTCATAAAGTGTTAGTTTTTTTTTCAGATCTTGGAATAATTGCCCACAATTCATTGCGCTCTGCTTGATTGTCACCCTGGCTGGAAAAATAGATGACTTAACACAACTTTGCAGGCCTGATTAGGCTCTTGAATTCACATCCTCAACTCTTAATCAAGATATTTCCTCAACTGACTTGACAAACGTTAAGTTAACTGCTCCTAAAAACCAATGTGATAGCTTGTTTTGCCTGAAAATTCATATAGCCTGACGGATACATCAATTGCTACTATTACCAGTTAGTGCAAACCAGTAATAGCAGAAATAACAAAATAAGCTTGACTATCTTGAACAAAATACCAGACTGAATGATGATCGGCGCCATCATCATGTGAACATTTCTATTCGTCTAATACTTTGGTTTATCAACAAATATCTGGGAAGCTTAAAAAATCAGGATTTCTGGCTAAAAATCATGTTAGCAGGGGGTCACTGAAGTTATTATATTTCATCCTGAGGGGAACATGAATGTCTGGATCACATTTTATCACAATTGATTTAATAAATGTTAATATTTCAGCCCTCGGACCAACTGCCATCCCCAGAGAAACGCTGCATGCCCGGCTTAAAATACCATGACATCACCCTCTAATTCTCTTCTAACCAGATTGCAAAGTTCGACATTGACACAAGGAAACACATCGAGTGGCACCAAGAGAACTGCTACCCTTCAGAACCAGTGTTTGTCGCGTCTCCGGGAGCTGTGGAGGAAGATGATGGTCAGAGACTCACTTTTTCTTACAACCCACAACAACTCTTTCACACATATTTGCAAACCCATGTTGCAGTGCAGGTAATATTAAAACACTCAGATAGATTTTTACCTGTATGATCCTGATTGGTTCTATTTTCCTTCCTTCAGGAGTGATTTTATCATCTGTTGTCTCTCCGGATCCAGACATTTCTCCATTCATGCTCATCCTCAATGCCAAAAACTTAGAGGAAATCGCTAGAGCCTCCATCCCCACCAGCGTCCACATGGACCTTCACGGATATTTTATCCCCACTGCTGTTTGATGCCAGCTACATTAATTATTTCTGTGTAAAAACATTTGAAAAAAAGTTGCATTTTTGAAAATCTGCAATTCAATGCAAAGAGCATTTAAAGAGATGACATGAACCCAAAAATGAAAAAAAGCCATTTTCTCTTTTTTCATTTTTGTTATTCGTGTTTTATGCACTTTAAAAGACTGATGTGAGGTGTATTTAATAAATCAAATTGTGATAGATTTCTGCGGGTTTTTCATTAAATCCAGATCCCCATCCTGATAAACAGAGGATGCAGAGTAAATGGAAGTAAAATGAATTTTTTTTGTCTTTCTTTTTTTTTTTTTTATTCTATTAGTAGTATTTGTTGTTTTATTGAAAAATCTACGAATTAAAAAAAACAAGCAAATGGAAATATTAGCATATTAGTCTGCAACTTGTTTTCAACTCAGCTTGGGACTTTTTCTATTTTGAGTTGCGACTCTGGAAAGATTATTCACCTTCTTTTGTGACTTTTTGTCCTACACTACTATCAGTACCTGGTACTTTAATTAAATTATTACTAGCATTATTAATGAGCATACAATAAAAGCAACAAAACAACATGCCATACAGGTTGTTTGAAAAATGTCCAAATCTCCAATGTTTTTGTCAAACTCTTTTTAGATTTAAAATCAGAGCAAGTTTGCAAATATATCAAGAAACTGTACCATTTTCGGTTCCTCTGCCTGTTCAAATCTGCTGTCCAGACACTTTATTTATTCACAGCTAAAATATCTGAAAACAAGAGTTCAACAAGTGGATAGACTTGTGTTCAAACAAAGATCAATGAGAAATTGTCTACATCTAAAACCCAGGTTGTCTACAGATACAGCATAAACAATAGTAAGACATAATCAGAGATAACAAGGTAAACTTAAATTAGAAAAAGAAAAATTTTACAGCACCTTTTTTCCCAAATATGCAGGGATGTTTCAGTTAATAGGCGACAGAAATTAAGATGATACCCTGGAAAGACTTTAATCATAATATTTAGGCCTCAACAATCAACAAAGGCAACTTTTTTTAGAGTCAAGTTTTTTTTTATGTCTTATATCTTGAGAAATTTTGGTTTAGCAGCTTAAATATTTAACCTCTAGCACGTTAACACAGCAACATTAAACACAACACGCCAGACCAGTTTTATAGAATACACTTTACACCAAGGCCGGACTACTGGACATGATAATATTCGTGTTTAAGAGGCTAAATGTGGGTGAAAATCTATCTCTCTGTTGGCTGGTTTGTTTTTTTTGGAGCTGAGAATGACGTTGCCAGCATGAAAAAAAAAGTCTATATAGTGAGGATTTTTATATAATTGTCCTAAAACAGCAGCAGCCTGGAAGGAAGGAAACCGATCTAAAAACTGATGGACAATTTGGAAAATGATCAGCAGGAGTATAAAGCATACCGGGTTTGTAGTGGAGTTGAACGTGAAAGAAAAAAACACCTGTATGTTTATCTAATGGTCTATTCACATTTCCGGCCGAACTGTTCATGGTATAAACTCTATCAGTCTTTCTTTTCAGCTCTACATGGCATGACACACCAAAGTTCCACGTAATTTTAGGGACTTTAGCAACTCCAACTGTAATACTGTCTGGGGTTAGGGGTTGGCAAAATTGATGAATTCCTTTATCATTGTATGTCTTTTTTTTTTTCTTTAATTAAACTTCCCATATATTTAGTGATTAAAAATGTTTCCTGGTAAATCTACTGAGACAGTGTTTATGGATAAAATAAATAACCATTGACTGATCCAGAAAATTAAACATCTGAAAAATAAAAGGTAGTTATTAATGTTTCTGCAAAACTCCAATACTGTCTAAAACAGAGATAATAAAATTATATCTATCTCAGCTGACAATTTTATTTCCCATCGACCCCAGTTTGGGAAACAGTCAAGTGCTAAGAATTGGCAGTGACTCCTTGGTCAAATTCTTCAGTCTTGTTTGTTTACGCTGTGATAATTTTTCTTCACACTTTATTTAGCTCTTACAGGCCAGATGTGCTCCATTTGCTGTTGTGTTTATGAAATGTTCATGACTATTTGTGTGCAGATTGTTTATGATAAAATTAAAACTAAAAATAAATAAATAAAAACTGCCTCTGACCAATCATTTTCAGTGTAGAATAGAATAATACAGCCATCATGACAACAAAATTGGCTGTGAAATGGACTTTTTAAATTAGGCTCAAAAAAAATGAATAAGCAAACTAGACTTTTACTTTTGAAACTGAATTACGTCCTCAATATAAAAATGTCAACGAGGCAGAGTTCTCCCAGGCATCTCTAGTGAAATCTGTCAAAGTCAACATAATATTTCAATTACCTTGAGAAAACAAGGATTTCTATTTTTTTTTCATTAGCAACCAACTTAAATTACAAGATAATTTAAGTGCAAAAGTCCAGTTCACTATTAGTTCAGTGTCCGAATTTTCAATAAATTCAGTTGCTTAGTATCTCTCACTCTGAAAATTTAAGTTCACATCTAATTTTTTTTTCATTTTTATGGCTGGGTTGTGCATTTTAGTACATACATTCATTCATAAATGTATTAATAACTTTCATTTTGCAATTTACTCAATTTCAAACCTGAAAGTTGAAATTAAAAATCAATCGTTTTCCATACAACACTGTTTCGGATCTTAATGCTTATGTTAATGCTGGAGGTTTTTCTGCAGCAGATGTGAACAGGTCTGAATTGAAAACTCTCAATCTGCAGGTTTCATCAGAATCATGGGAATTTATTACATCAGCAGTTGCAGCAAAAACAGTTTAAAATCTTCTCCGTCATTTAACGTGCCCACCCCTACCCATGCACACCCTCCCAGCCACCCACCCTCTCGACCCCGCCGACAAACCGCGCAGCAAAGCCGTCACTGCTGAAAGTCGGCTCTTTAATGTCTTTAATGTCGACACCAAACAGCCGCTGCTGTTTCGATGATTTATTGTTTTGTTTTTTGTGAAAAGAAAAACCAGAAAAAAGCCCCAGTGCTGCTCAGTAAAATCCCATAATACACCTGGATGGCTGAACGCTGGCTCCGCCGACTGGTCAGCCTCGTTAAGCTCGTTAGCCTCAGTCTGGGGGGGGGGGGGGGGGTTGGCGCCTGGGACACGAGGGACCGGCCACAAATCAGAGCAGAGAAGGAGAAAAAAAAATAATAACACAACGTTGATGCTGAAGAACAGGCACGTTGGAATACTGAGTGTGTGTTTGAGTGTGTGTGTGTGTGTGTGTACGGTGTGTGTGAGTGTGTGTGTGTTTTTTGAAATGTGGTCTAAACTATCACTGTTTACAACAGTGGAAAAAACAGTTCGTTTCTCACAGAAAAACACTTTCACGTCTTTTTCAGTTGTTTTGTTGGGGATTTTTTTCTTTTTTTTCCATTTTTTACCCTTTCGTCATCATCTCAGCATCTGAGGGAGGAAGAGTGTTATTATCTGTGCATTTTGTTTGTGTGTTTCAGGTCTCTCAGATGATCTCGAAGGTCTTCTTCAGCTCCATGATCAGCTGCCAGTCAGATTTCTGCATCTCATCTCTGAACCAGTTTTTCAGAGCGTCGATGGATGCCCGCGTGATCTGAAACACAGAAACACTCGTGGTAGTCAAGACACTGTCACTGTGGGGAAGAAGAAAAAAAGCAAACAAGCAAACAAAAAAAATACCCAAAACAAAAACAAAAGAACCTAGAGCTACAAAAAATACACAGAATTCTTAAACAACAGCCCGGTTAAAACATTGAAAGACTAGAATTTTCTAACACAAGATGTTTCACATGGTTAACCCAGTATAACGTCTATTTCCAACAGTCATGTCAACACTAAACGCTGAGTTTCAAGTTTTAGCCTTATCTAGGTTTTCTTTATTCAATTATTAATCACAGTTTCTGAAGTGTTCGCCAAATTAAATTTTAGACTTTTTAAAAACTGTTTTAATACAGCGCTCAATGTAATTAATTAGAAAGAACTTCCCGGTCGGAGAATGACAGAAAAACTAAGAGTTAAATCTAAGTTTTTCCTAGCTGAGTTTTCTAAAACTGCATTTAAAGAAAGAACCTGCTCTTTTACAACCTTTTTGGAATTCTTCTAAGTTTGGACAATATCTCTACACATATGACAATACTTCCCATCTTTTCTGTCTATTCTTTCCCTCTTGCCTTATTTTGGTTTCTTCTTTTCTCCCTTGCACTCTTCCTTCCTTCCTTACATTTCTGTCTCGTTTTCCTAAAATCCACTTTCCTCCTGTCGAGGAGGTGCTACCTTGACAGTTTAGTCAAGCCCAACCAATACCAGATTTTTGAGCCGATGCTGATACCAATCTAAGGGAGTGAAAGGTTCGGCCGATGTTCTTCATGTGTGTATGTTAGTACATATTTACACACGTAGGATAGAGTTATATGGAAAGGGGAAAATGATGGGAGAATCATTGTCTATTAACCAGCAATGAATTTCACAAACTAATTTCCAACTTACCATGAAGACAATGCTTGACTCTGCACCACTGTCTGCTAAGGTGTGATGCTACTCTGCTACATGTGCTGCAGACAGTGCTGAGACTAATGGAAACAATGGAGTCGGAGGGCTCGCTGCTGGATAAACTATGTGATGACACCATTGCTAAAGGACTCAAGCATCTTTTTCAGCATTATGCTCAATATAAAACAAAAACGTTTTATATCGGCACATATTGGACAATGTATATACCCATATTGATAAATCTATGATCGGCGTCCGATAAATTAGTCAGATTATACAGTTTAGCTGTCTTTAGAATAAACATGTTTCTTCCCTCACATCATCGTTTCTAGTTACCGTTGCAGTGTAAAAAGTGTCATAAAAAAACTGTATGTTCACAGTTTCAGGTTATTTGTTAAATTGTGATTTTTAAATTAAACAAATGTCCATAAAAAAGTGTTTGTCCCTCAGTGGATGGGACCTCACCTTGCTGACTATGATGTCAGTGGCTTCAAAATGGCGGCCATACATCTTGGGGGACTCCCCAGGTATGGGCTCGATTTTGACACAGATCTCCTGGCCTTTCTTGGCGCTGTCAACGGATTTGTGGTTCATCTCGATGCTCGTCACCACACCGATGTCCACGAACTGAAACAGACATCGCATATGAAACACCAACACACACAATAATGAGCTGAGATTGTTCAATTCAACTTTATTTATATAGCTCCATATCGTAACAAATGTTATCTCAGGGCACTTCTCATATACAACGGGTCTAGACCAGACTATTTATAATTATTATTTACAGAGACCCAACATTTCCCCCATGAGCAAGAACCTGACGACAGTGGCAATACACTTTTGGCCAATACACATGTTCAGATCATAACCCTAACCCTTGACATGTCCTCCATCTGACAACGTCAAATAAAATGACCTAAAAAAACAAAACAAAACACAGACTTTGTCTCTCAGTGTGACTCACCCCTTTGCTGGGGACACAGAGCGGCGTCCCCTGTCTCAGGACTCCAGCCTCGACCATCACCCCCATCACGATGGGATCTCTGGAGTTGAAGATGAACTGGGGAAGAACTCGCAGCTTCACCGGAAATACAGCTATATGCCTGACAACACACATAACGCAGATTAAATAAGACACACTGCATTTCTTTGACACCACTACTGGCTAAAGTTAGGACCAAAAAAGGCCTGATAAACATATATAAAAAATTAGCAAAAATGACTGAAAATGAATCATCAGTTTAGAAGATTCCCTGGGTTGGAGTGTGTGTTTTCCTACTTGAACTCGTCCTGTTTGGCCTTCTTGTAGTCCTCTCTGTACTTGGTGAAGGCGTCGAAAAGGTGGTAGATGATCTCAGCCGAGAAGATCCGAACTCCCAGACTGTCGGCCATCTCCTGACTCTCCCTCTCCACCTTCACGTCGAATGCCAGGATCACCGCGTACCTGCAGATACACAACACAAAAACGGCCTTTCAAATACACAGACCACTGCCATGACGCTGATTTCAACGCCATCGCCCAGATCTGGGATGAGTTTATTTAATGCAGTCAGGCAGGCAACAAGCATTATTTTACTTCATATATGTTATTTAAAAGTGACTTAAAGTTAGACCCTAGAACTGTCAGTTTTAGGAAACTGTTCACTAACACTGTAAAATCTATTACAATAAATTAATATTCCAGTGAGTGTAATGTTTCCACAGGAGTCACTGTGTTACCAAATCAAATAAAAAGTCCCATGTGGACCTTTTAACCAGTTGTAATGGTATAAAGTTGGTGTTTTTATGAGTTGAATGGCATTTTGTTCATATCAAGTGCAATCACAAGAATCTGGATGACGGGATCATCCAGTGAGTGGCAACAAATAAACATGAACTTTTCACAAAATGAGATTTTAAATTAAACAAATCTATTAAAAAGGTGTTTTGTTTTCCCTGCTCGCAGTTTCACGCTACAAAGCACTTAAAAACTATCGAATGTTTATTATAAAGAAAGGCAAAAATATCAAATAATAATTCAAAAAACACACTGAATTAGTAAATTTTTAAAGTTTAATGAAACTGGCAAATGATTAAGATAACGACTATACTGAAAGGAGCATACTCTGTTTATACAATTTATTTTGTTTTATATTAATATGTTAATTTATATATGTTTCTGTGTTGTTGTTTTTTTATAATTATGAATTTTTTTAACGTCTTTGGTTTGTGTTTTTCAGGAGCAAAACAATCCAGTGGTCTAGTTGAAAGTAGAAACAGAGTAGAAATGGAGAACGTACTGTGGGTCGTGTTCCAGCATGGTCGACGCCTTCATCACATCCTTCTTATGAACTGGACCAATATTAATACCTGCATACTGCAGACACACACAGACAAAGGTCAAAGGTCAGTCTTTTCGTTTCTGCTTCCTGTTTTTTTCAGAGTAAAAACTGTCCAGCTGGAGTCAAACATACAGCAGCTTTAGTATCAGTTCCAGTTTACAATTGATATCTGTGTATATTAACTGCAGACGGTTACTCACAGGGACTTTAGACGTCCGGAGGAACTCCAGCAGAGCCTCCAGTGATCCCAGCGTGGACGCCTGGACGTAAACTCCCTTCTCTTCCAGTCTGATAGAGCTCAGAGTCTGTTTAAGCTCTCGTACCAGTTCATCCTGAAAAACCAGCACCAGTCAGTCAACTGGGAGTCAAACACCGCCAGCAGAGTCTGCTTTGACACTGGTCTTTACACTGGTTTCGTATGTGTGTGTGTGTGTGTGTTTGTGTGTGTGTTACCCTTAAGACAGGGATCTCGTCGTCCCTGTGAGCCACCAGCAGGGGGAGGCCCGCCAACGTTTTCTCCAGGTCTTTACCCAGAATCTTCACCCCCTGAGACGTTGACACCTCCTTGTGCTTCTCGTACTGGTTCTAAACACATCAATCAATCAACGGATCAAACTGTCAACCAGTGAGACGTGGGGCTCATCGGTGTGTGTGTGTGTGTGTGTGTGTGTGTGTGTGTGTCTGTGTCAGGATGGAAGAGCAGAAAATATAACAAGTAAATATGAGACTAATCCTCTAAGTGTGTTGGCAAAATTAAAGGTTTTGCCAACACACTAAGCCAATACACCTCAAGCAGCTGATAGCCATTTTCCCTAATTGAATGATGTGTTGTATACAATTCAGTGATTTTTTTTTAGCGTAGTTCACCTTGACTCTGAGCTCCTTCAGAGGCGGAGGCACCAGTAACCCTCTGATCTGTGTTACAATTGGACCCTCCACCCCTGGGACGATGATGGTCTCTCCCTCCCGCAGACGACCGTTGATCAGGATGACGTCTATCGTGGTTCCCATACCAGGCAGCGCTTTCACCTGAACATACAGAAATGGTCAGGAATGTAGGGTGCAAGCAAACTTTGGGGAGTCCGTCTACTAAAATGGCCTGTCTTACCTCCATAACCTGAGCTCGCAGTTCGTCACAGTGTGCTAGCCGGCGGGCCAACATGGACTGGGTGAGCTCTATTAGCAGCGCGATGAGGTTTCCCATCCCATCACCACTGTGGGCAGAGGTGGGAACCAATGACACAAACGTCCGGGGGTCTTTATTCTCGAAGAACAAGGCAGCATTAAGGCCCTGATGGAGAACAACACAGATAACAATGTTCAGTGCGATGGAAAATATAAAGTCTTAAATGTCAGTTTTGGTGTTCCTCAAGGTTCAATGTTAGGCCCATTAATTTTTGTTTGAAACAGAAATTACATTGCTAAGTTTTTGAAAATTTTTTTTTAAATTTGTATGACATACAAATTCCTTATATTGGTATTAGAAAATGAAACAACTTTTGGATACTGTGGAAAAGAAATTTAAGCTCGACTTAACAATCACTGAATTTGGCTAAATTTGTTAGTAATAACACGACCAAATTCAACATGATAAAATTACAATTTCAAAGATAAACGACACTACCCAGGTGGAGAAACACTACAGTAGTGTGATGTCAATGCTGTGCTGCAATTGGTTATTAAGTAATGATGTAATTAATTGACACCTGCTGAGCGAACTCCACGATGACAGCCTTGGCTCTTTCGTCAAACTCGTCTTTGGTGTTTTTCTTCTGCTTCTTCAGCGTGGCCACAATGTCAGTGTCCGGACTCTTCTTCCAGTCGTACAGACGGTCAACCTGACAACAGTAACCGCAACAACACAGTCAGAAACGTGAGGAACAAAACAGGTAGGGATGCGCTTGACGGTGAACGTGTGGCAAACCTTGTTGAGGGCGACGATGAAGGGACACTTCTTCTCCTTCAGCAGGTTGATGGACTCGAGTGTCTGAGGCTCCAGGCCGTGCATGATGTCCACCACCAGGATCGCGATGTCGCACAGAGAGCTGCCTCTGTTCCTCAGGTTACTGGGGAAAAAAAAAGAGGAGACATGAATTACTTTACCAACTGTACTAACGGTAATTTTCTGGGCAGTGTGGCTTTTGGTGTTTATGTCTTATTCTTTCATTTATTTAATTTTCTGCATTTTCAATTTGCTTATATTTAATGTTTCTTCCCTGAATCTCAACTTCCTCTGGACCGAGTAATGGAGAGATTAAAGTGTTCTTTAAAAAAAAAAAAAAGTTTAAGGGTAGTTTAGTGACTCAAAACAGAGTAAAAAATAATAAAGTTACTCCTTTCCAGGTTTTCAAGGTTGCTACCTGAAGGACTCGTGTCCAGGTGTGTCAATGATCAGCATGCCAGGGATTTTGATGTTTTCTCTGTCGAACTGCACAAACAAAACTCGGGTCAATACACTTCAATATTAAATCAAAATTGTGTGTGTGTGTGTGTGTGTGTGTGTGTGTGTGGATACATTTTTAACCATCCTGGTCTGCTCCTCGATCGTCTCCTTCGGTACGTTTGTGGCTCCAATCTGCTGAGTGATTCCTCCGGCTTCACCGTCCTGAACGTGAGTGTGTCGCAGCTACAGGCAACAACACGGAAATACACACTGTAAGTTGGTAAACAGACGGTATGCAGCTAATAAAAAGAATAAATAGTTGGTTAAAAAAAAAAGCATAAGCATCTTGTTAGTGAGTAAAGAGTCAGTAAACATCACCTTGTCGAGGATCTTGGTCTTTCCAGTGTCGACGTGTCCGAGCACACACACCACCGGGGCCCTCAGTGTGTCCACATCGACGTTCTTCAGGTTCTCCGCTCTCCGTTTCTATGGAAACACACACAGTCGGTCAGCAAAGGCTGGGTGAGGAGAGACGAGCTATAGCTCACCCCATCTCTACAGTTTCCCTCACCTCTATTCTCCTCTTGGCTCGGTCGTACAGTCGCTCCTCCTTCGTCCTCCCGTCGTCGTCCTCACTCTCACTGCTCTCATCCTCGCTCTCCCTCTTCTTACCCTGACCTGCCGCAATCGACTCCTTTTCCTCATCGCCCTCGCTCTCCTCCTCCTCATCATCATCTTCTTCATCCTCCTCGTCTTCTTCCTCCTCTTCTTCCTCCTCGTCCTCCTCGCTGCCTGTGGGCTGAGGAGGAGAAGTGGTCTCCTCCTTCACCTCGATGTGGACTTTCTTCAAATCTGACAGACAAGAGTTGAATACTTTGTGTGTGTGGTTTTTTTGTGTCTTTCTTGTCAAGGAGATAACAGGAAGTTGGAAATAAACGTGTTTTTGATTTCTCCACTCCTCACCTTTCTCCTCATCACTGGCGATGGCCTCCCAGTCGTCTACAGCTGTATCTGGCTTCGCCTCTGCACAGAGAAAGAGGCAAAAAAGAAAGTGAGAAAGGTAAACAGGAGAACCAGTCATCTTGGTATCACAAAAAAAATCTTCCTCTTTCATTTACTCCATCCTCCTACCTCCTCCTCTCTTACACCTCTGTGTCTCACCTGGCTCTGCAGCTGGCGTCTCAGCCTCCATCTCCATGGCAACAGGCTCTGGAGTCTCCGACACTGGCGAGGTTACCTCTGACGTTTCTAAGAAGCAGAGGGGTTTTTTTAAAGCAAAGAAAATTCTTTTTATTTAGGTAAACAGAGCAGAAACAAGGAGAGTTGAGGAGCAGTGATGCGGTACCTTCAGGAGTTTGGGCGTTGGGCTTCTTCCTCCTCTTGTCTCCATAAACTGGCTTCTTCTTTGGCACAGAGTCTTTGGATGGCACTTCAACACCTGCATGCACACACCCACACACAAACACAAACAAACACACACGCACACACACACACACACACACACACACACACACACACGGGTTAAAAGGCTAAAAGCCCAAAGAAGACTTTTCCATCTGGTTGGCCCAGTCCTTATGTCAGTGTGACATCACCTAATTATTATCTTCACTGACTTGATTAATAATTTTGATAAATGTCAGAGATGAGGAATTGTCCCAATTATTATTTCCCAAAGCAGAGAGTGAAATGTTCAAGTGCCTTGTTTTGTCAAAAACCATTTAAAAAAACTTTAATGATATTTTTGCCAAACAAATGAAACAAGAATAAAACCTAAAAAAAAAGTTTAAAAACTTTGTGTCAACTCTTCAAGTCTACCCATTCATCCTGTATAATACTAGTATATAGTAGTGTATAGTGGTTTATTATTTACTATAGCAGAGCTGGTCTACTTTTATGAATGTGTTTGCTAATAACCCGAAAGTGGAGGCTGCCGTACAAACAGATAATCATAGATCATAGTCAATCATAGTTAAACACAGCTGGAATGATTCAACATATGAGGAGATAAAACTAAATGTAGATATATAGACAATATAAAATATGAATTCTGGACATTAAAATTGAAATTAAAAATCATAGTTTTTAAATAAACCACTGAATACATTTAATGCTGTTTAGAAATGTTGAACTGGGGAATTAAAGCATTTTATAAAAATTTGGCTGTTTTTCTATTAATTTTTTGTGTTTTTCTGCTGCAGTGTAATTTCTGATGGTTTAGTGCAGTTTATTTTAGGGTTTATATACATTTACTTCTTTTGTTTTTTCATTAAACTGATTCTCATTTTGCTTTACCCATCAATCTATCAATAATCTGCCACTACGATTGGTGGATGGACTCTCACCCTGAGCCTGCAGCAGCTTGAGCGTGGCCTCGGCCCGCGCTCGAGCTTCTCTCTGGGCTTTAGTCAGCAGCTTCCCTTCCTTCTTCAGACGCTCCTTCCTCTCTTTCTCCTTCTGCTTCTTCTTCTCCTTACGCTCCTGCTCCAGACGCTCCTGCAGGGTTCGTGAGGTGGGTTAAAAAGGTCAGGGAGGACCCTGATAAATAAAAAGGATGACGGAGGAGGAGGTGTTTCTGTTTTACCTGCTCCAGCCTCTGCTTCTCCAGCTCCTCCAACCTCCTCAGCCGCTCCTCCTCTTCTCTCTTAGCTCGCTCCTCCTCCTAAAAAAACAACAGAAATTAAGACAAAAAGACACAAAACTTTCATCATGACCCCATGACTACATTTTCCCAGAATGCCCCACCTCCTTCATCTTGGCCAGGGCCTCCTGCATGGCCTTCACTGTGGCCTTGCTGGGTCCTTTCTTCTTCTCCTCCTTCTCTCCCTGCTTCTTCTTCTTGTCTTTCTTCTTCTTGTCGCCCTCGGCCTCCTCTGCAGGAAGACACAGCCATGGAAGAAACAAGGGTGAAATAACAGCAGCTTTAACGTTTATCTATCAACCCATAAAATTACATTTTTATCGGAAATGTCGGAAATGACTGTTTATTAAGAGGAAAACCGGGGATGTATTGATCAAGAGTCTCTGAGAGAATAATCAGCACTAACTGGCCAAACTAACTATCTATTCTACTGCTGAGAGACAGAATGATATTTATGGAGGTGGAGGTCAGGCTTTGGACAGCTCATTAAAGGTTATCTGGACAAAAAGTGAATCATTTTTGTGACTGACCTCAAGCAGGATGCCAAGGTGTAAACAAACTGTCTCTCTAGCCAACAACTGCTTCTGTTGTGGTTAATTAAAATTTTCAAATGGCTCTAATTAGAGCCATCATTTATCTGAGCACAGTCTCCTGAACATCAGGCATTTAACGGTCATGAGGGATAAACGAAAGCTACAACCGCTGACCACGTTTCCCAGTCCAAAGTCCGGTCCAGATTTAGACTATGAATTAATCCAAAAGTCTAAGTATTAATGTGCAGAAGATGTTTTCCCCCACTAATACACCACTAGTTTTCCGTTAAATTTATATCCTCAGCAAAAAAAAATGGTACACGAGACTTCAGACATTTCAGCTTTACTGAGGCGAAGCACTTAATGATTGATGAACTCTGATGGTAGAGAAGAATCTCAATGTCTAAAGTGTCTGAACATTCAAAAATATGAAACCAACATTACACTGAGTGAGTCTGAGCTCTGAACGTGTGCAGCAGAAAACAGCAGGGCAACATTCATTTAACAGTTTTAACACCGTCTGATATTTCAACGGACACCTGTTGATTTTATTTTGAAAGCCATCATACCCTCAGCTGCCGGCTTCCCTTCTTGCTCCTCTGTTGCTGCAATAGGTGGTGCTACCTGTGGGGGCGTGGCTTCAGCTGTCTTCTTCTCTAGGTCTTTTTTGGCCTCCACAGCACCCTCCTTCTCCTTCAACTTCTTCTGCTTCATTCTATCCTCCTCCTTCTTCTTCCTCTCCCTCTCCTTCTTCTCTGCCTTCTTCTGTGCCGCCGTCTTCATCTTGAAGCCTCCTCCTTCCTCCTGCTGCTGCTGCTGCTGCTGCTGCTGCTGCTGCTGCTGCTGCTGCTGCTGCTCCTCCTCCTCCTCATCCTCACTCTCCGCCTTGGCCACCTTGGCTTTATTCTTCTTCTTCTGCTCTCTCTTGGAGATGTACTCCTCATCTTCCTCTGACTCGTCATCCTTCCCTTCTCCTCCTTCTTTCCTCAAACCTTTGTCCTCCTCTTCATCTGACACAGATGGCTTTTTGCCTCCTTTCTTTCCACCTTTGGCCTTGGGGCGAGAACGTGAGCTGCTGTCGTCATCGGAGTCAGAAGGAGGAGCAGCGGGAGTCTCCTGGAGGAGCAAAGAGGCAAAGTTCAACGCTCTATTAAACAGATCACCATGGAGCCTCAGTGCTAATGTGTTGGACGGGTTATCTGACAAGTAAAAACTGTCCATGGATAAACAGACAACTATCACTGGATCACTGTGATACTGAAGGAAACTTAAAAACAGGAAGATTCTGCATGAAGTTCTTTTCTCTCTGGTCAAATCAGCCAACAAACTACAACAACTAACTACCTGTTGTTTTTAGAACAGCCACATAAACCTGTCGCTTTTTTTAAATGCCCCGAAAAATAGTAAAAACTTTTGTCCTTCCAATTATTATTCATTCAGATGTTCAGTTTAGCATCACAAAAAATGAGTAAATCCAGGAAATATTCACATTAAAGAAGCTGGGATCAGGTAATATTGACATTTGTGCTGCTTTCCCAGCAGAACTAATAATAACTTACAGCAGATTCTCTCTGAAAAGTTAACACTGAAAATAGAAAAGGCCACTTGACTTGAGTTTGGAATGTCGGTTGGTTTTAAATGGTTTCAGTGTTTTGACTTAAATGTAAGGTTTATCTACCATCATGTTTTATTCGCAGTCCTATTCCAAAATCAAGCACTATTGTCTTCCATATTTTAGGATTATACGGTTTGTATTAGTTATTTATTAGTTTTTATTTATTTACAAATAATCATCTATCTCAAAGTCTTTTCCAAGCAAAGTCCTTTATTGTCTCCTCAACATTTAAAAATAATGTTCAGCGGATAATGAGAAAAGGTTTTTTCTGTAAAATGGGAATTCAAATCTCTCACATAACATTAAAACCGAAACAAAAAGGTTTTTTTTTTTTCAAAGGTTAGGCTGAAAAATGGAATGATGCAGAAAACTGTTTTTTTTATTCCATCAGTGAATCCTTGTTCTTAGAATGAATAACTAAGAAATATAAGGTCTGTTTTGAAACCTGTTTAAATGATCGAAGGTTATGTTTTGTCAATGAAAACAGATCCAATCAGACTTACCCTCTTCTTGTCTTTCTGCTCGCCGTTCCTCTCTCCCTGACCCTCATCGTCCTCCTCATCCTCGGGGCTGGCCCCACCTTTCCTCCCCTTCCTGGTCTTCTTCTTCTCTGGTTTGGGAGGCTCGATGCTCTCCGCTTCTTCTGTGGCGTCCGCTTTCTGTGTGGGGCAGAGGCCTCGGAGTTAACAGACCACTTCAAATAGAAACTATGGCCGCCTGCCAAATGACGGTGGCTGCAGTTCATCTGCTAAACAAACACGGGGATGCTTTTCTCTCTCATCACGTCTAAACATACAAAAATACATCACATCGACACAACTGGGAAAACCGAACAGTTTACCCTCAACAGATAAACAACCATTAAAAATCAGTGAGTTTGTTCCTTTCATTCTGCACAGTAATGTGTTGAAAATCTAAATTCATTTACGGCAAGAAAAATGCCAAGAATCTCAGGAAAAGATTCCTTTGATCCAGAGGAAGTTATAATTAGATTTTTTTAACCATTGGGACCAAACTGAGAAAACATCACTTTACAATTTCTGAAAATATCCTAATTACTCAAGTTAATCCTGCCTGAAAAATATATAAAACGCAACTGTCTGTCACAATTAGAAAGTTAATTGTATTTTTTTCATTGATTAAAGTGCAGTATTTCCAGAACACGCTCTGCTGCTGAACGGGTTCCTCAAGTGAGGTTACCTTTGCCTTTCCTCCCTGAGTCTCCAGGGACAACTCCTCCAGCTCCTTCAGGATGTCATCCTCACTGCAGGAGGAGAAAAACTCAGAGTTAAGAGGCGACTCAAAGACCAGACTCACGGGTGAGAAGAGGAAGAAAGAAAGGATACAAAAGGAAAAGGGAGGACAGAGCAGGAGCTGAGGATGAGGAGGACACAGAGATGGGGGGGGGGGGGTCTAATGTCGTACTCAAAGTCGTCCTTCTTCGCTCCTCTCTTCTTCTTCTTCCCTTTTGGCTCCTTGGAGGCTCCAGCTCCTTCAATCTCTGCCGCCAGAGCGTCAATGTCGATGCCGTCATCTTTGGCACTGAGGACAGATCAATAACATCATTTAACGATCGATCGATTGATATCTGACTGAAGCTGGGTCAGCCACTCAGCTAGGACTAGATAAAGATCAGCTCTAAAATGTGACAGGACACCGAGGTGGAGAGACATTAGCAGAATAAGCATGACCCTCTCCCACTCTCTCTCTGAACAAAATGAACAGATGAAAAGCTGCTGACTCTCCCTTTTCTTCACAACCCTTTCATTTACCATCAGCCCTGTGACGCGCAGAGAAGCACTATCTGACCTGAGAATAGCCTCACTCGACCAAAACACATCGATTAATCAGACGATTGAATCTGGGTCGAACTGTTGCTCAATTTAAAGACGTTAACTCAAACTTTAGATACGGCAATGTGCTTTTTTGCCACTCTGAAATTTAAAAATGATTAAATGATTAATAATGATGAAAATAAGTGCAATAAACATCCAGGATCAGTTATGCTGTGTTTATGATATTCTCCTGCTGCTGTATGCACTTTAATTGCCTCACATAAACTAAATTGGCCATTTAAACTGATCAATACACTTCATATTCAGTTGTTTGTGAAAGGATTAAGCTGAGGTTTATGTTTTGCATTTAAATTGTTATGCATCTTCTGCACTGTACTTACAATAAAACTCCCTAAGCCCCTGTTTAAGAAGGTGGAAAACACATTAAAATATAAAAAAATAACTGCACTGACTCATTGAGAAAATCATCTGCTGATTAAATCAATGACGAAAATGACTGTCAGTTGCACACAAAAGAGGCACAACAGAAATTTGTTTTGCCCCAGATTGTGTTTATAATAAAAACTCACAAATACTGATATTGCTGTAAAATTCAAAAATCTACTATTGATCAGACTGTAATTATTATACTGTTCTCTACATGTTTCTTGTTTCTGAAGGAAACACTGCTTTTACATGTCATGAAATACTCCATTAGAGCTGAAATGATCAGTTCGCTGACAGAAAAGTAATCAGCAGCTATTTCAGAAACCATTTTAGTTACTTATTGAGCATAAGTACCAAGTGTTTGTTGTTTCCAGGTTGTGAATAAGGATGATTTGATGCTTTTCTTTGTCAAATATGACAGTAAAGTCAATGTTTTAGGATTCTGGCAGGTTGGTTGAGCAAAACTAAACGGCCTATGAAGTAAACCTGGGCTTTTCTCCCTGTTTTATGAGCCGATCAGTGAATGATATGTGAAAGCTAAAGGAGAGGACCCTGCCGGACCAGGTCCTGGATCGGAGCTACACGTCTGAACGGATCATTCTACCTGTATCTTTTGTTGCCGTGTCTTCCTGTGGGTGATGATAGATGTTGTAGTTGTATTAAAGGGTTTAAGACCACGACCCCGACATGACTGTGTAATTACCTGTCACTACAGGACCTCAGCTGTGTCAGACCTTGACTGCCAGCCTAAATAAAGGTAGGGACCTCGGTAGGTGAGCAGGTACTCAGCATTACATCAGCCCTTCTAACAGAGAGCCAACATGAGCAGCGGCCAGGAGGCACAGATAACCGGGCTAACAGATAGCTTAGCTCGCCTCCAGTCCTGTGGTGGCGGCTCCTCTCAGCCCTGAGCCTCCAGCTGCCACACGTTACAGTTGGCGCCGTTTAAAATGTGTGTAACGAGTTGTTCCCCGGCTGCCGGGACCGAGGCTGAAGCGCAGGTGTCGCGCTGAGCCGTCATCGGGCTGTTTAAACCATCACCTGGACTCACACTTCCACTGACGCGTGGTTAGCTTCTGCTAGCGAAGCTAGCCGCTAAGCTAACAGAGCAACTAGCGGGAAACCAGCCCGGTTCGGGGGTTTTAACGGAGCAGGAAAGCTCGTCTAAGCCGGGTACAGGTGTGGACGGGTGGTGCGTGGCAGCAGGTGGCGTGTACGCTACCTGTCCTCCCCGGATTTCTTCTGTTTCTTCCCCATCCTGCCGCTGCGGTTCTCCGGTTTGCTCCGCTGACCGACACGACGGCTCACATCAGACAAAGATCGTCAGCTGGCTGACGCGCACTGCTGAGGACTCACTCCGCTGTTTTTTGTGACCTACACCGTCCCTTCTGTGAGCACGGATGCCGAGTATGTACAGTAAATAATAACGGTGACAATAATATGCTACAATATACTTAACGAAGTATGAAACAATAAAAAATGATTAAAAGCTCATGTTATAAATAAAATAATGGATAGTGCACAATTAAAAGGAATCAAAAAGTCTTAAAATTTGTCGATTAAGTTTTTTATCATTATATATAATCATCATTTCTGATAAAAGTGATATAAATATGAGTAGAATCGTGTATTTAATAAATAGCCGTAGGCTTTTTGTTTAATGTTCCTCTATGACTTTGGCGATGTTTTTTTTTTTTTAAAGAACGAATGTCCTTCTTTAAAATAAAGACATCGAAAAAGAAGTATAACGGTAGCACCCATGCATGTGCACATCAGTATAAACACATCTAGAATAAAAGGTCGGGCTTCACCGTTACACTGACAGTAAATAAGATCAGCGGTTGTTTCAATGAGATAAATGCAGAGTGATACCTCCCTAATTTTATCGCTTCTTCTTCTCTGAGAGCGAGAGAGCGAGAGAGCCGCGCATGCGCCCTTGCGACTTGACCCCGTTTTTAACCGGCAGTATGTGATCAATAATAAATGATTTTTTTAAATTCATACAGATTTCTTCTAAAAAACAAAATAAAGAATTAAAACATTTGTTACTTCAAAGCTTCAATGTTCTTCTCCTGGTTTTATTTTGAAACGTCAGAAGTTTCTGAGTTCTCTCAAGTTCTTTTTTCACTTAAATGAAAAAATATCTTGCAGTAATTGAAAGAACAAATTTCGTTAAAAGCTTTTTATTAATTTTGCCCAAATCTTATGTTTTATATGAGAAGAATCTCTAATAATCCCTTTTCTTGTTCTATTCTTGTTCTCACTCAATCCAAATACACCTGGTTTGTCATTTGGTGTATTTACTTTCCTTCTCCGGTCGGATCCGTGTAGCTGCCCTGTTTTCTCTCTGCTGGTTTGGGTAAATATAAATCTGCTTGGTTTTTATATTCTTATCTTTTCACAAAAATGTCAGTTTAAAATTTGTGACAGTTTAAATTTTGTGAAAAAAAGGTTTCAACACATGATTCAGTTTTCTAGTTTTCAGCTCTTAATTTCCAATTTTTCCTCAGGTCAGACTCTGACTCCTGTCTCCATCTTGATAAATGGATATAAGTCAGGGACTTTATCGTTAAGTCCGATATGTTGTATTTTTGTAAATATATCTGAATATTTTCAATAAACCCACTGATGAAAAGTGATTCAGTGAAGAGAAAAATGGGAAGAAATGAACATGTAGCTGATGAAGATGCAGCAGCTTTGTACTGTCCTACATCTTCATCACACACAATCAACATAAACACTTTTATGTGCTGCAAATATATAAATGTTTTTATTATTACTCTTTTAGCTTTTTTAATATCAAAATAAACTCGTAGATGACTTTTGAGGAATAAAAGTGAGAAACAATGAGCCAAAGCTGTTTTTGCAAGCACAACTGAGATAAACTGAGTTTTTTTTCACGTTAATTAAAGTCAGATTGGAAAGACCTGTCAATCAGTTTGGGAGTGAGAGCAGTTTCTGATTACACTTTTAATTTCAGCGTTGTGGCGTCTGGTGGGTTTTTTATGTGGAGCACAGAATGGACCTCTAGTTTCACCCTTGGGCCTTTCTCAATGATGTTAACCTTCATTTTGCAGCTGCAAGGACCAGTGCAGCCTCCCGGGGGAACTAGCAGCTCTGTGATTCACCAACTCCACACAAACAACCAATGCCTTGTGTTGTTTCCACTTTATTTCAGCCCATCACAGACAGCACAGCGTCACACAGGTTGTGCAGCTTGGGCTGCAGCTTGCCGCTCTCGCGCCGCAGCAGCACTGCAACAGCTGCAGCTGCTCGATGTGGACAAAACCTCTCGCCAACCAGCACGTCCATCAGCTCACCGCAAAGCCGCCGGGGAAGCCAATCTGCAGGAACGTCCAGCTCACAGGTGTTGATCAGCCCATTCTTTACCTCCATATGCAGGCAAGCAGAACTGCGAGCGGACGACTGACCGTCCTTCAAGTCCAGGAGGGTCTGGACGCTGAATTTAGGCGTCTTACCGAACATCCAATCCCAGCTGCGAAGCTCTGCCACCGTCCTGCTGAGGCCAGGAAACGCGGACTCGTCAGCAGGGTTAACGAAGGTTAACACAGAGTTGAAACCAAACTCTGAGGGTCAGAATGGAAAGAAAATTAGAAGAGAGTGGAGTACAGTGGAATACAGGGGATTAGGATGAGAGGATTTTATCAGTTAACTCAATATAAGTGTGTTCACAACAGGGGCTTAACAGAAACACGAACAGACAATAGACCTCAATAGAGGACAAGGCCCAGTGGAACCCAGACCTTCAGATCTCAGTAGAGCACAGAGGTGGAACAGTAAAGGAACGTAGAGCACCTGCGTTGTACTGGTGCACCAGTCCATCCAGCAGCTCCTCCCACTGCAGTGAGGGTGCGTGGTCCAGCAGGTTAGCGACAGGCGAGGGGATGCTGGGCGTTGCGTTGCTGTGGACACCGGGGCAGGAGGGGCGGAGCACGGTGGAGAGGGTGGAACGGTCGGCAGAGTGAAGCAGGGTGCAGTGGTGGTAGGACGACTTCCTGCTCAGTCTGGACGCAGTGCCTGTAAACAACCAGGGCGACGGTAAAGAAAACAAACCTCCTGCTCTGACGCCATGTGACTAACACAGGAATAGAACCGTCTGAGCTGCTGACACCGCTTTGTTACAATGTTATTACAGCACAGTTTGTAGCTGATACTTAAGGTGTTTCTCTCTGAGGGTAAAAGCTTAAAGTGGATTTTAGAACCTGAAAAGCTCTGTTTGCTATATACGTTATACTTTGACCACAATACTTGGTGAAGTTAACTCAATAAATGGTGAAAAAATACATCTCGGTCTTTAAATATTCAAATAGTTTTACAGTTCACTTATATAATCTAAGATATTACAGTGTATATGTTGTATAGAGCTGCTCTTATTGTCTCCAATTCATTGAGCTCTATCTGTTTTCTCAGCTCATCTCTGCTGCTGTAACATTTCAATTTAAACTCAGGGATCAATAAAGTCTTATTTTATTTATTTTATTGGATCTTTATGATGCATCTCTCTCTGGGACTTTTAGTTGACTTGTACTCTAAAAATTGTTCACTCCTCTTTTTGTCTCGCTGGAAAGTACTAGCTCCCCCTACCTGAGATCTTGTAGTGTCCGTTGAGCAAAATGTCAAATCTGTCAGTGGCCTGGACGTCCAGTCCTGGTCTAACCTGCCTCAGAGCCTCAGTGACGACCTTCAGGTTCCTCTTGCGGTCGTATGCCTTCTTAGAGGTAAAGAATGTCAGGTTGAGGTTTCCGAGGTCGTGGAAGACCGTACCTCCACCACTCCGCCTGCGAGCCAGAGGGATCCCCATCCTCCTCATTGCTGGCAGGTTGCACTCAGTCCAGGGGTTCTGGTGGCGTCCGATGACCACGGCTGGCCAATTCTTCCACAGAAGCAGGATGCTGCGCTGCTGCAGGTCCACATTGGCGTCGATCCAGTCCTCCAGAGCCAGGTTCTGGTACACGTCAGTGGACTGGGAGTGCAAGACCAGCCCTGCACTGCTGCTGTCATCGGCCACCAACAGGCTGCTGCTGCCACTGGAGCTGGAACTGGTCCTGGGCCACTGGTTTCCAGTCTGACACCCGCAGGCGCATGACGAGCCTCTTAACAGGGACAACGTCCTTCTGACTTGCAGCATCACGTTGTTCAAAGATGAAACGGCTCCAGATGAATCATCCTAAAACTTCTTCACCTCCTCATGTTGGAAATATATAGAAAGGAAAAACAGAAAATTCAGTCTGTTCTCAGCGGTGACTATCAGTCCAATATCACCCACATCTAAAAACAAAAAGATGACGATTGGATTATGAATTGAATTATGTTTCATGAAAATTATTCTAAGAACTTTAAGAGCTTTCTAGAACTACCTTACATGTCTGTAAAACTTTTTTATGATATATTATAGACTAATAAGTTATCAATAGCGATTGATAGTGAAAATAATGATTTGTAGCAGCCCTAAATTTGGCAATACATATGAACTGAGGAGGTAAGGGAAACAGTTAGTTGAGTTTAGGTCATTCTGTTGCATTCGCAAGCAGCTGCTGATTTCCAAAAGCATTTCGTGTCATTGATTAAAGGACCCCTTTAATAAATCAGAATTAACATAAAGATTAACCGACTAATCGTTTCAGCTTTACAGTTAATAAGTAATAACTAGCCCACTAATAATAATATAATTAAGATGCACTTTTAAACCTTTTAATTTTCTTCTTTTGCCATTGACTAGGGAACGTAAAGCGCCTGACGACGGTGACCCCTTCCTCTGTAAAAGTCCTACAGTAGAGACTGTTTCCTAGCTTTAGCTTTAGCTTTAGCTTCCCCTTGTATCCCGCTGTTGTCACCCGGAAATAAAACTGAGACTTTAATTCATCACATTCAGAAAACCAGTCGTTAACGAACCGTTTGGCGGTTAAGGCTGAGATAAAGCTGAGATAAAGCTGAGATAAAGCTGAGATAAAGCTGAATAAAGCTGAATAAAGCTGAGGACGGTCGGTCCCGTTCAGACCCGAACCGGCGGGGACACCGACGAAGAGACGCCAAGGGCAAACGACTTCCGCCCGTGGCCTTCAAAATAAAAGCGACGGCAGCCTTACGAACTACGGTGGCTCATGGCTCACCTGTACGTTTAACGTTTTTTTTTTTAGGAGGAACAAATATTACTAAAAAATTTAAATTAAATTAATTTGAAAATGGATGGAACAGAAATGAAGTAAAAGGAATTTGCTTTCTTCTTGTAGAACATGCTGTTGAGAATTAATTCACCTAAAGTATGAGGGTGATTTACTTGTTACAACTGCTTTCGTGGCTAGTTTCTCATAAGAAGAAACGGACTCTCTCCACGCCGACCGAGGCCGTGGAAATGTCGTGCTTTAGGTAAATACTGTGTATTAGTTTGGTTTATACAGCTCTTTTGTACATGTGTAGTGTATACACACGTATGTACCTTCGTATGTATAGAAAAAGAACCTCTTTTATTCTGAAGGGTAGAATGTCAATGACTTTGACCTCTGTCCTACACCGTTATGGTACCGGCTGCATCACGATCTGCAGGACAAAGGCTCCGACCCCAAACTTTTATTTATTTATTAGTAAAAAAAACAAAAAAAAACCAAAAAAAAACAACAAAACAAGCAAACATACAACATACAATTTTCAACAATGAGACAGTGGCGTCGGCATGATAGAGCCATCTTTTGCATGAGTTTGAGTAGAAACATATTTTTATCTATTTTTATTTTCAAATCATATAAGTTTAAAACATGCATCAAAAAAATCGAAAATAAAGTCTTTACTGAACATCACGGAACACCACATTCAGTCTTTTTAATAACATATCTCCCCATTTAATCATAATTGATAAATTCATATGTCGCAGAAACTTGTATCACCAGGCAAAAAAACAAAAAAAAATCTTTTTAAAAATCAGTGTAATGCAAGTTTTAGACGACTGTTTGATTATAAAAAATATACAAATTTTGACAGAACTGTTGTAACTCTGAATTAAAGTAGTCCTAACACTGTCGTGATTAATATTACAATGGAATAGTACAATAAAACTTAATTTATTTGCCTATTGTTTGTTTTAAATCATTTTACTTATTTTTGTTTTTTAATCGTATTGTGTTTTCAGTCTTGTTTGTTTGTTTGAGTGCTTCGGGCTCAAAAGTCGTCATCATGAGAAAGAAGTAGAGACGATCAGAGAGAGGAAGAACATGTGACCACATCCTGACAAAATACACACACACACACACACACACACACACACACACACACACACACACACACACACACACACACACACATTAACATACACATGCAGAGTCAGAGTCAGAGTCAGATGGAGTCGGTGATGTGTCAGGTGAGAAGTCATTTTATTCAGATTTTAATTTAAACTTAATTTTGAATTAGATCAACACTTACTCTGGTGTTTTTTATTCAGTGTTTACGCTTTTATTTTGCATATACAAAACTATGAATCATTATAAACTTTTTTGTTACATATTTTACTTAAAGTTTTATAGTTTAAACCATGACCGTCACAGACATGATAAAGAGGAAATGAAAAAAAAAACCTGATCAGTGTTTGATATGAGATTTGAAACAGGTATTTTGTTCCCTCTAAAAAATAAATAAATAAATAAAATGCTGGTGAAGTTTTGTATTAAACATTGGAGAGATAAAGATTAAAAAAAGCCAAGTGTTTAATGTAACCTGTGCTGATTTTTCTTGTGAAATCCAGTTCCATAACTTGAAGGTCTCACTTTCAGAGACGCAGAGTTTTAATCGTCTCTGGGCGTGAATTCTTAGAAGCGTCCTGTTATCACACGTTCACACATAGTCATATAGATACATACAGCTGCTGTGGTCTATATTTAGTTAGTGATGGAAGATCGACTTTAGTATGTTCAGTCAAACCTTCTGCTGAATTCTGCTGACAAGTCAAACCAGTTAAAACACAGCAATGTCCTGAGCATAAATAGAAATCTTAATCTCAAGCTCCATTGTAATTTCGCGTCCATTAGAGCTAAAAAATTCTGCAGGCCACTGAACTCACAAACTTGCAAACTCGCAAGGCATCACCTGTCTGCCGGGACTGGGCGTACTGGCCGGGGCCCATTTACAGATTGGCCCCCCTGAAGTCAATTTTCAGACAGAGGCCCGGTATCCACATTCAGCTCTGTCACATCGTCAAAGTAGATTGAAAGATATGGAAAATCGTGTATAAATAATTTGTTATGTGTTTTGTTTTTTTTTTTTTTACACACTCTTGCCCACACACTCACACACACACACACACACACACGCACGCACACACACACACACTCACACACACACACACACAAACACATTTACCCTTGATTTATGAGGACATCATCCAATTTGGCCAAGAAAGGGAAAAAAATTTTAGGAATCAAAATTATTAAAAAATGCATTAATCAATACTGTTTTCTGAGTTGAATTTTTAAGTCAAAGCTGCTACTTCCTCTCTCAGACCCAACATCTCAATTATCATCTTATGATGTCTAAAATCATAACTTATCATCTGAAAATTAAGACTCAGCATTTAATCATTTTAAAATGGTGGCATAGGATGTGCGAAAAAACACCCAAACTCATCGTTACTCACTGTTTGACATGTGTAAACCAACATAGGGCCCTCCTAGCAGGTTCCCCGTTCATTAAGTGACAGCTGCTCATCAGCTGAATCTGGTAAAAAGCATATTTCTGCCACAGCAGCGACTCCAACGTGTCCACAAAGAGATAAAAAAAACCCTGGCTTTGGTGCAGAGACAGTAACGGACATTGCCTCCTCAGAGTGAACTATCACCACAGATCACTGAGTCTACTAATCAGACTTTTTGTGTCGTTCTGCAGGTTATCAGATTGACATGAGGACACCACCCAGATAAAAGACACACAACCTGCTGCACACAATCAATCAATCAATCAAACGCACACAATCATGCTCATACACACACCTGCACTCAGCGTTAACGGGCGTGTGCGTGCATGACAACATGTCTGACTTGTGGACATTTTCCTTGTCCTCTCCTCCTCCTATCATCCATCACTCCACTCTGTCCCAGACACCTCCTTCCCTCAGCTCCCCTTCCTCTTTCAGGAGCAATGGAAACCCTCCTCATGCTAAGGTTCTTAATTATATTTATTGATCTTTATATTTTTTTACACACCGATTTTCTACACTCAATTAATAATTTACACTGTTCCTCTTATTACTTATTTACACACAAAAATTCCTTTTTGATTCTTTTCTTTTACCTTTTCATTTGCTTTTTATTTATTTATTTATTTTTTACTAATTTATGCACTTTCTCACCCCCAGGTAACCTGCCATCAACTCACACCTCAGACCCAAGTATCCTCCCCATATCAGCTTCCCTACACCCAGGTAGCCTCCCCTAACCTCCCCCCACCTCAAGTTACCTCCCCTAACCTCCCTTATCCCCAGATAACCTCCCCTCACCACCTCCCCCATTCCCTAGTGACCTCCCCTCACTATGCCCCACAGTCCCAGGCAACCCCCTCTTACCCTCTTCATCAGGTCCATCTAACCACCACCTCTCACCACCTCCCTCACTCCCAGATAGCCACCCATCACCTCGTCCCCTCGTCTCAGGTGACCTCCACTCATGTCCTTGCCCTGCCCCAGAACCACCTCTCCAGCCAAAGTCACGATCAAGGTTTAGATAATCCAAACTGGAACAAATCAGAACAACCCTCTGGACTTTCCTGCCCCCTCAACAGCTACAGTTACTGCTACCAGGTAAGATGTTGATGATTCTATTCCATCAAAAAACAAGAACTAGAATCCGAACTGCCTCTGATTATCATGACTGGCATCTAATCTGTTCATCTCTGATCCGAAAAAGAACCAGACCACAGTTCAACCAGATCTCCGTCTCCAGAACCACTTTGGTACTGGAGTGACCCACCACAGGGATGAATCAGAGGACACAAACAGACTGTCTTATAACACTCACACACTCCTTGCCAGTGGTGTGTATGGACAGGATGATGCATCTGCTCCAGGTCAGGACACCTGGGAATCTCTGGAGCCAGCGCCATCCCCGATGCAGTGCTCTCCCCTGTGTTCCATATCGGGAGGAATTGCCCTGGGGAGGTGGAGCTCATTGAATTATAGCTCATCATCTACTGAAGACTTCTCCAACACCCAGTTTTTCCCTGATGGTTACCATGACAGTGATACGCCACAGTCTTATTGTAGTCCCACGACCCCTGGTCCAAGTCCTCATTACCCACAAACCCCAAACATCCCCAGCCCTGGTCCTCAAATGCTTCCCAGGAGAGAGATGTTTGGTTTTCACACCCAAACATCCACACAGCTGGGCAGAGATCAGACCCTCAGCTGCTGTCTAAATGACTCTGACTGCTTCACTCTGAGCTCCGAAGCCAGTCAGCTCCACCCACATCAGACAAGCCAACAACTCCTCCCGGGCCAAACAGAGCCAATCCAGGACCATACGGGCCTCTTCAACACCGCCATGGGCCTAGAGACCGGTTTTTCCCCAAGAGGAGGAGGCCAGAACGTCAGCAGAGCTGCCCGGTCTCCAAGCCTTCACACTGGGCCGACCTGGAAAGAGGAATGTGGAGAAGGAGGAAGAAGTACAGCAGGAGGAGGAGGAGGAAGAGGAGCTGGTCAACCAGACTGGACCTGGGTGTGTATGATAGGCAAAAAAGTTTTCAAAGTTATTACCAGTTAATTTTTTAGTAACTGTTATCCTAATTATCATTACAAAGTTGACGAAAGAAAGTTTAAATCAAATAGATCTTTTCTGTTCATTTTCAGATGAAAAGGCCAAAACCTAAAAACAGCACTAAGGTTCTGGACAGCAGGTAAACTGGATGAACTGATGATGATGGTGATGATGAGAAATCGTGTATCTAATGTAATCTGTTGTAATCTGATGGACTGTGTGTGTTACAGGCTGCTGTGTACAGTGTGCAAGCGTGATTTTAGGAGTCTGCCAGCGCTGAACGGTCACATGCGTTCCCACAGTGGCTTCAGATCAGCTCGGTGGTTGAAAAAGGTCCGCGATGAAACAAAACAAAGCAGGATGATGTAGCATCGACTTACATTTATTCTAAGAGACTAAACCTCACTTACCTTGACAGGACCAGCTAGTCCACAAGCAGGAGACGAGTCCCCATAATGACAGAATATGACTTCTGTTCCCTCAGTGTCATTTATCAAAATGCACTGTTGGAAACTCTGCCCCTTGTGGCCCCCTTGTGCTTCATGGGGCAAATGTGCAAGGTTACCTATTGTCTCTTTCTCCAGGGCGAGGACTCCAGTCCATCCATCCAACCCTCGGTCTCCATGGTGATACCGGTCTCCATGCCTGTCCAATCCAGAGGCAGGTCCAAGGCATGTAGGGGTGGACAGAGGAGATGTGGCCACGTCCCTCTAGCCACCAGAGGTGCTGTGCTTTACCGCAGCCTCATGCACCTGGAGGAAGAGAAAGCCATCACTGGGGGAAACGGTGGCAATGAGAAGGGTGATGCAGCTGTCAGCGGGCAGGGAGGCGTTGATGGGGGCAGAGGTCACTACACCCCTCCGCCCATGCTGTGTCCCCTCAGGGCGGGGCCGGGGCTGTTCTGCTCCCTCATCACAAGGAAACAGAAGATAGCACAAACTGTACAGCCTCACAATGCACACAGTGAGTCAATATATGGTTAAAATATTTAAAAGTCCTGCTGGCAACACCTAGAGGCTGCACTGTTCATTACAAATACAAATGTCTAGAAAATGCTGATGATCTAGCTTTTCTTGAAGCTAAAAATATTAAGTTTGTCCAGAAGGTGGCGCTGGGAGTAAAGGTGATGGGCTTATTAAAATTTAAAGGGGATCATCAGAAGCAGAGGTCAATGTTATCGGAATATTTTAGCTTACAAGTGATATCTCAGTATCTGCGTATATGTCACCCAGTGAGTAACAAGATGTGTCAGTGTAGAAATGACAGGTTATTCAAGATCATTTAGAAACAATGGACCTCATTCATATTAAGATGTATTGTCTTTACATCAAAGTTTGTTTTCAGAATGTTAATGAATAATATTTCTCTTATTCAGTTTTTAAAAGAAAATTGGACAGTAAAAAAAAAAACAGAAAACATTAGGGAAACATTTGTGATTGAGGCACAGTGTCTCATTACATAGTGAATCCACTAGAGAGACCTGACAAGTTTATTTTTAAATTATAAAATGTCCTACTCACTACATATCTATACAATATTATAGATAATTAAAGTTTTTGTATCTCTGATTGGCAGATGAACTCAGTGACATTGTTGCCACAGAGAAACTAACAACAGGAATCTATAAGACGTACGTAAAATTTTCCTAATTTTTATGAAGACGTCTCTGTCTGATCATCTGGTAACCTCGAGGTGTCAATCATAGGAGGATCAATGTAGGGCCGGACTTCCAGGCTGAAATCCCGGCCCTATGTAGCCATACATACACCCGCTCCGAGTCCCAGAATGCACTGCTACTATGGACACCATGGGGCGAGCTGGAGGAACCCGTCAATCAACAGAGAGGTAAACCTGCACAAAGAAATCTTTTTTCATTGCAGGTATAATAACCATGGCTGCAACTTGATTGTGTTTTGATTGACACATTTTTTTATCCAGTAACGGCTCTGTTGACGATGGCTCAGTCCAGTGTGGTTCCAGGGGGCCGGGTCAGCCTAGAGCACGCCCTCCATGTGCTGTCAGAGTGCAGAGGAGACTTCCTGGTAAAATCTCATTGGTTGTTTGGTTTTGATTACTGATGACAATGAATTTATCCAGACTTTGTGAGGTTGGTTTGTAGAGTGGCTGTTAGTTTAATTACTATTTCCTGTAACATGCAATACAATAGGACATGTGGAAAAGCATCATAGCGTGTTTAAATATCTTGGCTGCATTGATAATAAGACCAATTGTACGTTATGATTTTACCAGCTTTGACATGCGTCTTAAAATTAAGATTTGGATCCTTTTTCACACTGAGAAATCTACATTTGGTATCTCTAACACTGTTCAACCTTGATAAGAAGATGTGTGTGATCCTGTTTGTTGGCATATCATCAAACTAATCAGGAGTTTCTGTGCACAAGTCACCTAAAAATATAACTACAAATCCAACGTAGCACAGGTGTCTGTTTTGGCAGTTCAGTATTTTGGGAAATTCACTTATATGCTTTCTTTTGTTCAGATGGACTTCAGTCTCGTTTCTGAGAGTTAAGTGCAAAGGTCGAGTCAGGATGTGGCCGTCAGCATAAAGACTGGAAATTGGGAAACAGCAAGCCTGGCTTTGTCCAAAATAATTTAAAACATAGTTCCTAATAGGTCTAACGTGCTGTATCTCTTGATTGATCTATACACAAACAGAAACGTAAACATGACAGTTTGTGGTTTTTAGGAGGAGTTGCATATGGGAAGTATAAGATCGGTTAGGACTGGTTTTGGTGTCTGAACGGGCGCGAAAGCGACAACCTCACAGTGACTCGAAGACTTGAAGAAGCTGCAGTCACTGCACTGTTGTTCAACGATACATGCGTAGTTCAAGGTCACTGCCTGAAACTGCATATAGTGTTTATTACATCTCTGTTCATGCAAAGGTTAAACACATGAGATGTGTGTTAATTTCTGAGCTTTAAAGGAGTTGGTAGGTGGACTTAAAGACACTGGAGCCTTTGCTTCACATCTACAAATCAAGTATTTCTCTACAACATCAAATATCAATGATTAAATGAGCAACATAAAAAGTTATGAAAACATCTTCAGTCATAGTTTGTAAAGACTGTCACACTGAAAACCCAGCTAATCTGATTCCTCGGGCCTCTGTGGATGTGGTTTGATCAGACTTGACTGACAGTAACCAAACAATCCATAAAATGTCATCAGATCCATTGTCATGAGTGTTTCTAAATTCTGATAGGTGCAGAGGACAAGCTGACATCTCCTCTTTCTAAACGAAGCCATAGAAAAATGGTTACAGAAATCTGTTGTGTGAAATTACATAAAATAACTGTTCCAGTTTTCAGGGTTTTCACCACAGAGACATGAGATTATGTCCATCTTCTTATTTTACTCTGAGAAAGAAAGACAATAATCCTTGGTAAAGGTAATGTTGTGCATCCGGGGATTTGATTTTAAAAATAAAACTCATGAAATTAACCGATAGCCAAAAATTGATTCTGTCTGAGTGATAAATAACAACACTGGACATATCATGTTAATTAGTCTTCACCATATAATGTGTAAATTTGATTTACATTCTTAAAAACTGAAATGATATGGGAGTGTTTGAGATTGCTGTTTATATCTGCTTTAGTTTTCCAAATCAAACATGTGATGTGAAGCTGAAGTCAGTTTTTCTTTTGTTCCTCCAGCTGACAGTGGAGAAGCTGCTTTCGACTGAATCCTCCAACAGCAGCCACACAGGTCAGCAGCCATTTTTGTATTTGATTCGAGTGAATGTTTCACGACACACACATTTAAGCAGGAGTTACAAGTGTGTATTGTATTAAATGTTGGTTATAGGCGTCAGCTGGAGTGCAGCAGAGATGCGGTTGTTGGTTAAATCCCTGCAACTCCATCACAAAGACTTCAGCAATGTCCAGAGAGCAGTGAGTATTTTTTTTGTTCAAACACCAGCTCAGTCTGGTGTATCCTGAGTCAATCTGTTATGCTGTTATTACACGTGTGTGTGTTCAGGTTCAGACCAAGTCCCTGCCTCAGTGTGTGGAGTTTTATTATCTGTGGAAGAAGAAACTGAGTCTAAGAGCAAGGAGTCCGGCTGGCCTGACCGTCACTCTGCCCAGCGCAAATGTAAGAAAACTGTTCGTATCTTTCTACTTTGGCTTCGATTTGAGCCACACTCAGAAATGTAATAATGTTTGTTCTATATCTGTTATTGAGTCATCAAATTATGTTTTGAGATTTTGTTTAGGTGAGAAATTAACTATTTTGATTATAAACATGTAGGCAGGTTTACAAAAATAAGGCCTACTTGCGAAAATAACTAAATAACAAATAACTAAAATTTGACAAAAAGTAATATAAGTTTCCATGGAAACATTGAGTCATGTTCAAACTATGTAGACTAAGGACTGAGAAAGGCCTCAAGTTAAGTATAAAGTTGCCAGCAAATCAGGACTGAACTCTCAGGTCTCTGAACTACGACCATAATTTAAAAAAATGTTCACTCATTTAACAAAACTAAGGCTTCCAGGACTTGGTTAAAGACAGAAATTAGTTGATTAAATGTAGACTAGTCCATGTTAGTTTTTTCAAGGATCACATCAGGTCCTTTCAGTACACTTTTTATAAAAAAGACTGCGATAAACAGAGACAGCTGTATAAACAGATAATGAATGACAACATAATAAAACACAGCTGGAATAATTTAAAATAGGACTTCATAGGACAAGTTAGAACCAATACTGCAAACACGGAAAATGTCATCATAACTGCTGATAACATCATTATAATGTGTTATAAACCATTTATTAGATGTTTGTGTATTTATAAATGCATGAAAAAGATTATACAAGCTTCACGCTGCATTCGCACAAGTCAGTGAAGTGAAAGTGCAGGAGCAGTTTGAGTTCAAGTGGCGTCTGTTGGTTCAGTGTTTCAGGTCAGTAACTTCAGTCAGCGTGTGATCACAAATGAAACTAAAGGCTGAATGAATAAAAACCACTGAATTCCTGTTATCACTCAACACACACACGCACATACAGACACTGAGGCACAAAATACACATGCTAAAAACACATACTTCCTGTCAGAGCCATCACTTTTTTTTTAACAAATTGTGGCATGACATTTCAGATAGCCGTTGTTTGTGTGTGTGGTCAGAGCCCCGATGAGTCAATCGTAACTTTCCATCTGCATCATTTACATTAATCTTGTCAACTTCATAGTTTTTTTTTTTTTTTTAAATAATCAGCCTCATTATTTATGTCATTTAGATTTTCCGAACAGTCTGATTCACTTCAGCTTCTTGTAACTTGCCATCAGTTTAGTTTTTCATCCTGTCAGATTAGTCAAACTAAATAAAGCTCATTGGGACTGTTCTAAAAGTCACATTTATTCACTTTCTTCAACATTGCTCATTAGGTTGGTCTCTTGTTTCTGGTCACATTTATGTTTGGGCTGATATTTAAAACACTATGTGGTCAAATGTATCAGCTCCTCTATATGTTCTCTTGAATGTACACTCGCGTTTTGAAATACAGGTAATTCTTGGAAACTTAGTCCCCAGTTAAGATCAGCAAGTCCCAAGTCAGGTCCCAAGTCAAGATCAACGAGGTAAAAGCTAAGTCGAGACTAAGAAATCCCAAGTCAGGCTAACAAGTCTCAAATCAGGTCCCAAGTAAAGACCGACAAATCTCAAGTCAAGTTGTACAAGTCCAACGTCAAATTCCAAGTGAATACCATCTAGTACCAAGTCAGGCTGTAGGACAAAGCTAACAAGTTACAAGTCAGGCCCCAAGTCCCATATCAATTTCAGAACAAAGACCAAATAGTCCAAAGAAAAGCCCCAGGTCCAGCAGAACAAGACCCAAATTGAGACCAGCAAGTCCAAAATCTGGTCTCAAGAAAAGACAAGAAGTCCGAAATCAAGTCCTCATCCAAGACCAACGAGGCGAAGCTTAAGTCAAGAACAACAATTCCCAAAGTCATGACCACCAAGTGCAAAGTCAGTCCCTAGTCCCGACCAACAAGTCCCAAGTTAACATCAACAAATTCTAAGTCTCTAAAGTCAAGTACCAGGCCAAGACCAAATAAAGTCCAAAGTCAAGCCACAACATTGGAGACAGATAAAAAAGCAGATTTTAATCATGAACTTGATCTGGCGTAAAGTTCAGATTGAGCTCAACCTCTACAACTACCAGCACTGTGCCTGTCGTTTTAAAATATTTTCAGGTTTAAGGCGAGTTTTCGTTCAAGAGCAGAGTAACTGTTGAGTCTTAAGCTATTAATCAACAACCCAATCACAGTTTTGATGTTGTATTTATATCATTCTGGTGATAAATACTCACTTATATTCTTTTCTTGCTTTTTTCATCTGTGTGTGTGTCCTCAGGGTCAGAGGTCTTCGAGATCTCAGGATGCATCGTGAACCCTTGACTGGACTGATCTACACACTACTTGCTGGCACACATACACATGCACACACACACATGCATGCACACAAACACACACACACACACACACACACACACACACACACAGGTTTTGTTATTAAGGTTAGCCATGTTGTTGCATTGTTTGTTTATAATATTTAGATGAACTAACCATTAAAGGAAAACTTCACCAGAAATAATTTGTCTAATTTTATCTCCTCTGCCTCCCCTTGAGTGTCCAGTGTAATGTTGGTTAACATGGTCCTTTGTTTTCTTTTATAGATGATAAACACACAAATGAAGAATTTAAAAAAGGACCAAGTGGAATTTATTCAGGGAACAGTTTACATTTCTTTCTGCAAATTATCATATTTGATGTTATTTCTCTCCTACCGTGAGAAAGAAGCTCTGATCTTAGTTTGCTGGGTTTTGAGCTTCAGGTATGTTGGGATATAATTTTTCCTCCCTTAATCCTCCTTGTCTTTTTTCTTTTTCTTCTCCCCCTGGGTCTCAGCGCTGAACAGATCTTGATTTATTACTGCCTGGATAAAAAGAGAGAAAGAAAAGCAAAAATGAGATGCCTTAGGCTTCCTGACTGCACCTCTTTACATTAATATTTAGTCACTGTCATTTTTTCTGACATATTTTTAATGGGGGATTGCTGATTTTTTTTCCTTTCATTTTTTATATGTATTACAATATATGTCCAAAGGTATGTAGACACCCGAACATCCGAGCTACGTGTTATATTATCCCTTTGTTGGATCTAAGAGGCAAAACTAAACCAGGAAGAAAGGATCTACAGTAAAAGTATTGTATAGAAATCTGTGACAGATATCACTAGAATTTAAGGAGTTTGGTGGAAAGATGCCCATTTTTAGCTTTCTCATGAAGTACTGCTCTTGCTTAAATGAAAATAAACTGACGCAGCAAAATTTCCCATCTCTATGTGTGGTTTTAAGAAACTTTTGTCAAGACTAAGATATCTCAACTGGTACTGACTGGATTAAAATGAAACTTTGAACAAACATTTAAAGGTTCAGGATGAATCCTACTGACTTCGGTTGATCCTCTGACTTTTCCTCTAGCGCCATCATGAGGTTGACGTTTGTGGATACAAGTGAAATATCTCAACAATTACTGGATGAATTCTGAAGAACCAACACTTTGCTTTCTGACCAAATACCTGCCAAACTAATCACGTTCCTGTCAGCTTCAGTTGTACTTTTTCTTTACTACTAATAGGCAAATGTTAGCACACTAACATGCTGAACTAAGACTATGTCTACATTACACTGTCTGAATTCAAATGATTATTTTAGCGTTCAGCTAAAAGTACAGCCCCACAGAACTTAGCAGGGCTATAAACTCTTGTTGTGTTTCTGTTTGTTCACAGATAAAACAAACAAGATAAAACATGTTTGAGCTTGTTGTATGTGCGGACTTCTGTTGACACACCCAGACTAACTGTTTCCCTATGCTTCCAGCCTTTATGCTAAGCTAGGCTAACCAAGTCCAGGCTCCAGCCATGTACTTAACTGGAAAACATGAGATTGATATCCAACCTAAATTCTGACTTTCAGAAAGAAACATGAATAAATGTTGAAACTTTCCCTATTGTGACCAATATTTTACAACTGAGCCTTTTGCAATTAAAGACATTTAAGTCAAAACGTTTTCAGTTATTTACATCTTTGAAAAACGGCTTCCAGCGATCCTTCAATGTCAATACATGGCAAATTTTTCTAGTTTTTCTTGTCGAGTCAGTGTCACAATGTGAAGTTTCAGTGTTTATTCTGTAAAACAAACAGCTGAGAAACAGAAAGACAAGCTGCTGCTCAAACGTGTGCTGTTAACTGAATAGAAGTTTGAGGTAAAACTTTAAAAACTGCAGTTGACTTCAACCAGGCAAAAAAAATAAATTAAAAAAAATCTCCACATTCTTCTTCTAATCCTGCCTTTAGTTTGTTTTATGTCGAAGCTCACAGTTTCCTGTGTCTGATATCAGCTTCGGGCTACTAATAAAGTTTGACTCCTCCTCGGTCCAAAGGTCCTCCTGCCTGAAAACAAGGAGAACAAGGGAGAAAAAGAAAACCCACGGGAGCAGACGAGGAGGACCGAGGGATGGGAGCGCAGGAGAAGAAGGAGGAGGAGGAAACTCCTCCAGCCGGGAAGAAACAGAAAACTTCCAAAGAAGTTTATTTCTCCGTCCTGCCGGATAGATATGAACCTCTGATTGAAGAGGAAGAGGAGGAGAGAGAGGAGACTCCAGAGGAGAGGAGGAAGAGGAAGGAGGAGAAGAAGAGGAAGAAGAAGAAGAAGTACAAAAAGTACAGAAAGGTAAGACGGGGTGGATTCACAGAAAATTGCTGTGATCAAATGTCTGGATGGAGACATTTGGTTGCATTAAGTTAATAAATGATCCGTGGTGATGATATGCCATCCATCAATAAAAGAATGAAAAAAAATGAAATTAAACAAATGTATTTAACAGGCTTATGTAGAAATAAGAATAAATTCAAATCAAAATAAATAAAATTAAATTAATTAATATCAACTTATATAAATTATAAAAATATTATCAATTATAAAAATGTAAATAAATAAGGATTAGAAAGATAATATAGAATGAAATTAAAAATGAAAAAAATACAAACGTAAATCTATAAAATAAATGTCAGCTTACATTACATCAAAAAACACTAAATAAAAAAACTAAATAAAAAACTAAAATATTAATTAACTCTATATAATTAAGTCAGTATAAATCAGTATAAATATTAACCACATTACTATTACTACTACTACTAGTAAAATGAATCATAAAAATAAAAATAAAGTTAAATAAAATTAACAAGTAAACTAAACAAAACATGTCAAAACTTGTATCAATACTTGAGTGAATGAAAACAACTGAGTTTGGTTAAATCAAGTGCACTATGTGCATTTATATACAGTATGTAAATAAAGTGCTCAAACAAGACATATATATTAAGTGTACAAAGTAGGCCGTAGTAAAATTTAATGTATAAATAAATAGAATTGAATAAAGTGTTAAATTTACATCCTGTTTGCCAACATAAAACATTCTCTAGCTGGTAAAGTCGTTTGAGTTGGTTTGAGTGCTCTGCTGTTAAACATTGACTCAAAAGGGTGAATCTGACCTTTGACCCCCAACACACGGTAGCAATGGTCACAAAAAAATCAGCATGAACACACCGGTGATAAACACAGATTAAGACAGAACGGCTCTGCATGGTAATAGGAAATTAGTTTTTACTGTAGCGGAACTCTTTAAGAACCATTACTCTGTTTTTTGTTTTAGGTTTTGTTTTTCTAAAAATCATGTTTCTGCTTTTCAGTTGTTGCCCCGGGGAGCCTGACATTTAACAGAGGCACGTTCAGCCTGAAACCGTTACACACCATCCATCTATGGTTTCCGGGTTGATAGATGTGCTTCCTTCAACGCCAGATGATGGCAGTAGATATATGGACAGATTGCACTCGACATAAGCCACATAATTTTAAAACAAGACATGATAGTCTAGTCTCTCCGTTAAGGTTTAGTTACATCTATGGACTAATGCAACATGGAAAAATGCGGACTGACATTGACTTTTGATCAAAATGAATTAAATACCTGCTTCACAAGTCGTGTACAGTGATAATGTTGACCCTGGCCAGTACGGCAGTCTTTGAGTGGGTTCCATGGGTCTTTGAGTGGGTTTCGAGGGATCTTACGGATTTAGTCTCCCAGGGTCTAATGCTCCCTTCACACAATATTGATAAATGGGAAGAACAAAAAAGAAAAAAAGAGAAAAAAGTCTGTTATTCTTAATTATTTCAGCATTATTAAACAATAGACTCCTAGCAAAACAAAACAGGAAGGCACAAACGTCAACACATTAATGGCGGCTGTACATGATCGTAATTAAAACAAAGTTTGATAACGTTTAGTGTTTTTCTGCAGAGTTGGACATGTGAGGGCTTAAAATATGGAGTTTGTTCACTGTAACACTTCACTGTAAAACTTCACCCATTAATTTCAACCTGGCACAAAGTCAGATTTTTAGGGAACTTTTGGAAAAATTCCTCTTTCCCAGTCGCTTGCTGCATTCACAAACGGTCAGCAGACTGGGAAGAACAGGAAGAACAGCATATTGGGATGTTGATGCATTATTCAAGTGTGTTTAGCTCTAGTTCTAACCTTGTAGTCACAGCAAATGAACTTATAAACTTGTAAAAAAGTAAACCCTTTGTGTTATGCTTTTCTTTTTGCAAACAGCTCTTAGAAAATGAGCTGAGTGGACTGTATATTGGATTTTATCTGAAATTTGCAGCTGTTCTGCCAATAATTTGTTGACAGGTCTGTAGTTGTTTTCACAGAACATGACAGAAGGCTGTCATGGCTTTGGCCTTGATTGAGTAAAAATAATTTGGGCGTCGATAATATATTTAGGTTTTTGGTTGGAGGTCACTGTGAGAGCAATTATCCCTCTGTCACACGGTGTTATTGCCTTGCTCCTTGCCTCTGATTTTCTTTCTCTTTGCCCGACAGAACATTGGGAAGGCACTTCGTTTCAGCTGGCGCTGTCTGATGGCCGGGCTACAGAGCATGGCCTCCAGCTACTCCATGCCTCTCTCATCCATGGCAACAGTGGTGACAGATGTCACCCGAGCACCTGGCAGCAAAGCATGATGGGACTGTAAATAGACCTGGATCATGATATGAGAGAAGGGAATGAATTAATGAGTCCCTGTTGTCATTTCAGTGGCTAAATTGAAACTTATCTAGAGATATGATAGGACTGAACTATTGTTTTTGAGGACTGAGGACTAAAAAAATTGCAATAATGCACACATTTTTAAGTCTTTATTACTCAATTTTCACTTTGAACCAAAGAGTCAAAGAAAAATAAATACTCAATGAAAAAAACTCTTTTTATACTCTATACTGTTGGTGAGAGTTGGAGTTTAATATTACATAACTGATATGTTTACCTTGAGTTTGTATTATCTACTCACAACCGCTGACTTTCTGCTATATACACTGTCATTTTTTTGCATCTGAAATGTCTGTTTCATTGTATATGTTTCCAATACATAAAATATAACAACACATATGTTGTGTAGTATAGTATATTGTGTAGTGTAGTAAGTTTAAATCCTGTTTTCCTAATTATTTCACTCTACTACTTTAGAGGGACGTGGCAAACTTTTATTCTGCAAAACATTTACCGGGTTTGAGGTTAATAAATTTAATCTTACTCCATAAACTGATTTGTGTTTATTCAAATGTTGTTGCTCTCTAATGCAGAAAATGTGTGTTTATATGCTTTGAGCCACTAGGTGCACTCGTCCCAGGACTGCCTCCAAGTTTCCTTCCATATGTCCTTCCTTCCTCTCCTTCTTCCTCCTGTACTTAAATACCTCCCCCTTTCCCTCTGTACCCCATGTCTTATTTCCGATACACTTCTATCCTTCCCTACTACCTTTTTCCTACTCTTTACCTTTCTCTCCTTCTAGACCTCCTAACTTCCTTCTCTATCTCCTGCTTTTCCTTCTTACTTCCTCCTTTCCTTTCCTTTCCTTTCCTGAGGAAATCCTTCCCAGCCTCATTTTTTCCTTCGATACCTCTCTCCTTTACTTCATGCCCTCGTTTAGTCCTATTTCTCCTCCTTTCCTTCCATATATCCTCCTTTCCCTCTCTCTTTACTTATTTCCTCTTGTGCTTCTTCAGCCTCTTCTGTCCTTCTCTATTGTCTTTTCCATCCTCTAACTTCCTCCTATCCTTCCCCACTCCCTCCATTCTCATTATACCTCTCCCTTTCCCTCCTTCCCTTCCTCCTTCCCTTTTTCTGTTTTCTCCTCTACATTTCCCAGCCCCCGGTTAAAAAGCAGTTACTTTAAACACGTTATCGACGACGGTGCGACAGATTAACGGACCATACGGTGTCGCTGTGTCGCTGTAATGACCCCGCTCCACTCCTTTCTGTCCTTATGAGGAAAGAAAGGCGGAGAGAAAACTTGTGGATGAAAGTTCACGTCCGATATGAAGCCTCTGTTGTTGCCTGTCCGTGTGTTTGGCAGGTCAACAAATATCCCGGTGACAGCAGCAGCTGTCCGACCAGAGAAAGAGTCCTGGGCTCGGACAGACGGACAGGGACGGGATGGGGAGCTCCTGAAAAGTTAGCTTCCCTTTTCCTGAAAAACAAAACAAAACCCGAGGGCGTCCGAAGAAATCACAAACCAGCGCCAGACCTGAGGCGATGTCTCCGCTGCAGTTCTCCGTCTACTGGCGTCTCTCCCTCGTCTTCGTCTTCACCTCTTTCCTCTTCTTCCTCGACACGTTCACGGCCGCCGCCGCCGCCGCCACGTGTCGCCATGGCAACGCCACCGGCACCGGCCCGGACCAATCAGGGCCCGGGGAAGTTTCCGAGGGCGAAGCCGATTGGTTGGCGGGTAGCGCGGACCGAGACGTGAGTGGCCGTTACTTCCGAGTTTTCCTGCAATATTAAATATTTTACATACTATAAACATTGTTCATACAAGTGTGAGATATTTTATCTGTGCGTGTTTGCATTAATAGATAACAGACAACAGATAACGTCGCAGAACAACGGTATTAACGAGCAACCTGAAGCTGTTAATGAACTCTTCCTTTCAACGATTAGAGGAAAACATTTTTTCAATGAAATCCTCGTTAGCTATCTCGCCCTGTGACAAAGATAATATCAGTTTATGTTTTTGCATCCAATTACTGACACGGCTTCAGTTAGCCTAGCTTAGCACCAGGACTGGGAGCGACAGGAAACTGCTAGCCTAGCTAAAAATCAGAAGAGAAAAGGTCTTTAAACAAGTCTGATAAACGTGTGAGCTAGACACCGATTCATATTATTGTCAGCTAGGTTGATTATAGTTTAAACTGAAACATTCATTTGCAACTGTTTTGACTACTAAATAAATGTTTCTTCCATTTTTTAAAAAAGGTACTTGGCCAAACACTCACTGGTTCTAATACAGCTACTCAAATATGACAGCTGTCTTTTCTTCCACACTAAATTTCATTTCAAACTGAATCCCTATTCAAACTGAATCTCTTTGGGCTTTGGACTGTTGTTCCTTCACAAAAGGAAGTGTGAAGACCTCGCTTCGGGTCTTGCAATGGGCATCTGTGGTGTGGTCGGTGGAGGCCATTTTTGGGTGTAACAATGTCTTTAGTCATTTATTTTTGTGTGTTTGCATTTATGTGTGTGTGTGTCAGTCAGTGTGTGGTTGGACAGACTGGTTGTCCTATGGTCGGATGCTCTTCATGGTCGGCCTGCTGCTGGGATCTTTGATTGGAGGAGCAATATCTGACCGGTATAACACACATATACATAACAAATGATATTCTATGAATCACTCGTTTTCTGTCTACTTATGCAAAAATAACTGCGTGTAAATAATGGGCTCCTGTATCGCGTGTGCAGGTATGGGAAGCGTCCGGTGCTGCTCGTGTGTGTGTGCGTGCACGCTTTGTGTGGCCTTGTGCCTGCCATCCTTCCTCAGCCACTCATCTTCCTCGCTATTCGCTGCCTGACGGGCGTCTGCTGCTGTTGCATCAACATCTGCTCTTTCAGTCTGGGTAACAACAACACACACACAACGCAAAAGACTGGAAACTGAGTAATAAAATCTGGAAAAAGAAAGATGAACTTGAAGGATATTCTAAGTCTACTTCATTTTTTATTAATTTCCTCCCTCTTTCCTTAACTTTCCACTTAATTTTCCCTTCTTTCCTTCAGATTTTTTTTTTTTTTTTTTACTGTAACTTCTTTGCTTGAAAGCGAACCAAACTGGCCTCTGAGCTGTGTTTGACTGGTTGTCCAGTGAGTGTTATTGGACCACGGTGGGACACATTCACTCACACACGGCTGATAAAGAACACGTGTCCCAGATAAAGTCATGCTGACCAAGCTGAGGAGTAATGAGGCGAGACGGCTTCCAGCAGCTCTCTGACCTCTGACATCTGCTGAGATCTCGTTTGAGATTTTTAGTGTGGACTGAGAGGCTCTTAGAGGCAGCAGGCTCATGAATGTACACAAAATTAAAGAAAAGGACAACATCTTGATGAATCATCTATTTTTAGAGTTTTACCATTAGCAAAGCTAAAAAGGTAAAGTTTGTCTGGAGAGTGGTAAGGGAGGAAAAGTGACACAGCCATTAAAATTTAAAGGGTTCTTCTTCTCAAGAACAGGAATGTGTGAAATCCCTATTGAAGTCCTGACCCTGTATTGCTACAGGTCTCAGGTCAGTGCAGGATTCTCACGAGTCCATTTAGGATCAGGTTCAAAGTTTGAGACCTATAGTGGTCAGCAAACCTCATTGCAATTTGAGTAGCAGTTGTTCAAATAACTTGCCCCACCTCTTGTGGGAAAATGTGTTGACTTTGTATTTCTTCAGAAACGTCTGTGTTCAGCTCAGAATGACCAGTGTTTTCCTCAGTGGCAACAACAAATACATTTTTTTGTACATTTCTGATGTGATTTTACAATATTATCTCATCACAGATGTATCAGTGTATAAGTTGGATGATGGACAACAAGAAATACATTTAGTGGCGCAACTAACAATCAGTTCCACTATCATTTGACTTGCAGATTATTTTTTTCATTTAATCATTTTGTGTAAAAAATGTATAAAATGCGAAAAATCCCCCTTCAAATACTCACAGTCACGTATTCATTATTTTATCTGACCATTGGTCGATATGTCCAAAAAAAAAGATTCAAATTCCCACATTTAAGAAGCAGGAACCAGGGAATTTTTGTCATTTTTGATTAAAAAATTGCCAAAACGATCAGTCGCTTATCATAATAGTTGCTGATTTCTGTTAACAAATGGATTAATCAGCTAATTGTTGCAACTCATTGGAACATTACTCTGTTGCGTAGTCTGTCCTCCAGAGAAAGCAGACACATTTATGAGTGACTGATTAGTTTTTACTCTGTAAAAAATCCTTAAGAATGTAAGGAATCCAAATTAAAATATATAAGTGCTTATATTGAAGAACAAATGTTGGCCAATGCTATGATATGATATATATTAGATTTATTTTACTGTCAAATATTATAATATAAAAAAATGCAATAAAATCCAGTGGCATTCAGGCTTTCAGTTTTACCACTCATGGTGTCTGTCTATGTGGGCCGTTTTAGTGTTTCATGTGCAGAGAATTTGGGCAAACTTACCCTTCAAGATTCTTCAGCACTGGCTTTAACAATGAAAGCAAACCTGTTTGTGTTTGCCTTGCAGCAGTAGAGTGGACCCCCCCTGCTGCAAGGCTCTGGCCATTGGCCTTTCTGCCATTCTGCTTCAGTCTGGGGACGATGGGTGGGGCTCCTCTGGCCTGGCTCAGCCCCACCTGGACACACCTCCACCTGTCGCTGGCTCTGCCTCAGGTCATCTGTCTGCCATTCTACCTGTAGGTGCACAAGCCTGTCAACCTGTTCTGCTTATGTCATTTTTTGGGAAGTGTTTGAGACAGTTTACAGAGGTGTTTTGGTCTGGGTTTTTTCTAAGTTCAATCCCAGAGTCTCCCCGCTGGTTGTTGTTGAAGAGGAGGACAGATGTTTTGAACCGTTACTGCAGCAACAGCCCTGCAGATAAGCAGTGTCTGGACCTGGTAAACACACAAACACCCAGCTTCAGTTAAAATATTAAATTCCATATTTGTCTTACTGTCATCAAATCCCATGAAAAGACTCGAACCAACAGTGAATGTCACATAGTAACAAATACTCTGTGTGTATATCACAGTTGGCTATATCTCGTTTTTTCTGTGCTATAAAGGGGCATTGTTGTCAGCAATCTTGGTGTAAGTGTGGAACCACAAGATATTTGAAAAATCAGCCTTGAAAACATCAGGAATTAAAGACACAGTCTCAAAGACTTTAACTTAAATAAATGTCTCTAAATTTGGTATCTGTCGCTGGACTCAGAAGGAAGTTTTATCACAATTTTCCAACATTTTATAAGTTAACAATTCGATTAATTGAGAAAGTAATCAGCAGAAAAAAAGGCATGCATTAACTGAGTTTCCTCTCTGGACATTGAAGCAGAGGGTAGTGTATGAAAACTTAATCTTTCTTAATGTTTTTAAACTATTCTAAAAGATGCTGGTAATTTGAATTAGCTGTAATTTTCTTGGATATTATGAGCTGTGCAGAGACATCAGATGGTCTGGGACAGGTCTGAAGAATGAACATGGAGAAGCAGTGTTGGGTCTTTAAGCTCCTCATATCTGGAACAAACGCCAACAAAACTCCCAGTTCTTTTAAATCCTAAATCCTATGTGTTTCTTTTATATGTCTGGTCTTGATGCCTCTTTAATTCTAAGTAAAACACTTTATATTGCCTTGTTGAAACAAAGACAGAGAGAATTTAGAGAGTATTGAGAGATGAACCAACACATTCATGGTCTGGGTCTTTTCGGGGGGATTTGTTCACAGCAATAGAACAGAGATTAGCAGCAGGTCCTTTAATTATCTGCTCAGTCGCCGATCCAGTTACGGGAACTTCCTGATCACAGATGTGTGTGTGTGTGTGTGTGTGTGTGTACAGTTGTTGGACTCAGCCTGGTCTGACCTGGAAAAATCCCCTGGGGCTCAGAGGGAAGAACCTTCGGGAGGCCACGCCCCGAGTGACGTCATTCACCTGAAACACCCGACTGTCCTGCTGCGACTGTTTATAATGAGCTACCTGAGGTAATGTGCAGGTTTATCTCTGAAGAAATAAAATTTAAAAAAAAAGAAAAGAAAAATTTCAGAACCACTGCTGGAAAAAAATAATCAGAAGGTTTGAGAATTAATTATAATATTTAGAGAGTAAAGCTGTGACAATCAGAGAATATGATGATATAATAATATCAATATCTCAAGAATAAAATGTTATTTTTACAAGAATAAAGTCAAAATAGTATGAAAATTAAGTTTTAATATTTGAAGGATAACGTCATAATAATTACATAATAATATTTCAGAATTACTTTGTGAGTGAACCTGCAGTGATTTGAGGATAAAATCATAGTTTTTTTAAAGAATAAAATAATAATATTTTGAGCATAAAGTTGTAAGTTCTTTAGAATTAAACAATGTTTACCACTCTGTCATAGAACAGAGAACAGTCTACTACGTATCTGATTACTAAAAATGAGTTTGAACCATATGACAGCACGAGACAAAGGACAGATAATGCAGGTTTCTCAAAATAGAAAAGGCTTATAAAAGTATTTGGACACTTTAATACACTGGTCAGTGGGTCAAAGGTCTTACACAACACACATGCATGTGCGCACACAAACACACACAGTAGAGCATTAGTATTGTATCATCCGGAGACCCTTGACCCTCTTTTAGGTTGTGCTGTAACTTTTCTGATGAAACACTTGTGACACACGTGTCAGATAACAACAACAACAACAAGTGACAAATGAAGGCAAGTGTTAGGCATCTTATGTTACATGCCCCGCCCCCAAACATCTCACTGATTGGTCCGGCAGCTGTCGTAAATTTCATAGAAATGTGTCAGACTTGCAGCCGGACAAGTTGCTGCTCACTGATAAAAAAATGAGAGTGAGGGGAAAGGAGACTGCAGTTGCCTCCCCTGCACCTCTTGTTCTGAGCTGTGCATGCTCACCCAGACAGTGGTGAATGTGTAAATGTGCAGTTAAACATTCTCAGCAAACACTTAACCTCTTAGAGGTACAGTTTCTTATTTGTCTTTGCAATTTCAAATGCGTCATTTACATTTTACCTGTTGCATTTTTTTCTGCCAATTCATTTCTTAGAGAAATCAGCCACATTAATGGTGACATATGCTTGTTTCATCAAACAAATAAACAGCAAATCAAATCTGAGTGGATCAGACGGGATGAGGACAGTCTGCATTTTCCTCATGTTGAGTACCAAATCATACAGTCCTATCAAGGAGGCTTCCTAAGAATTTTCAGTTAAATATCGCCTCATTTCCAGGAAACTAATCAGGAGCTATGAGACCTAAGAAATAAAGTTTTGTGAGATTAATAGGAGGCAGAATGAGAGGGGACAGGAGCTGTGCTAACCTGTGTTTTTCCCAACAGCACAGCGTCAGCGCTGACCTACTTCGGCATCTGCATGAACATCGGCTCCTTTGGCGTCGGCGTCTACTCCGCCCAGTTCTTCTCCGGCCTGACAGAAGCACCGTGCCTGCTTGTGCCACTGGCCCGTCTAGGGCGACGACCGATCAGCATGCTGGCTCTGTTCCTGAGCGGGGCAGCCTGCTTCCTGTCGCTACTGCTGTCCAGACACAATGGTGAGGGGGAAACAGTTATGGGCTAACCAGTGTCACCAAACGCAACCAACTAACCTCTGGGTTTCTCAAGGAATTCTTGCAAATGTCTTTAAGTTGACTTTTGCTGTTCCGGTGTATCTGAGGGTTCAGCTGGTTGTTCAGCAAATGATCTGGAATCCTGACACTAGTCTCTGGTCCTGCTCCCAGAGCTCGGTGGCTCAAGAGTTGGGCTGTAAATAGTTGGGGACCGAAGAGTCTGTGGAATAAAAAGAGGCTCCTGACCGAGAGGTTATTGATTGGCGATCAAGTATTGATGGTTGGTGTTAACTGTATGTGCAGGTGAGCCGGTGCTGGTGATGAGCCTGGCGCTGCTGGGAAAGCTCTGCATCCTGGCTGCCATCTTCATCTCGACACTGTACAGCATCGAGCTGTTCCCCACTGTGGTCAGGTACGCATACAGCGTGCGCACACGCACACACACGCACGCACACACACACACACACGCGTGCACACACACACACAGATGTACCAGGGTATATATATTGTCATCAGTGTCACTCTGGTCCAGGCAGCGGTGTGTATCCCTGGTCAACCTGTGTTTCCGCCTCGGCTGTTTGGTCAACACCCTGGTCTCCCCCAACTCAAATGGGGAGATCTCACTGGCCGCCATGGTCGTGTACAGCAGTGGACCCATCGTAGGTTGTGGCCTGTGCCTGTTGCTGCCGGAGACCAGTGGCGTGCCACTCCCCGATTCGGTGGAGGACTGTGACAGGCAGCCTCGGCCCCGCCCATCTTGCATGGGTGCCCCCTGGAGGAGACGGTAGGGAACATGTAAATCACAGAACTTTCCCCTCCCGTGCACAGATGGTTTGAAAGAACATGTAATTAGACTATTATGGTTTTATTACTTACATTAGTCTACTGCATTTGTGTGTATGAATTGTGGAACTGTTTTTATTTTTGTTTTGGTTTTTTTTAGCAACCTTGAACTGCTCCACAATAATATTTTTGAGTCATTATCGCTGGAGGTTTATTGATATTTTCAGGTGCCTGTTTCCTGGCAGCTTTGAGAATGAGAAGTCAGACTTTATGGCTAGAGTCTGTGACACTGTGCGTGTTGGTGTCAGGACAGTTTCAAAAGTCCTACAGGCAAAAATTAACCAGAATGGACGTGGGGTCCCTGGGGTTAAACTTGGAGATCACAGGTTGTTTGGTTAAGCTCGGTCGGGAGTCTAAGCATCAAAAATTCACTGACACCTGAGTTTTAAGAGCGATTCTCTCCAATTTTTATTAAAAAAGAGAAAAAAGTACTTTTCAATGGAGCAAATGTCTTGAAAACATCAATTATTTTTAAGTATTCTAACTTTTTGAGCCATGACGTAGTCCAGAACCTTTGCATTTGTTCTTTGTCTCTGAAACTGATCATAAGCATCTTGACTGAAAATCTCAACTGTCATTATCGATAACTCCTGTTTGTTTACAGTCTCTCCCAAAGATTGATTCTCTTTTCTGTGAGTTTTGGCTTTTAAAAAAAAACACTGACATATTCAGACTATTGTGCAAGAACCACAGCACTTGGAGCTACTGATCAAGCTGTGACAGCTATTGTTGCCAGAAAGTTCTAGTCACGTTGCAGCCTCGCATTTATAATTTTTTTTTTTTTTAACTCCTTAAACCGGGAGGTCACATATCTAGAGACTTTAAATCTCTGCAGGAAAAAAAAGAGATTACATCACACCGACCAGCAAAGTGAATCATTGCGTTGATCTAGTGTGTGTGTGTGTGTGTGTGTGTGTGTGTGTGTGTGTGTGTGTGTGTATGTGCATTTTCAGGAAGCTGGGAGGCAGCCAAACCAGGAAAACAGAGACCCTCCCTGCAGAGAAAGACGAAACACACACACCAAACGCACACACAGGACTGATGTGCACACACACGGTCTGAGTTTGTTTCGACTGTAAGGAACAGGTTTTTTTGGGGGGTTTAGTTCTGGTTTTAATCAACGACCAAAATAAATAGAGAAATAATGAAGAATGAACGAAAAACGTGCTACGGGGGGAGTCGGCAGTTTTGAGTGATTCCCCTTCAGAAGAGGTCAGAGGAATTTTACCACTTGAAAGAACTCATGTTTTATCCTCATGTTGTATTTTTTTGTTTATTACTTTGTTCTGTTTTCATCACTGTGAAAATAAACTGAGCTGAAAAGCAGTTTTCCTTCCTCTCATTTAGCAGGGAGAGCTGTTGACCTGACACTTTTGTGCAGATTAAACAAATGAGATGTAACATGTCAGTCTGAACATCTGAGTCTCAAAAAGCAGGTGAAGGTTTTTACTCTGAGTAAAAGTAATGACATCAAATACAAAGCAAAAGCTCCACTGAAGTAGAGACATCATCAGAAAACTTACCGACGATTCAAAGGTCAGTGGGTTCACCATGCAGCAGACTGGTCTCTTTCCATGGCAGGTTCCTGTGCATCACCCGTAACATGCTATCACTCTGCCCTCTACAGGCAGAGCGCGATCTATAGCAGCAGGGACGGGATCACAGCCTACTGGTAATGTTTTATGAATGGAAATTCAATCAAACACCACAAATAAACAATGGGACACAAAGTGACAAACAAAGTGCGATTTTACTCCAAATATCCAGTTCACAAAACCGGCATAATGCAGATGCAGATTCTGAGCTCTGCCTTTGGTTAATGTTCAAGTGTGAGGGAAAACGCAGCATCCATGTTCTCTAAGTTTTCCACTGCTTTATTCTAAAGATTTACAGATTATTGAAATTAGATCAACACTTTTATTTATTTATGATCTTTATACAGCCACCGATGTGTAAAAATAATCCCCAAAAACACCACGTGATTATTTTAATCATACCAAACAGAATAATCCTGCTAAAATCATATATAAACTGTAAACAGAAATAAAAGGCATAAAATGATTAACACCAACCAAATCCCATTTAGTGCTGTGGAGACATTTTCAAGGTGGAAGCAGTAACAGATCCCAGAAGTGAAGCTTTAAATACTGTTTAACACGAACGCACAGTAAGGAACAAAACTAAAATTCAAATCCCAGTCCTTTCAGAGTAAAACTACCTTCATCTGGTTTGAAAAGTGCTTTTATTTTGATGTGAAAATTAAAAGTGCAGTTTTATTTTGGTAGCAGGTGTAAAAGAATATTTTTTTGTTTTCCTCTGTTTTATTCTGAAAGGAAAGGACAGGAAAGGGGTGTTTGATAAGATATTACTGCTGAAAGTTAGTGAACCATAAATATCATCAATAACCTCTTAGATAAATAAATAAACAAACAAAGCAGCTGAGCAAAGTGCTGAGACGTTGCATGGTGTTGAGATTTCTGACGCCCCGAAGTTCCCTGAACTAAGCTTGGCCAGACATCATTAATATTTGATTTGCTTTTTTTTTTATCCATTTAAATCTCTGGATTATAAGACTTCCCCTGTGCCGAGTTCAGGGTCTGGACCCAGAAAAAGTTCTGACGTTTGAGGCAGTGAACTTTGTTGGCACCACGAATGTAGTATTAAGTTTTTGCGATACTAAAGTGGAATAGGCGCTTTTGTGGATTTATTTTTTAGCTTTTCCAGCTTTTTAGAAAAGGGACAAAAGTATGACAGTCTGTACCCTATTTCTTACGTTAATATAAAAATAAAAAGTAGTTCAGTTTACTTCACTATTATATATGTTTCTTTTTAACCTCTACACAGCTGCATTTAAAATTTGATCCAAACTCATTTAATCATAGTTCAGTTCAAATGAATTGTTATTGTTTGTTATTTTAATAATGTATGATACATATTAATACTAAATGAATATTTGAATGGGTTTAGATGGAGTCACCCTTTCAAGACAATGCCCATTTTGCATTAAATTTTGAAAATTTTGAAAAATTTACATAGTTCTTTCAAGGAAAGTACAAACCTGTAAAACAAAGTACTGCTGATTAACTAATGATTCTTTTCAGTGTCAACTAATCTGATTATTTTCTCAATCAATTGATTCATTATTTTCTATAAAGCATCAGAAAACAGTGAGAAAAGTTAAATATCAATGTATAAAGTACCAAAGTATCCCAGAGCAAGAGGTTATGACATTTCAAATGTCTTGTTTCGTCTGAAAAATGGTCCAAAATTTACTATGAGACCAAGAAACATAAGGAATTCCCTCAAACTTTGGTTGTTTCAGTTCATTGAGTCTGAAAACAGTTACTGATAAATTTCAAATGTCTGATCTGTGTCTGAATCCTGTAATATTTCGTCTCTTGACCCCTCCTTTGTTGCTCAGCTGCAGTCCCCCCACAGACCCCCAGTGGGCATCAGTATGTGACGAAGTTGGCGGGGAAGATCCCGACCCGCCCGTCGTCCAGTTGTCCCTCCCACCAGTCATACTGGGACTCGGTCTGGGTGATGACGGTGATTCGGTCGCCGGGGACAAAGCTCAGGTCGCCGGGCTGCTGCCCCGTGAACGGGTGGGTCGCCACGACAACCAGCTGCCTGCCGGCCCCGCCCACTGATGGTCCTCCACCTAAAGAATAACAAAAACAATAAAACAGATTTTTATGAAACAGGCACAAAGAATCTGATAAAAAAACAAAAAAACAAACAATATTTGCATCTTTTTAGACATTTTGTCGGCATTTTAAGAATTTTATTTTAAAATCTATTCTATTTTCATCTAATTCTGTCACTGTTATATGACTAAAATTTTTCTCTGCTCACTTGATTTTTCTTGTGTTTTTATATGTTTTTTGTAAAGCGCTTTGTAATTATTATGATAAGAGCCATGTAAATAACCTCAATGATTATTACAATGTAAATATTTTGCAGTTTTTCAATTATTTCAAATACTTTATATATACTACAATATTTAGTTTGAAATAATTATTCTAGAGAACAAAAAGGACTCTTTTTTAATATAAACATCATGGTCAAAAAGTAGAAACAAAAAAAAAAATTAGTGAAAATATAATGATATGTGACAATAAATCGTAAAGAGAACTTGTACTGTAGCAGTGATTTGGCTGAACCACCTGCTAAATAATATGAACATTATATTCTCTTAAACCAGAGCTTTGATAATTGCAGTTTTGTCATTGTACCGTAGCTCTGGGAGTTTCTGGAGGCGAACTGACCTGAAAAAAGGACAAAACATGAATTAGGGCTTGGACAAACAGGTCGGTTCATAAATGTGCGAGTGTGTTAACAGCTGCTGCATGCAAGTATTTTAACTTTACTTCATTCAGTCACTTTTGAACCTCGAGGAAATTATAAAATTCCTAGTTTAGTGTAGACTTTCTGTGCAGATGCAGTATGGTGCTGTGAACACTAGAGAGAGCTGCAGCCTTAAAATGACTGCAGAGAAACCTACGTAACAACTGCATGTGTTTAACATGGAAAATGAAAACAGGATGTTTCGTTTCTATGCTGTTAATGTACAGCTAAGACACATGCACACAAACACACAGAGCTCACAGCTGCAGGATTATTAATGGGTTGCTGCGTGTTGGTACTGGCTGCTTTATCAAGGTCACGAGTTAATAACAGACCTGAGTACACACACACACACACTTCCATCTTTACATTCAACAAGGTGTCTGTGTGTGTGTGTGTGAGTGTGTGTTGAGCTACCATAGGAATGAAAACATGGATCTCATCATCAGTGAAAGGAGGTGAAGAAGGAGGTGGTGAAGGATGTATGACAGAGAGACAGAAAGGGGTAAGAGAGGAAAGGAGGTGATGGAAAGGGAAACAAGGAGACAAGGAAAGAAAGACGGTGAGGAGAAATGGAGGGGGTGAAGTGGGAAAGGTAAGTAGGGAAAGGCAGAGTAGGAGTTAGGGAAGGGAAGGAGTAGCTAGTGAAGAAAACAATCCACTGTACCTGTTTTCAGTGTAAACATGAAAGAGGGAAAAACTCACTTGAGGATTCAGATTTATAGATGGAGATGCTCGGATAGAGGGCGTTTTTACTTCCTGTGCCAGCTCGTGCCCCTGAACACACATAGATCATCATTATCAGTTGTCGACGTATATATATATATATATATATATATATATATATATATACACACATATATATATATATATAATGGAAAGGTGGCAGTTTCTTTTAGCGAAGGTTTTTACCAGTGTTGGACGCCGGTTTCTGCTGAGGCGGCGCCGGGGGTCTGGACGGGGGGACAGACGACTACAGAGACAGAAAGAAACAGATTCAAGTGGCAACTACAAAATAAATTTCCTGGAGGAAATTCTTGTGATCACTGAAAAACGTTTCTGGAAAAGCTCGAAGCTGAAAGGCCTGAAAAAAAAGGCATAAAATGTAAACAAACTTTTCAAAAAAAAAAAAAAAAAATCAAAAATCAGAGCGCAAGTATGATAGACCACAATCTGGTGATGGTTTTAAAGGAGAACCGAAGACTGCAACTGAAAACAGGCTGAGGCTGTATTAAGTTGAAAATTCCTTCCACAAACTTCCAACGTAAAAACACCCCCACCCACCAAAAAGGCTAGATATTTGATTTAAAAAAGGCTGAAGGCAGAAAAAAGCTGATTGGAACCATAACACTGATGAACGAGCAAAAGATTTGTAATACTCGGAAATGACAAAAAAATGGTAAAGGCGGCACAATAAGTGAGGAGGAAATGCCTTGTTTGCTGCTTAATCATGTATTTTTAATGTCAGCTCTGCATAGCCAACAGTTTTCAAAACATTACAAACTTCACAAAGCTCTTGATTCTTTTAGGTTCATTTACTCATTTGTGATCTGTGCATGTGAACTCAGCTTTGTCAGTTTGCAAATTCAGACTTCAGGGCTCGTTGAGGTTTAATGCGTTGGTTTTGTAGAAGGATCTTAACTGTGAACTAGGCCGCCTTCATTTCTACTAACTATGTTCAGAAACTCACCCAACATACAGGCTTTAAACTGGCAGCCAAAACACTGCTCAACTAAGCTCAAGCTGATTGTCGCAGTTGAGCGCAAAGACTGAACAATAACAACAAATGCAGGGGGTTTAAATTCAACTTTAAATGTTTATCTTTCCTTGCCCATACATATTTTATATTTATATATTTCACGTGTATAAAATATAGTATGATATATACTATACTAATATACCTAATTTTCCAATCATGCGTGGATTCAATACGCAATATACGTGGTCATTTACCTTTGAGCGCATGTGCTTGCTGGTCCACTCTGCAGTGTAGGCCTCAGCATAGGCGTCAAGGATGTGGTAAAGGTCGTAGCATTCTGATGGCGGCGCAACGTCACCGTTCAAAATGGCTGACGCACGGATGTCCTGGGAGTAAAACCTGCAGGAGTGCATGCGAAAAATACTCACTGCAGCACATAATTTATGTTCAATGTAAAAAACTATAAAGAGAAAGACACTGCTCTGGAGAAGTTCAGACATTTAGCCGTCATACGTACTTGCGGTTTGTGTCTTTGCGTTCGATCAGGTAGGATCCCTCCAGTGAAATACCAGCAAACAAACCTCTGGACCTGCAGTAGGTGAAAACCGCTGCAGTGCTACGCAGAGCCACATCTGCCTCCACATTCCTGAAAAACGCAAAGATAAAGAGGGTCACGACATGTGTGGTGTTCCACAGGGCAGAATTCTAGGACTCCTGTTACTTTCCCTTTTTTTGGCCTTTTCACATCTACATTGATCCTATTTCAAAAATATTAGCAGTACAAATAAAGAAAAGTAGCAGAGAGAGAAAAAACTATTAAACGATTCGCAACGGCAGTGACTCCCCATATAAAGGGTATAGGTGTAATGTCAAACCAAATTACACATTTCAATAACAGAACAAGCCCATGATGGAGCTTTTAATTATAAATGCAGTTTCTGAAAAGCTGAAACATGAAACTGCTGTTTTCTGTTTATACTCTGTGATAAATGGATATCTAATACTGCAGCTCAGGTATTCAACAGGAACAGACAGATTGCCATTCTGGCACTGATGTCAGCATTTACCTGTTGGTCAAATACCTGGCCACGCCCACACACACCTGCCAACACGCGCCAAAACCTGTCGAACCGCCCCGACACAACACTGACCTTCTTGCTCTAAAATTAACATCACACACATCAATCACGGCATCTAAAGTAAATCACATCTGATGCTGTAACTGCAACAAAAGGCTAAACCGGCACTGAATCAGTCTGTGGTTCTGCTGCAGTCCTCTAAAAACAAACACAACAACTATCATTAAACGTCTCATAAATCTCTAAAGTAGAATAAATATCAGAACCTAGGATATAATTTACTTCAAAATTCAAGATTAGAGGCAATTAAGAGTCAGGCAGATAGAGCAAAAGTGCAGGTGCTCACCTGCCCACAGGTCCCACGGCGACAGTGAAGTTTCCGCCCAGTGTCAGATTCCCACCCTTCGTGAACGCCTCAATGGCCCTGCGCTGGTTCAGGATGATCACCAGGTCTGATACCTGACAGGTGTTTGTGTGTTAATTATTACTTCATGTCAGATTGTCTGAGAGGCGGTGTTTACAGGAAACACCTTTAAAAAGCTTCCCTGCTGGTGCATTCAAGGACAATCTGGCATCTGAATGAAGACATCTGGCTGATGTAAACTGGTGCATTCACAATCTTTTAACTGGAACAAAAATAATCCACAGTGCAAAATATTTCTGATGCAGTATTTTCTATAGTCAAATGTTATTACTCCTTTGCTGTAAAGTTGCGTTTAATCAAATTGCTTCAATTTTTTTGTGTGTCAAGAAGCTAACAGAAAAAAAATCAGGCAAGGTCATATTACTACATCATAACAGAACTGTACAGCTATGACCAGCCGTTATTATCATTATTATCAATACATCTGACAGTCATTTTCTGTGATAACCAATTGATTGTTTAGTATATAATATGACAGAAAATAGTGAAAAAATGTCCATTATTCCCTGAAGCCCAGTAGAAGATATTCCAATTAATTTTTCTTTTGTCTGCACACTGCAACTGCACAAAACGCCAAAAATGTTGGGTTTAATATCACTGAAAACTGAGATTTTTGATGTTTTTGCTTAAAAATTACTTTAACAATTAATCGCTTTTCAAAATTGTCGCTGATTAATTTTCTGTCGATCAGTACTGGTCAGTGTGTGGATGCCCGGGTAGATAAACCAAGACTTCCTCAGTGGGGATCCATCGGATTAGGTGGTGTTTCTGAAGGCGGGCGACTACATTAGAACTACACAGAGACACTTTTGCAGAGTGGATTTATGATGAAATCAAATCCAGAAGACAAAACAAGAAACAAAATGAACATTGTTTGCCTTTTTTTTTTTTGCATTGAAACTTCTGGTTTTGACAGTCTGGTCTTAAATCTTTAAAGGTCTGAGTGTCTCTGAACACACCAAACTAGCTCTTGCTATTTGTCGCACAACCAACGTAAAAACAAATGTGTAGATACAGTATTAGTCTACATAAGTCACCCTTTGCAGTTTCTAAGCAAAACTTTTGTCATTTAGTACGTTCACCCACCTCCACCCCGATTTCAAAGCCTCCTCCCAGACCAGCGATGCCGATGGCAGACGGTGCGGACCAACCTCAACACACAACAACACACACCAGGAGGGAAAGGAGATGTTGATTGTGGGTTTAGTTTGGAGATGACAGATGTTTGTTTCATTTATTTTTAGTTGTTGAAAAAGAAGACAGATAGGATCAGGCTGAGACTAATGGTCCCAACGTATGATCAGTCGGTTAAAATCAAATCAACTTCACAGATTACTGAAAAGTCAAACAAATGTCAATCTCGGTTTCTCAACCTTAATTTGTCAGATTTTTAAATGTGTGGGTTTGTTTTAATTTTTAGGTTGGGTTACCTTAGGAACTTTCCATAAGACAATAAAAACAATACAGGGCAACGATGAGGGAAAACTATAAACAAGCATCATGATTTGCAATAAAAATAACTTAAATGTAAAAAAAAAAAAAAAAAAAAAAAGTAAAATATAAATGTTCCTCCTCTGTCTCTTAACAGTTTTACCTCCAACAGGCTTCTCAGCTCATATATCTACACATTCACTTCCCAGTTTAAAAAAAAAATTCACCATCACCCAGGACTTGTCATTGTACAATACAAATAATGTTATATTTTATTTATATCTCATCCAATATTTTCTTTTTTTTTCCTATTTAATCTTGGCAGTAAAATAAAAACTTTTGGCTCTATAAAACTCAAAAACTTAATTCTCTGGCTGGCAGACAAAAAGGATGGGGGGGGGGGTGCCAATAGCCCCTCAGCTTGGTCCGTGTGATCCTAGTTTGGTTTTGGCCCAACGATAAACTCTGATATCCACCACCAAAATGCAACGGCACGCACCACCCCTGGCACTTGACATCCAAATTAACATCCGTAAGCTAAGCCACATCTAGTCAGATGACTCCTGCTGCAGGGAGATCTGCAAGGAGTGTGTCTGTTTGTTACCAAGGTGATGAAAAATGTCACAAAGCATCCCAGAAAAAAATAAATAATTTTTTTTTTTAAAAAAACAACAACAAAAAAAAAAAAAAAAGTAAAATATAAATGTTCCTCCTGTCTCTTAACAGTTTTACCTCCAACAGGCTTCTCAGCTCATATATCTACACATTCACTTCCCAGTTTAAAAAAAAAATTCACCATCACCCAGGACTTGTCATTGTACAATACTGTGTACAATACAATACATTTTTACCTTCATGCATAAATTCTCATTTTCATATATGTAAATAATGTTATATTTTATTTATATCTCATCCAATATTTTCTTTTTTTTTCCTATTTAATCTTGGCAGTAAAATAAAAACTTTTGGCTCTATAAAACTCAAAAACTTAATTCTCTGGCTGGCAGACAAAAAGGATGGGGGGGGGGGTGCCAATAGCCCCTCAGCTTGGTCCGTGTGATCCTAGTTTGGTTTTGGCCCAACGATAAACTCTGATATCCACCACCAAAATGCAACGGCACGCACCACCCCTGGCACTTGACATCCAAATTAACATCCGTAAGCTAAGCCACATCTAGTCAGATGACTCCTGCTGCAGGGAGATCTGCAAGGAGTGTGTCTGTTTGTTACCAAGGTGATGAAAAATGTCACAAAGCATCCCAGAAAAAAATAAATAATTTTTTTTTTTAAAAAAACAACAACAAAAAAAAACACAGTTCACTAGGGACTCATGGGGATCCTGAGGAGCCCGGAGGAAACACCTGCACACAAGACATCGAATCTCTACCGCACGCTGAGCTCTGGCTTCAGTCTACAGAGGCACAGCAGTGTTTATCAGACAGGGGGACGGGGGTCGAGGCCTTACGTCTGTCGGGCAGTCTGGCGATGACGATGCCACTGCCTCCCCTGGCCGTGATCATGAAGCCGGCCTTGATGACAGAGATGATGGCCAGACCCTCCGCCTTCGCAATCACATGAGCTACAACACACAAAAAACATTCGCTTCACTATATAGGCAGATTTAAATAAACATTTGACACATTTTTAAACCTCACCTCCCGTTCACCTTAACCTTTATGGAAGAGACTCCTAAAAAACTGAATTATTCCATTAAGATCTTTCCGATTTTACCCAGTTCAACCAAGAGTCAGAGCCTCAGACCCTCAGACAGGCCTTTTCTGGCTCATCCTAAATCCTGGTTCAGGACTAAAGGTTGCCTGGTTTTCACAGTCAGCTCTCAATCTCCCTGTCTGAAGATCTGCGGCTGAAAATTCAGTTCTTGGTCTTTTTTTTTCTTTTTTTTTCAAATCACATTTTATTTTTATACATTTTTATTCTAGTTCTTTTTTGTACTATTATTTACCGGATTTTATTTAACTGAATGGTTTTTACCTAGATATACTAATTTGAAACATTATTTTGAAAAGCACTACAGACATAAGCTGATCATCATCATCATCATCATTATCATTATTATTATTATTATTTTTATTGTCTTCATTGTTCCTTCTCTCCTTCCTTTAAAGGGCACAAACACATCTTTTCAACAACATACCTCTTAATATGATGTGTAACCCATCTCCGCACAATAATTTGTTGCTTCCCGTCAGATGCTGAATACTTCTCGTTAAGTATTCAATTTTAAACCTGTCAAGCTTTTATATATGAACAAGGTTTTTGTCCAACGTGATCCTTTTTCATGCTCTCTCGTCTCTCTTGTCAGTCTGTCACTGCAACTCCGATGCACCAATGGGTAAGTAAAGTTTTTCTTTTGTAGCCATATCAACCATTCATTACAAACTATTTTTTTATACAACAGTGATGCTTCAAGAAGTTTGGTGCATCAGTTATTATCCCCAGGTATTAAAAATATAATTTCTTTAAGTGTCGTTTTAAACAGGCGGTGTAAAGACGGACGGGTCAGTCTGTCTGTCCTTACGGGGGATGAGCTTGTCCGGTCCGTTCCTGTTGGAGATTTCGGTGAAGTCTCTCAGGATCTTGGCAGCCTTCTTTGCTTCAGACTTCAGATTGGACGGGATGGGGTTACTCACTGCAAACACAAATTATATGGTCTGTTAAAACTTTATCAGCTTGCTCAGTATTTTGCCGAAAAACATGAAACTCTGACCCTTCCTGCTAATTCTCAGTTGTATTAGTCGTCAATGAGCTCCTTGTTCACCCCTGATCTTATCTTATCTCCAGCCATGCTAAAAGAAGCTAAGCAAAGTTCAACCACTGTGAGCGTATTGTTTTTAAAAAAGATCTATCCTGGTTAATCATTTAGTTTATTATACTGTAAAAAAAATTGTCACATTTGCCCGGAGTCACCTGAGGCTCTGGGAAACTAGAAACTCTAGTTCTGGTCTCTGACATTTCATAGACTGAGTAATCGATCATTTAGTCAATACTGACTGTTGGTTGCAGCCCAAAAAATATGGTTGAAATCAGTATCACAGGAATTAGTTAGTCAGTCAGTCACACGGCTAATGTACGCAGAATAATTTCTTTGAATTGATACAACTAATAATAGACCAATCTCTTTCTTTGTGTAAAATAAAAACTTTAAAAACTTTAAAAACGAAAAAAAACTTTAGAACAAAAGATAACATGATAATATTCAGCTAAAGGTTGATGAACAACAATTAAGGCTAATGTTTATTTTTATTGTCAATTACATTTAAAAGTATTTTTCTTGATATTAAGCAATTGTTTTGCCTATAAACTGTAAAAATTACCATTTTTCTGCCGTTTTGGTTTGTTAAAAATCCATCAGGTGAAGATTAGACAAAATTAAGTGGACTAATGCAACGATTCTTCAATGAATTCATACAAAATTTTATCTGCAACTACATTTATGATCATATAATCATTTCAGTCACTTTTTGAAGCAGAAATAACCTGCATTTGCTGGTTACAGCCCTATCTTTATCTTAACTTTTTTTTTTTAAAGTCAAACAAATTTAATGTAGAACACCTCCACAGATGATCCCTGTGTGTGGAATTGAAATGTAACTGAATTTATAGAATTTATAAATCATATGAATGATTTTGATTAATACTGAACTTTAACCAGTTATTTGAGGCCAATCAGCTGCCTCTTTTGCTAGTGTTTGAAGCTGCAGTTCAACGAATGGCCACCAGAGGAAAACCCTTACACTTCTCTCCGCAAATGCAAAGTCAGTATCGTTTTTACATAAAAAGGTTCAACTGCTCGCTTTTTTCGATGACAAATTTTCATGGTAAATGTTCCTTAAGGGAAAAAATGTTTTTTACTTCCTCAATTATTCATTGATCTACCTATCTCGATTAAACGATTAATCCTGTAGCCTTTACAATGTCCAGAAATTGTCTAGCGATGTTTGCAGGTGTCTTGTTTTTTCCGACGGTTGAAAACCCAAAAGATATTTAATTTGATATCTTAGATGACAAAAACATTTCGCACCTTTAAGCAGCTGGAATTGGCAATGTCAACATTTTGGCATTTTTGCTGTAAAAACGAGGGAAATCAATGTTCAAATTAGCACCAAATAATTTCCTTTCAACTGACCAATCAGTTTATTGACCGGTTGAAGCGGCTTGAGACGGGTTGTCTCGGCCTGGGACGCCATTGTCTTGCTTGTTCACCTCGTTCAGCTTCACCCAGCCTCCGTCCTCCTCTGTCCAAATCAGTATTTTCTTTTCATGACAACTAAAGTATACACATATTTATATGTAAATATATATATGCATGTTCATTTTAACTGGCCGGTTGATGAAACTGTGCATCGTGAATGCTACTGTGGTGTGTGTGTGCTGTAGCCGGAGGCCCCGGTGGAGCTCCACCGATGTGTCCACGCCGCTGAAGGAGAGCTTTGTTAGCGTGTTGTGGTTCAGCTGAGGATGGGCCGTTCGGGCTGTGGTGTGTCGTTGTGTCATGTGTTAGGAATGTGCTGGCTGCAGCAGGAGGCATGTTGGCAGACTGGTCCCCGCTGTCTGAATCTGCTGTCACTGGTTCAGGACTCTGGCAGGAAGCTAAAGGTCAGGTTCAGTGGTTTTAACCCAAAACAGGTTCTGTTTTTCAGTCACATAATTCATGTCTTTGTTAGCTCCTCTTTCCATATAAAGATAAACATCGCATCGCAACGATTCTGCTTTGGTCGTAAACCAAAGTCCTGGAAAAAATGAAATGTTCACCTGACGGTGGCGCTAGAGGGAAAGTCAGAGAAAAATAAAAGTCATCACAGTTCATCCCGAATCTCTGAGCCTCGCCTCATGACAATCCAGCCGACATTAGCTGAGACATTTCACTCATCCACCAAAATGTAAACATCACTGTGGTGTTGGACGAAAGTGGACCGAGCCCAAGCTTCTAGTCATTTTTGAGGATGTTCTGTTGGCCTTTGATTCTACTGGCTAAGGAGGTTCTGGTGGACTTTGAGAAAGATCTCATTATCTTTCACGGTCAAACTTACTTTGAGGAGTTTCTGTTGGTCTTGAACAAAGGTCTAGTGACATACCATCACAACCCCCCTCCTGGATGCCTAGCACCTATTCATAAACTTTGAATCACCCTATAAATGACCGGAACCAAAAGGACTGCTAGAACCTTCTGAAAGGCCACTTAAACCCCTTCAAGGGTGAATAAAAACTTGTTACAGATCACTAGAGTCTCCTTAGCCATAAGAACCAAATCAAAGACGACTAGAAACCCACTGAAAACTAGAACCTCCTCAAAGACCCACAGAACTTACTCAAATACCACCACAACATTCTCCTGGAAGCCTAGAAACTGTTTATAGACAACTAGAACTACTTCATATATAGAGCCGAACTTCTTCATACATAACTACAGCCAAAAAGACCGCCAGAACTTTCTAAACCACCACCAGAACCTTCTTACAGACCATCAGAACATCCTCATAGAAAACTAGAACCCTCAAAGTCACATAAAACACCTTCTCAAAAGCCCCTTGCACCCGACAACTAGAGCCTCCTAATAGAAAACTAGAAATTCCTCCCTAGGCTCCTCAACCTCCACAAAGACCACCAGAACCTCCTCCTGGATGCCTAGAACCCCTTTTTGGATTATTCAAGACTACCAACAGGAGACCAGAACCTCTTAATGCCTGATTGGAACCAAAAAGACCCTTGACAGACAATTAAAAGCTCCTCATAGACACAAATATCAAAATTAAAGATGTCCAGAACCTCCTCAAAGATGGCTGGAATCCAAAAGAGCACTAAAACCTTGTCACAGATGAAAAACTCAGTGAATAGAACCTCCATCAGAATGTCCTCCTGGATACCTAGAACCTTTTAAAGACTACTAGAACCTCCCTACAGATAAAGAAAACCTACCCACAGAACACCAGAACCTGCTAGAGACAGCCAAAACCTCCTCACAGACAATTAGAACCTTCATTGATTTGCACAGTGTTTTTACAGGTTAAAAACACAGCGAGAACAGGTGGAAAACTGTGAAACGGGGACACAGAGGAAACGACCGGAAGGAAACGGGAGAGACAGGTGAGGCGGAACAGGGTGAAAAGGTAAAGACAGGTGGACAGAGGCAGAATCCTCGGCTCTCCAACGGAACGATATTTCAGTTTCAGTCAACTTACTCTTGTTTCTTCTGCTTCTTTTCTTCCTGGCCTCTGGTTGTTTACCTGCGGACAGGTGCGCTGCGGAGAGGGGGGAGGCTCTCTTCTCTCTCCGCTTCACTTCCAGCTCACCTGGTTCTCGCGACAAACTCCTGCGCTGCCGGATATCGCTCACTTCACGTAAAAATAAATATAAATAATAAAAAAATTTTAAAAAGTACGAAAAAACCTGGTCAGGTAGAAGCGAGCGTGGGAGGAGCCAATCGATGATAAAGATTGGTGATAAGAGACTGATGAAGGGATTGAGAGGTGTTGTCAGGGAGACAGGCGCCGCGCGGACAGCCGCGAGGAGGAGCGCCCATCAGCTGTGCGCGTCCCCGTGTCTGATTGTAGACTGGCTGGGCGCGTTCCTGTGTCCAGGCCTGCGTTTCCCTGAGTTCAGTCTCT
>CM029131.1:13196409-13238909 GCA_016859345.1 Istiophorus platypterus | reverse complement strand
GTCATCCAATTCTTTTGATTGTTTCATTAATTGAATTACAAATTTATTCGCTGGCACCTCAGTGGGCAAACCAGGACACAGCCACTGTTACATTTGGTATCTGTGACAATTAGCGAAAGACTGTTAACGAACCTGTCTCGCACGCACAGAAACCGCAACATCACCTGTCACTGCTCCAGTCTGGGTCATGCCAGTCACGCCCCCGAGGTATCGATCAAACGTCCCCGCCCAGGTATGTAGGACATGCGGCGTGTGTGTGTGCGTGTGTGTGTCCGTGCGTGAGTATTCCTGTGTATAAAAACAGCAAGCACAAGAATGTGTTTATTTAAAGTACATGTGAAAGATATAGAAGAGAAGACATTTCCAACTGCTATATAGTTGCCTCTGTAGCAGTTACACATACCATGACCTGCATGACTGATAATCTTCACTGATACTTGTGAAGGAGTGCGTGTGTGTGTGTGTGTGTGTGTGTGCGGGTGTGTGTGTGCGTGCGGGTGTGTGTGCGTGCGGGTGTGGGTGTGCGTGTGTGCTTGTGTGTGTGTGAGTGTGTTTTCAGATGGAGACAGTAGCAGGGTTCGGGTGTCATTCATCACAGATTAGTCATTACCTGCCACAGCTGTTAGTCACCTCACTGCACTGCTCCTCCTACACTGCACCTATTGTCTCTACTGTCTTTTTGTATAACTTTAGCTTAATTCAAAACCACAGCAAGCACTTTATGTTCCATTATTGTTAACTGTAATTACCCAACTTATTCGCTGACAGCATTGTGCAACTTCAGAATCACCAGAATCCCTTCAGTGAAGAATCCAGAGTATATAACCCTAAAAAAAGCTATTATGGTTAATCTGGTTACACAGCTAAACTACATGTAATGGAAACAGTGGTTTGTGGTAAACTGATTGGTAACATTAGAAACAACTGTGGACCTGGTTCGGTTTATATTCCAGGATTAATAGTCAATGAAGCCAGTTGACGTTTGTTAAACTTAGCGTTCATATGATCACTAAGTCACTAATACAGTCTAAAATTAGCCAAGACAAGCCGAGTTGTTCTCAACCCAACGACCTCAACAGCACATGTTCAGCTGATGTTGGCTAACATTTGCTAAAATTATCATTCAGCCACACACAACTTAAAGGCCCCGTTCCCAATGTTGCTGGGCTAACTTGTCATATTTAAAATCCTAATTACAGAAATGGATGAAAACTGTTGATCTCTGATTTATAATTCAGAGTCGGACAAACTGGGAATTTCAGCAACATGCGTGAATGCAGCATTAGGCTAAAATGAGGTTACCATGAGCTAACGTTTACCATTCAATCTTATCTGACAGGATTTTGTGCTAGGTGGTAACAGTTAACTACACTATTGACCCATGTGGCTCAATGATCATTTTAGACATTATGTAGCTACATTATGTAGCTTTATTGATTTAAATTAATGTGAAATGCACCTGAGTGCTAACATGCATTTTATATTCCTTATCATTTCTCTTTTCTCTGCTTATTACATGAATAAAAAATGACCCGTTGTGAATCTTCATTAAATAAATTCTGCAGCTACAATGATCCACTTTGTGTCGTACATCATCATACATCTTCAATATTGACCCTTTGTTTATAACAGCAAATTTAATCTAAAGCAAAGTTACTTCAGATTAAAAATAGAAATTCAAGACAAGGGCAGAAAAGATGAGGAGGAGATAAAAATAGGAAACAAACTAATAACAAAGAATATTAAAGGGGGAAAAAAATGCCCTCCATGCAGTCATGTGGACTGTGGGAAGTCAGGATTTATTCCTCTGATATCATGTGAACGCAGACCGGTTTGATTCCCAAACCTCCGGTGAACTCGGTCACACAGAAACACATTCATCAGGAGCAAATCAGCTGTTTATGTTTGCGGAGACACGAGCCGCGAACTGGGAACGAGGACGATGACGAAAGGTGGAGTGGTCGAAACAACATTTTCATTTCCAAAGGCCCTGGAATGGAGCAAGGAAATAAAAACTATTTAAGGCATGAAAATCTACAGGAGCCGAGAGAATCCATATATATATATATATAAAAATGTTATCTCATTCTCTTGCCATGATTTCCTTTGTATTTACTGGTACGTTGTGATTTTTGCTCTTTTCGATCATACCACGAGCCTTTTGTGGTGTTGGACACTGTCGGCCAGCTGTGGACTGGCCAATGTTGTGATGCTTCACTTCCACCCCTCCAGCTGTTTGTGCTTTTACACAACGATTCTGGTCGAGTTTAAATAAATCCAGGTGCATTTGGTCCTGTTTGTTTAGGCTGGAGTGGAAAATGTCGGTCGGACCAGGGCCGCTTGAAAAAGGTTGCTTTCACACCTGAAGTTTGCTGACCTCCTACCAACCGACCGACCAACAGGTGTAAATATGGAGTCACATGGACCGAAATGTAACTCACCGCCCGGAGGGTTTTGATAATGTTATCTTGCGTCATCAACTCTGTAAACCTTTGAGTTTATTTTTCACATAGAGATCATCCAGAAACAGGATGATAAACATCTTGTGCCGTAATATTAAAGGTGCCCTGTTGAGTTTCCTGATGAACAACTTCCTGTTTACAGTCAGTGTTACTCACCAACACAAACACACTGTGTGTATCCATGAGGGCTGACAGACATGTCGAACTCTTTTTCTTCCCCATAAAACAAGCACAAGCCACAGCACAAAGCACAAAGTTTTTTGAAAATATCCGAACGCAGATCCCTCCACCAGCGACGCATGTGTTCTACCACTGGTACCGAATGATTGAGCCGATCACCATCAGCAAATGGGTTTATTAGAAGTTCATCGTTTCAACCGATGCTAAAATCTCAGCTCTACTTGATGAGGGCCGCAGCCGAGTCGGCTCGGCAGCAGACGAAACCCTCTTTTCAGCCAGTCCCAGCTCAGTTTGACTGACAGCTTTCGCACCGGCCCGAACAAAGGGCAAAAAACAGGCCAATGCAGCAGAATTGGTTTTAACTGAAAACGAGCAGGTCCGGTGTGAAACCACCCCGAGAACCCTGGAGAGGAAGCGGAGTCCATCCTCTCACGAGTTCCGAAACGATTCAGTAGTGGTGGGAAATGTAATCTGAGCTAAATCTGACCCAACTACATGTGTTTTCTTTTTGTGGTTATTTTTGTGATGTATTTTGTATCAAGTTTATCGACTAATCTGCTGGTTCAGACCAGCGCGAACCCACTTGGGGTTTGAAGGCACCATGAGACGTCCTTTTTTTCAGGCGGTCTCGGTCCGGTCTTTGCTCTACTCCACAATTCTGGTCGGCTTTTGAACTGAGAAAAACAGGCCAACACACCAGTGGGACCGGAGACCAACAGAGACGGAGACAAAAGAGCTGCAAATATTGTTGTGTGTGTACGTAATATGATGAATGCGAGTTGTTGCCAAAACTGCGGCAGAGCTGGTCCGACGGCAAACACACACACACACATACACACACAAACGCGCACACACACTAACACACACACACCTTTTACGCCTTTGACAGTTTGCCTAATTACCATTAAAATGACTGTAAGTGATATTTTAGGCACATTAGGTCAAAGACAGACATGCAGACACATCATTACTTTGGTAGAGAAATTCTGTGTGATTACGCTTTGGCTATTGTTGACAGCTGCAAATACATTTACGTCAGATTTTTCATCAAAAATCATCACAGAACAAACAAAGGACATAATCACTGGACTTTTTTTCACTTTAAACCACTATAAAATGTTTACAAAAGGTATGACTGAATTTGTGATATATAGACACATCATCTCTGCTCATTTTGGTCCTGAGGATGCAAATGTTACAGAGGTCACAGATATCCAGTGGGCACATTACACACACTCACCAAAATCCAGGCCGACGCATCTTCACCCAAGCTGAAAGTGAGGTCGTGCTGGTTTGAGGAGGCCAGAAGACTCGGATCAGATCGGCTCCGTGACAAGCCTCCTCTCTTCGTGGCAGAGAGGAAATATTCGCTTTAAACACGAAACCGTGCGGCGGCGGCCAAAGTCAACAGTGCAGCTATGTGGTTCGCCCTGTCGGAGACAAACAGCTCCATCAGCAGTGGCAGCAGTGGCGGCGGTGGCGGCGGTGGCGGCGGTGGCGGCGGTGGCGGCGGTGGCGGCGGTGGCGGCGGTGGCGGCGGTGGCGGCGGTGGCGGCGGTGGCGGCGGTGGCGGCGGTGGCGGCGGTGGCGGCGGTGGCGGCGGTGGCGGCGGTGGCGGCGGTGGCGGCGGTGGCGGCGGTGGCGGCGGTGGCGGCGGTGGCGGCGGTGGCGGCGGTGGCGGCGGTGGCGGCGGTGGCGGCGGTGGCGGCGGTGGCGGCGGTGGCGGCGGTGGCGGCGGTGGCGGCGGTGGCGGCGGTGGCGGCGGTGGCGGCGGTGGCGGCGGTGGCGGCGGTGGCGGCGGTGGCGGCGGTGGCGGCGGTGGCGGCGGTGGCGGCGGTGGCGGCGGTGGCGGCGGTGGCGGCGGTGGCGGCGGTGGCGGCGGTGGCGGCGGTGGCGGCGGTGGCGGCGGTGGCGGCGGTGGCGGCGGTGGCGGCGGTGGCGGCGGTGGCGGCGGTGGCGGCGGTGGCGGCGGTGGCGGCGGTGGCGGCGGTGGCGGCGGTGGCGGCGGTGGCGGCGGTGGCGGCGGTGGCGGCGGTGGCGGCGGTGGCGGCGGTGGCGGCGGTGGCGGCGGTGGCGGCGGTGGCGGCGGTGGCGGCGGTGGCGGCGGTGGCGGCGGTGGCGGCGGTGGCGGCGGTGGCGGCGGTGGCGGCGGTGGCGGCGGTGGCGGCGGTGGCGGCGGTGGCGGCGGTGGCGGCGGTGGCGGCGGTGGCGGCGGTGGCGGCGGTGGCGGCGGTGGCGGCGGTGGCGGCGGTGGCGGCGGTGGCGGCGGTGGCGGCGGTGGCGGCGGTGGCGGCGGTGGCGGCGGTGGCGGCGGTGGCGGCGGTGGCGGCGGTGGCGGCGGTGGCGGCGGTGGCGGCGGTGGCGGCGGTGGCGGCGGTGGCGGCGGTGGCGGCGGTGGCGGCGGTGGCGGCGGTGGCGGCGGTGGCGGCGGTGGCGGCGGTGGCGGCGGTGGCGGCGGTGGCGGCGGTGGCGGCGGTGGCGGCGGTGGCGGCGGTGGCGGCGGTGGCGGCGGTGGCGGCGGTGGCGGCGGTGGCGGCGGTGGCGGCGGTGGCGGCGGTGGCGGCGGTGGCGGCGGTGGCGGCGGTGGCGGCGGTGGCGGCGGTGGCGGCGGTGGCGGCGGTGGCGGCGGTGGCGGCGGTGGCGGCGGTGGCGGCGGTGGCGGCGGTGGCGGCGGTGGCGGCGGTGGCGGCGGTGGCGGCGGTGGCGGCGGTGGCGGCGGTGGCGGCGGTGGCGGCGGTGGCGGCGGTGGCGGCGGTGGCGGCGGTGGCGGCGGTGGCGGCGGTGGCGGCGGTGGCGGCGGTGGCGGCGGTGGCGGCGGTGGCGGCGGTGGCGGCGGTGGCGGCGGTGGCGGCGGTGGCGGCGGTGGCGGCGGTGGCGGCGGTGGCGGCGGTGGCGGCGGTGGCGGCGGTGGCGGCGGTGGCGGCGGTGGCGGCGGTGGCGGCGGTGGCGGCGGTGGCGGCGGTGGCGGCGGTGGCGGCGGTGGCGGCGGTGGCGGCGGTGGCGGCGGTGGCGGCGGTGGCGGCGGTGGCGGCGGTGGCGGCGGTGGCGGCGGTGGCGGCGGTGGCGGCGGTGGCGGCGGTGGCGGCGGTGGCGGCGGTGGCGGCGGTGGCGGCGGTGGCGGCGGTGGCGGCGGTGGCGGCGGTGGCGGCGGTGGCGGCGGTGGCGGCGGTGGCGGCGGTGGCGGCGGTGGCGGCGGTGGCGGCGGTGGCGGCGGTGGCGGCGGTGGCGGCGGTGGCGGCGGTGGCGGCGGTGGCGGCGGTGGCGGCGGTGGCGGCGGTGGCGGCGGTGGCGGCGGTGGCGGCGGTGGCGGCGGTGGCGGCGGTGGCGGCCATCATCCAACGACCAAACATATCTCACAACAGATCTCCACAACATGTTGTGGAGATCTGGGAGCCGTGTGCACCAGCCTGAGGCTGCCCATGAAAATATGATAAAATAAAAACGTACGTACTCGCTGAAATTAGGGGCCACAGAGAGCTTCTCAAGGGGAGGGGGCAGGGATGTAATTCGAGTGCAAACGGTATGAAGTTTAGATCAAATGGAAACAACAAAAGGACCAATCAAAACACCAACTTCATATATACAGTACAGACCTGTTCTTAGCAGCAGACTTTAGATCTTTAACCTGAACTAAGAGTATAGTTGCATAATGTTAACTATAGTTTATTTTACATAATCACTGTCTTTCCCAAATCATGCAATAAGATGTAGAAATTAAAAACCTTGGAGAATCGTCCAAAAATCGATGTTCTGTCTGGTGACAGGGTTGTGGACTAAGACAGAGCGTTTCAATCTTCCAACTTCCAACAAATTGTCCTTAATTCATGTATGAATTATTTCCCAAAGAAAGAACATGTTCCATTGGAAATGGACAGTTTGTGCTACTTCACATTTTGGACTTTTTTTAAATTGATGACTCAGTTGTTAATCTCTGCAAAATGCAATTATTACGGCCAGAAATGGTAGGTTATATAGGTGGAGTTAGTCGTTCTTTAAATCATTTTTTTAAAAGAGCCGGGATTTCAACTCTGGAATTGTTCATATAATAAGGAACCCGACTGGAACTTTTGTTGTATGGGGAAAACAGAATTCTGCAGAGAAACTCATTCCATTAAGTTTCCAGGCCTTTATAGAATTCCAGGCTTTCCAGGTTACATGGATATAACTGATACACACATGTTAATCCCAAGCGAGCGAGGAAACAGCAAATTAAAAAGTGTTAAACTGAAAAACGATATATCAAACGTGCGTCTTTATTCCTCTTTCTGTATGTACATATTGCACACAGGGCTGCAGGTAGCTCTGTTCTGCACATGTGACGGCAGTTTCAACAATATAAATACACTGGAATATTATTATTATTATTATTATTATTATTATTATTATTATTATTATGCATCATGTAACATAAAACACATTCAACATCTCAGATGTTCCTGTCACACAGGACGACAGAACATAAGGCAACGAAATATTGTCATTTAGCTGTCGTCCAATCAGAGGAGGATTTGTCCATTCAGCTCCTCGACAGCTTTGAACGGAAGGTAAAATATTATTTAGGCATCCACTGTCCAAAATAACACAAGAAAAACAAAAACACTGTTGTCCCGCAGGAGCAGGAAGAAGACGTTCGTCCCAGGTAAAGGTTTTCGAGAGCAATAACAAAAAAACGTTTTCTTTTGAAACCAGCCTTTTAAATCAAGTCTCACCTTTTCTTGATTTCAGAGCAGCGACCCGATTCGTTCCATAGAAAATCGTTTCCGGGGGGAAAAAAAAATCCTGTAGTTCCATTAGAAGCCAGTGGGATCCCCACCCCGAGGGACGTTCGCCTCAGAAAACAGAAATCCTTTTCCTTTTTTTTTTTTTTTTGGCTGAGCCTGAATTTGACAGGCCGGAGATCAGAGTCCAGCAGACCAGAGTCCGGTAGAACACAGTAGAACACGCGGCTGAGGTGGGTCTGGTTGTATAGGCTGGGTTCAGATGCACAGCAGAGTGGATGCCGATGAGCTGTGGAGGACGTCGCAGTAGAACAGTCAGGTAAAGTGAGGCGAGGTCAGCGGAGGAGAGAATGAGATTCCGAGTGAACTTAAAGCAGCTGCGAACAAGTTTCTTTTCTTTAATACAGCTGCATGAAATGAGCCTGTGATGAACGTGCGGAGAATCGTCGGCCAAATCTGCAGCTTCAGAGTGAGTTTCAGCTCGTTGTTGATCTGTTTCCTGCTCTGGTTCAGTCTCACCACTCTCATGCAGTGCCAGGCAGATGTTTTCAGAGAAACATCTGTACCAAAAAAAATCCACGGTCCACTGACCCGCTCAGCAGCAAACAGCAGAGAGACACATTCAGAGACCAGCTGGTGAACATGGTGGAGCGTTTAGCAGCTGAAGAGCCAGAGGTTTCCCTCGGGAGATGGTGGAGACCAAAAACAAAGCTCAAAGTGGAGGGAGCACTGGACTTAAATCATGTTTACATGTGACAGCTGGATGTGGCATTAAGCGTCGGTTTGACCACACGTTGCCCGGAAAGCTGTTGATATGCTGGTGGTGTGTTCACTGCATGTTTCTGGCGAAAATAAGTGGACAAAAAAAAAAATCGTCTGCTGCAGGTTTAAGTTCGATAAAGTCGAGTAGAAGAAGAGTGAAATAAAAATGCCGATTTGGGAAAAGTGGGTTGAGCAGATTAGTTGGTTTTGGGGGTTTTTCCTCGGTTTGAGTGCACTGCGTTACGCTGCACTTGAACATATGTTTCCATCAGGAGATTGTTCATTTATTAATATTATTTACCTGATTTTTCCTGTTTCAGAGCTGAAATCAAATACAGATGCAAACCGAGTAATATCCTGCTTCTGCTGCTGCAGCTTCGCTTTTACAGCCTTATGCTTGGCAACTAGGTGGAGGCTTTTACTGCAAAGCAGCTATAGGAGAAAGGTTGGCCGCCGTATCATTCGCCTTTTGACTCAGTTCAGGCGTATCCTCAATTATTACAAAAAAAACAACTGCACCAGAGTTGAAACAAGTAGTGGAGAGAAGAATCGTGAAGAGAAGATTTGACCGCAAAGGCAGAATCCAGACGGAAACCGGGAGGGAAGTTTAGTGGCTGGTTCAGATTTTGGAGAATAGCAGAAGGCGGCGCCGGTCGCAGGTTGGTGGAGCTCATTGGTGGCAACACACGACCTCAGAGGTGCTTCGATTGGCTGGAAAAGTTCCGCTGCTGGACGCCCCGCCCTGCTCGTTGTCACGGCGATGCCGCCCGTCCAGAGGCTGTAAATGAGAGAGGGAGGCAAGACAGTGAAGTAGCGCCCTGACACCTTTAACCGGCCTAAACGCAACGGACAGACCCTTTAAAATGAGGTTGTTTTCAAGGTCAAAGCACGACGTGATCTGACAAACCGTCCATTTAGCAGGAGGCCGTGTCAGCAGGTTGAAATTTAACCGGGACCAAAGATTTTAATCAAGAGCTGTGGTGACAACGACGGTGACCCTGAGGAAGAGCTGAGGTCAAGGTTCGGAGCCCGTCGAAGAACCCCCTTAAAGGCACTGGCTAGCTTTGAGCAACCCTCTGAAAACTTTCCACTTCCCTCCGCTGGTGAACTGTTTGGTCCATTTTCTGGCGCCTTTTGGACTTATCAGCCAGAAGGAGGGAAGAAAATGCATCCCCTGGTTTTCCGGCCTCATGAATCAGAAGTGTTTTGCAGAGTGACCTTGTATCACGGGGGAGATGGAACATATTCAGCAGCGGTTTAACCAATCGTTGATTTAAGTTGTTTATGAAATTCCAAGCTGAAGCTGCCGGGACCCGGGGCTTCCCTCTGACGCTATGGCATCTGGCTGGTTCTGCTGTTTGTTTGTCATTGGGCCTCGGAGGAGTTGGACAAAACAGAAAACCCTACGCCGAGCCCCAGGGCCCCTGGCAGCCGCTCGCTTGGCCTTTTGGTCAATCCTTCAAAAAACATATTTATGAGGTTTGCCAGAGGTTTTTCTTAACCGAGGAGACGCTCTGAGAATCAGTCCTCCTCTTCAACCGGGTTAACCACACACTTGCTGGGTTTATTACTGAATTCATTTTGTTTTTTGTTTTTTTTCTTGAAAACCTTATATTCTGCAGCGTGAACAAGGATTTTAGTGGCGCATTTAGATTAGCCTCGGTTTTCACAGCTGTTCTAGCTTCTGTTGTTCTTCTCAACAACTTTATTTCATGCTTTTTTTGAAATAAGATATAATAAAGCCTTGTGAATGTACCTTACACGTCTCACATAAAATGAAAGGAGACAGAATATATACACACGTTTTCCCCCAGGAACCATTAAACCAGCGAAACTTAAGTTAAAGAAACGGGTGTTTACTCCATCTTCGGCGGGGAAACGCTCACAACCAGGGCATCTTCACTTCCCCCTGGATGCGGCTACGATGTTCCCTGGTCCGAAAGATCATAGTGGTAACGATAGTAACAAAAACTAAATGATATAAATCTACATCGAAAAGAATTAAAAAAAAAAAAGGGGGATACCGAGCGGAGTACTGAGTCTCTGCTTCCACCTAGTGGTGCAGTTGGCACGAGAGGTGGATATGGGTTCATGAAAAGTTCTGCCGCTTTCGGCCGTTCCCAGTTTATCCTTCACTTCAGGTACCGTCACTTATGCCCGGCGTAGTTTGGTTGCCCCTGACCGCGTCCGACTCGGTTTTTAAAACTGCGGTTACGGCACGGAGCGAACAAACTAAACTAGACGCCCTCAGAGTCGTATGTTCATTTAAGCCCTAATCCTGCACCAGGACATAGTCCCACTCGGTTCCCATCTCCAGAAGTCGCCCTTCAGTAATAAATTTTGACGCAACAATTGCCACATTGTCTCGCAGTTGTTAACGCTCTTCCGCTGTGATCTCCGCTGATACGGCTGCTCGCCAGCAGCGCTGCCCTGCGCCGTGAACGATGCCAGATAATGATGCTAACACCCCGTCTCTGGGTTGGCTCTGCGCAGTGTGACGCGTGGGACAAAGAGAAACAAGAAACATTTCAACTTTATTTATTCTGATCAAAGAAAGCCCTCTGGGCAGAGGAGGAACATTGATGTAAGAGTCCTCAATACGCTTTTTATCATCAGACCTTTAGGCCTAATGTTAATGTTTTTTGGAATCTTTTTTTTTATCCCCGTAAGTTCTGCTATCAACATCATGATCACATTAATCTTTGCTCTGCCTGTTGTGCCCTTTGACCTCTGTGCCTCCAATCACCGCCGCGTCCAGGGTCCAGGGGTCAGTTTTGGTCTGATGCAGTTTTGGTCTCCAGGAGGAGCAAATTACTGGCGGAACCATGTTTAAGATGAATATTTCTGTGTGTGTACATAAATGTCTGAAGGTCAAACAGCGTCTTACCATCTCTGGGTGTGTTTATCTCTCTGTACAGCGAGGGCTGTTGGCCAGTTGAGTCAGCAGACGAGCACATCTTTTATAATCTGCAGAGGGTAAAAACAACAGTGTTTTTTACCCACGGTTAAAAATATGCCAAACTTTTCTAAAATCAGACCCGATCTACAGCTGGCGTGTCACGAGGTCCGTGCTGTGTTTAGCCTAGCTTAGCACCGTTAGGCTGCCTGCTTCATCTGAGGAAAAATGCCGCAAGAGGATTACGTGAGTTTACCTCTCGCATTAAAATTCTCAAATTCTCAAACATCGTGTCTCCGTCATGCCCTTTGGAAACCGCCCAAATATTTCACACCTGACTCGTCCTAGCAGGGAAAGCACAGGTGGATCTAATGACACCGATGATGGCTCTGAACCAGCAATTATTTCATTGCACCGCAACAATTAATAAGATTTGAAACATGTGAAAAATGTCTGTTTCACTGTAGATTCACTTCAGTGGCTCTGCAAAAGCTCTCCTGAACCTGGATCTTAAAAATGCAAACCGATATATTTGGTTTGAATTAAACAACTAATAAACCAAATGTGCTGATGTACAACCCTAACAAAGGCAGCACAAAATACATTCATGTTTTAGGTTTTTTGGGGTTTTGTTTTAGAACCCAAAAATAAGGAGCATATGATTCAGTTTGTGAAACTGGAAAAATCATGGAATTTATATCCCTGTATGAGCCTCAAAACACACAACCCAGCAAGAAAATACACTAATCTGCAACAATATTAAAAGCAGTTTATACACACACACACACACACACACACACACACACACACACACACACACACACATATATATATATATATATATATATATATATATATACCTATATGTGTGTGTCTGTGCGCAATAATGCAAACAATGATAAAGTACTTTTACATGATTTCACATGTGAAATATGTGAAATAAAATGTGTCTACGTGTGAATTCACCATGCAATGTTATACTGAATTTAAAGTTGTCGCTCTCTTACACTTATATATGTGACAGGGTGGTAAATTATATATGTCTACATGATGTGGCTTCATGTGAAGGGATGTGACGGCCAGACTACGTCTACAGCCTCAGTAGTAGGACATTAGTTCTGCAGGTATGTGAGTGACACTGAAGCATTTGAATAGTAGCAGAGTCTCTGCCACAGGTTGAGGAGGATGAAACTGATGATGCAATGAACTAAGAGTAGAAAGGCTGATAAAATGGGAACAGTCCGGTAAAGGACCAGAACCTGAACGACACAGAATCGAAGCTCTTGTCTGCCACAGCTTCTGTAACTTTCATTTTCAGAAGGAAACCCAGCTGCTGTGTTCACAAAGGTAACAGAACAAAACCTGCATCAAAGGAGCAGGATGTACATACACACACACACACACATACAAACACAAACACATACAAACACAAAAACACACGCATGCACAGGAATGCAAGCACGCACGTGCAAACACACACACGTATAAACACACACACACACAAACATAAAAAGACACGCACTCACGCACGGACACAATCATAAAAACACACACACAATAACACACACACACACAAAAAACAGAAACACACACGCACGCACAAACAAACACGCACACACGCATGCACACACAAACATACCCACGCATGCATGCATGTACAAACACACACATGCACATACAAACACACACACACAAACACAAAAACACACACATGCACGCATAAACACATAAACACACACGCACACACAAACACAAAAACACACATGCACGCACGCAGAAAAACATACACACAAACACAAAAAGACGCACGCTCAAACACAAAAACGCACAAACGCCCACAAACACAACCAAAACTCAAAAAAAATCACACATGCACGCACACACACATACACACATGCACAAAAACACGCACACAAACACACACACAAGCACACGTACACACATGCACACACACACACACGCTCACACATGTAGTGTCACACTGTTATCAGTGTGATCGTGTCAGAACAGCAGCAGCTCTTATGATCTTAACTCATGCTTGTAGCTCAGTGTTTATCTTGGTAAAGTGTGTGTGTGTGTGTGTGTGTGTGTGTGTGTGTGTGTGTGTGTGTGTGTGTGTGTGTGTGTACAAGTCTTCTTCTCAGTCATCTCTCAGTCAGTCTCCTGCAGTCACACAGTGTAAGTGACAAAAAGGAAAACAACGAAATAAATGGGTGAAATAAAAAACTGGCAGTGCTTGTGTTGTGTGTGTGTGTGTGTGTGTGTGTGTGTGTGTGTGTGTGTGTGTGTGTGTGTGTGTGTGTGTGTGTGGTGTGTTTGTAGTAAGTTGCTGGTTTGGTTTTTGTAGTCTGCACTGGTGTTTTGGTGTTTGTGGTAAAGAAGAAGCAAATGTGGAAATGAGGAAAGACAAAAACAGTGGGAGGACTAAAACACTTAAAAGCTCCGAATCCTCGACTCTGATCGGACGAAGGGGTTCGTTATTTTCAGGTAACTGCACAGTGGTGAAGCGTCATCTCACAAGACCCAGGTTAACTCTCATAACATTCCAAAAACTACTTGGCGTCCAGTAGTCTATTACTCGGATATTTTGTTAGTAGCTAACTTCAGCGGTGGTGGTGTTGCCTGTAAAGTGAACCAGAGATTTGGTTCTTAGCCTCGTGTTGTATGTATCTAAGGAGGCAACGGGCAGGATCGAAGTTGAAGATAAGTTCAGGAGGATATTAAAAAAAAAAAGCCTGGAGAATTGCAGAAGCGAAACTTATTCAAAGAAGGTCAAAGAGAGAATTTCTTTTTTTTAATTAAAAAAATATTCATTGACATGAGCTCTGGGCTTCTGCACCCTCCAGCATGGTCGCAGCTGGTTCTTGGAACAACCAGCACTCTGTTTCGTTTTAAATATTATCCATCAGTTCTCTTTTTGAGGGTAGAGCAGCAGAATCTAGGTTAAGTCTTTTACATATCTTCTTCTTTAACCACTCTATCATCTCTCTGTTCTCCTCAATGCTACTTTTGTTAGCCCCCCCCCCCGCCAAAGGTGTCTCAGATTTATCTCCTTACCATTTTTTTACTTGATCGGGTTGTCACCATTAAAACTATGCAGAATTGGCTATTAACAGCTCCTGTCAGCAGCATATCCATGGATTTGCAGAAACCTTTCACTGAATAACTGTGAGACTGAAGGAAACTTAAAAACAGGAAGATTCTGAGTGGAGTTCTGCAGTTACAAAGAGCATTTGTTCCCCCTCTAACTCCTAAGTGGATTTCTAGACGTTTATTCATGCCAGACATTGGAGATAATGATGTTCTCGGGAAGCATAAGTCATGCTGAATCTGGAAATATGTGTTTCGTATCTGTGCGTTCCTTTTAGAGGGTTTTTTTGCACTTTTTCAGCAGGTCAGAGGTTGTTTATGGTGGAGAAACACAAACGGCACAAACACTCCGGCAGTCTTCGTAAAACAGATGATAGACGCTTGTTTTTCTTACCTGTCAGGTGTTTGATGAACTTTTCCTTGTGTCGTAGATCTCTGGGATGACCCTCTGGAATAAAAACAAAACAAAACAAAACACGTTAACACTGTGAAGGCAGTAATGAATGTAAATTAAATACAGGTTCTTTGGAGTCATGTTTTAAGAGTTTGAGGAAGACTGACGGGACTGTTGACAGCAGCTGTGGTGGAAACTGAATTTATTCAACCACTGCACTTAAACTCAGATAGTATATTGGAATAGCAGTTTCCTCCGAGACAGCAGTACATTAACACTCAGCAGGACAGAGTTTTCAAAAAATATGACACTGATACTGAGTTCGCTTTGGGCTACAACTTTTTTTTTTCTTTTTCTATCCCATATCTGTTCCCAATCAGTCTAACTGCCTCCATAAAAAGCAGCTGAATCTGCTGTGATCAGATTTATCTCCGCACCCTTTCATTTGATCAGTTTATCACTATTATAACTATACAGAATTCACGATTAAGAGCTCCTGTCTGCAGTGTAGCCACGGATGTACAGACAACTGTCACTGGATCAGTGTGACACTGAATAAACTTAAACACAGCATGATTCTGAGTGGAGTTCTGCAGCTGTGAGGAGCCTCTTTTTTTTCCTCCTATGATTTCCAGGCGATGAAAGTACAGTAACCACCACACATCCTCCTCTGCAGTAGGGCAGAGACCTCCGTCAACAACTCTCCGTAACCTGAGGAGAGTTCGTCCTTTACGGTCACGTCAACTTTGACTTTGCTGGGCGCGCCTGAATCCGAGAAGCTCCACATTCTCAACTGACTTGACATTTTCTCGGATGACAGATTGAAGAGGAAAAAAAACCAACCCATCATATGAAGGATGAGACTGATGTAGAAAAACTCCTTTAGGGCAAACTTGTGACATAGGAAGGAGAGGAGACTTGGGAAAGCCCAAGATATGGATCCACCTCAGGCTGCTGCCGAATTAAATGTCTACAACAGTGTCGTTGTTTTCGCACTCAGCCTCTCGCCAAAGCCACAGAACCTGCACTGCAGCTCCAGATCCCCCCGTTGGACCAAAGGAAAGGTCACATATGTCATATGATCCATGGCAGAGCAGCACTGTGAGCTTTTTGGTGAATGGATGGAGGTCATGCCGATGTGGCAGCTTTCCAAAATGCCCATGCATCTCATGTCTCTGGGTCTGATCTGCGTCATGTCCTGAAAATTCAAAATGACTGTGAAGTCAGCCAACTTATCCAGGACCAGAAAACTAATAAGAACGGAAAAAAACATTTCCATGGGCTGAGATACTTTCATCCGTATAAAGAGGCATCTTCCTGATTTTCGGGCAGCGATCAGCTTTGAGGTTCCTACACGCTGTGGGCGTGAGAGAAATGTGGCGAAATCTTTCGGTCCTGGATCTCACCGTTGAAACAATGGACGACTCAAAGAGACCGACGACAGCCTACAGCAAGATCCTAAAGTAACACATTCTTTCGTTGCTGTTTTTCGGTCTGTTCTGTGCTGATCGAGTCAGAGTCTTCACTCTGACGGAAACACAACGTCCCACATCCTGCAACTCAGAGGCCACAGAGACACGCGTCGCTCCGACACTGGGGGTTTGTTCGTCTTCAACAGAATTCGGGAACCTGCAGGAATTTGTTTCTCAAACCTCCATTTCCTTCCACTGCTGAAAAAATGATGAGTCCATTACTGATCCCTGAAGTTTACATTATTCTTCCATTTTGTTTTATTTTTTGTTTGTTTTCTTTTTTTTTTACTGCACCTTTTACCATTGAAAGTTGTCCCACTGGATTTGAGCTGCTTGAATCATGACAAAAAACTGGAACAATCCAGGTGCTCTGAAACTCAGTTTCCCTCGGGGGATAATAAAGTACTTTATTTATCCCTTTAGATGAAAAAGAAACAAGATATTTTACACCATCTGAACATGTGCTGCAGCCAAGCTGACAAACAAGACGCCCGCAGGCGGGTGGCCACAGCTGCAGAGCCTGCGGGCCCTGGCCGGCCCTGGCCGACCCCCTGGCCGACCCCCCCCCCAGTTACTGACGACGATCAGGACCCCGGACAGCTCCACGCCTCCCTGGTGGTCTCCGGTTCAGCACCACGGACAGCGCTCTGTTGTCGCCGGGGCTCTGGGCTTCAGGGTCGACCACCGTCCGAGGACCAATGCCCACACCTGTACGAGGACCAATGCCCACACCTGTATGAGGACCAATGCCCACACCTGTACGAGGACCAATGCCCACACCTGGGTGAGAGAACAAACTCCGCGTGAGACAGAGGACCAATGCATAAACACCAGGTGAGAGGTAATAATAAAGACCGACAAGGGAAGAAAAAGTTTTATGATCTAAGAAGTGCTTCAAGTCCACGTTATGCAGAATGGCAGCTTCCAGAGTGCTGTTATATATATTTGTTATATTCTTAATTTTTTAAATTAGTATTAATGATGCATTAACATATGAAAAGGATTTCAAAGTTGCAGCTGCTTTGTAAGGAGCTACTTCTAACTGGTTTACATACAGCTGAGTAGTTTCACTTATAAAAATGTTCGTCTCATAAGAATTTCATACGTTTTGTTTGTAAAATCTCAACCGATCTGCATCAAACCCGTTATGTGACTGACGCTGCCCTTTTCCAGCGTAGCTGAACAGTTCATCAGTGAACATGACAGCCTTTTGTCCAACGCAGCATTTTTTTCCCTTCATATAAGCTCATTAACAGGTATAAGGGGCCAGTAAGTTATTACTGTGAGTTGTACAAAGTGAGGCTGACACTCAAAACCCCAGTGGAAATGTGCGTTATCAGTGGTTGAAAAGTAACTAAGTACAATTACTCGAGTACTGGACTCAAGTACGGTTTTTGAGGGACTTGACTTTTTTCTTTCATTTCATGCTACTTTACATTTCAGATGTTCTGCTTTTTATTCCATTGCTTTGATTCTCAAAACTTTAAAAAATGAGGAGGATAAGTTCAATGTTTTCATCCAACCTACCAGCAGCTAATAAAATACAGTGATTAAGAGTAGAGCGGAAATGATCCGTTGATTAATGGGTCAAGGGATTATTAAAACTCTTTTGATAACTGATTCGTCATTTTTTGTCATTTTTTTCAGACATGACGCCAAAGATTTCGCGGTTCCTGCTTCTAAAAAGAGTTATTGAAACTTTTTACACTTTACTCGTAGTGGAGTATTTTAACCAACGCAGAAGATCTGAACACTTCCTCCTCCACCGCCGCAGGGAACTCACAACCCCGGACGCCGCCTTCTTTCATCATGACCGCCATAGTGGCGCTTAAATGTCACAGTTTGTGGTTGAAAATGTGCCGTGAACGTGAACAAACTGCTGTAAATCCAGGCAGGCGGCAGGACAAAGGCCTCACTGTGCATCACTTTAAGCCCCTTCTACTCAGAGACCAGATTTCCTCTTCTGTCCCGGGTCAAACAGTCGGTCGGGACAGGGGCCGAATTCAGGGTCCCTGGGACCGTTGCATGCTGGGAGGTCCGGGGGGCCCACACACACCTCCCAAGTCCGCTGGTCGTCCTCTTCAGAGTCCAAACGTACGTGGTGAGAAACTGATCCTGGTTCTGTGTCGGCGGCCCAGTGTTTTTCTGTCAGTGGCTGAAGTTAAACCAGCCCTGATACGGTGCCACATTGACCCAAACTGGGTCCATTTCCAGAACTGTTTTGGTTTGTTGAGAATGAAAAACTGCAAATGATCAAGTCTTAACTCATTCATTCGTTCATTCATTCATTCGTTCATTCATTGATGTGACTCCTACTAGTAGTAGTAGTAGTAGTAGTGGTAATAGTAGCAGTAGTACTAGTAGTAGTAGTAATAGTAGTAGTAGTAGTAGTAGTAGTAGTAGTAGTTGTAGTAGTAGTACTTGTAGTAGTAGTAGTAGTACCAGTACTAGTAGTAGTAGCAGTAGTAATACTAGTAGTACTAGTAGTAACAGTAGCAGTATGCTAGTAGTAGTATTACTAGTTTAGGTAGTAGTAGTATCAGTATTGGTAGTACCAGTAATAGTAGCAGTAGTAGTTGTAGTAGTATAGACATATTAATACTAGTAGTACTAGTAGTAGTATGGTAGTAGTTGTAGTAGTAGCAGAGGTGGTAGTAGTAGTAGTAACAGTATCAGAAGTAGTAGTAGTAATAGTACTAGTTTAGGTAGCAGTAGTAGTATCAGTAGTACTAATAGTAGTCCTGGTGGTACTGACCCAGTCCGTGATGCGACCTGCTCGCTCTCTCCGGGGCTTTAACTACGTGGCCGCCGATCCCCGCCGCCGCCTCCGGCCTGGTCCTCGGGTGACGGCCGACCAGCTCCAGCATGCTGCGGCCGTCCAGACGCCCGTCCGCCCGGGTGCCGGAGCCCCTGAGCAGAGCCGCCGCCGTGCAGCGCCCCGCGGCCAGCAGCAGGAGGAGGAGCGCGGACAGGACCGGGAGCCGCGGGAGCAGCATCACGTCGGACCTGAGGAGACGCGCAGGGAGTCGGTGAACGAGGGACACGATCTGTTCCACTGCTTGACCTGACGACTTTACTCTTTAAACACAGCAGTGAGCAAAGCCACATCACCATAGGGCCGTTTAGTAGGCTAGTCAGAGCTTTCGATCATATCACACCACCTTCACCAGCATATCAAACGGACCTTGAGGGGAGAGTGTCTGTTTTCAAGGCCAAATGATGAACTTTAAACTTGACAGTTCCAGGACAACTGCACCGTGTAATGAAGATCCTGTGATCAAAAGTTCCGGAGCAGGACTCAACGGCTCTTGCGCTGAAACAGTTTTTCCATCTCTCTCTGTTTGCAGCCGCAGTTCAATCTATTGTCGCGCATTTCGCATTTAAAGCTTCTCGTGAATTATGTTCATAAACCAAACTAAGTGAGACGAACTACGTCTTTATATGTGACTGTTCTCCGCGATTCAAACTTTCTAACTGAAGGGAAAAAAATAAAGTCTGCTACTTTATAAGTAATACAACGAAATATGGTTCAAGACAATTCATACTTGTGTTTAACAGAAACTTTCTTACAAGAAAAGTCGCATTTTTTCCCGCATTTAGCACCAAATTACAGAATCTTTCCAGGGAAACTCCTGGAAATGCGGCTGAAAAGAAAGGCCTGAGATACTCATCTTTGCAGATTTCAGAGATGCAGGCTTGTTTGTAGGATCTGATCTGTTAAGGACGCGCCTCACTGCTGCCATCAGCGCCAGTTTCACATCTACAGCTACAGCTGATACGATTTTCAAAGAAAGTTGATTTATCTCAGATTTTCAGCGCGCAATCTCTTGTTTCGCGTCAAAGTCAAACTATTACATTTACAAAGTTTGCAGTTTGTGTTTAAAATACACTGTTGGGTGCCGAACGCTTTTTTCTCGTCTCTAAGAAGAATTTCCAGAAAGTTTGAACAGAGTGAGGAAGCTTTTCTTCTTCTTTAGAGTCCGGCTGCGCTCGCAGCTCGGTGACAGACTCACCTCTCTCTGCCTCTCCTCTCCCTGCGGCTCTTTACGCGCCTCTGTGCGCGTCCGCTCCCCGGCGCACCGCTCGCTGATCCCGGGTTCTCCCTCCCGACTCGTCCCGGCCGGGGTGGCTCCCCGAGGTGCTGTAGTTCTGCTTGTTTTTGTCGTGTGTTCTGTGTTTTAAATTATCCCGGGTTACTCCTGATCCGAGCCGCGTGCCGAGCGCCGGGGCCCGGTGGCATCTTAGAACGACTGGGGTCGCTGGTGGGGCGCGTGGAGCAGAGGAGGCAGCCTCGTCACCATCCTCTTCTTCATCAGCCGGTCCTTCCAGCAGCGGCTGTCGGAGAGCCGGACGGGTTCATGTCTCCGCTCTGCGGACCGAAGAGAAGACTGTCAGCCAAGTCCTGTCCCGGGATAAATGTCTGACTCCAGTTAAACCCGCGTCTGGCACTGGACGAGCTGCAGGTCCCGGACCGGTTCTACTTGACTCTGTTCTGGGGATCGGGTCCGTGTGCGCCGCGCGCTGCTTCTCCTCCTCTCTCCTCTGTGAAAGTAATCCTCCGTCTCTTCATCTCTCCCCGCGCCCCGGCTCTGCCAGATCACGGAAATACAGGAGGAGGAGGAGGAGGAGGAGGAGGAGGAGGTGCGTGTGCGTCCGTGCACTCGGGGAGTTGACGCGCACGCAGGTAGACACTGAGAGGCAGAGGTGGATGGACCAGAGCTGCAGCCTGTTGCTTTCAGTGGCGCACCACCCCCTCTCAGTGGATGGAGAGAAAAGTGCTCCTCTTCCTTCCCCGTTCTCTGTCCTCCACCCCCCAACACTGTCTTCATTCATTGGGCTGTTCTGACTTGTGCTTTGCCCATTAAAGAGACTTTTTTAGTATGGGGCAGAAGCTACTACTATAACAGAAGAAAAGAAAAAAAGAAGAATGGTGCCTGTTGTGTTTTGATGTTGTAAATGTAACATCAGGCAAGTCTTAGGGCTGCCAGGGGTCACCGAGGCAGCATTTTGACAAACTGCAGGATTTGGGAGGTTTTCTCAGCAGTAATGATAAAGGTTTTAAGATCAAGCTCCATGGTCTTTCTCAACCTTTTTGTGGTTTTTGTGATGAGGATATTTCCACAAATCATCAAAAAAGCCATATGACCTATAAAAATATCACTCTTCTGATGTGGTTAGACACACTGGAGAGTTGTCTTCGCAGTAATCCGTCACATAAACCATATGCATGAGCACAAGACATTGCCTGTTAGGATAATGTGAACACGACTTCTTTTACTTAATTGAGCAAAGAGCCAATTAAGTTGTCGTTTTCCTGGGTGGACCATCTTGGTTACTCAGTGAGCCCGTCGAGTAGTTTCAAGGGTCTTTGAGGTGGTTGCGAGGTCCAATAAGACGTTCCTTGGGTTCCTGATGAGGTTTTAAGTATTACTACACATGTTTAAAAGGAGTCAGGATATTTCCTTGACAGGACAAGGCTATGAGGCTGTCTGAGGAGGTTCCAGAGATCTTTGAAACAGTTCCAGATTCTAATTGGAGAGAATTAAGGGACACGTCAGGAGGACTCAGGGATCTGCAAGGTGCTTTGAGGAGGTGCCATGAGTCTTTTGGGACTGAACGGGCTCCCAGGGTTCACTGAGGAGTTCAGATGTGAGTCAAGGTTTCAAGAAGTACTTGAGGAGGTCCCATCGGTCATATAAAATGTTCTGGAGCACAGAGAAGATGTCCTCTGGGCCTTCTTGAGGACTTTTCAATGATTATTAAGTGGGTTTTTTTCACATCAACAGAGATCCTTAAGGATGTTCCTGATGGTATTTGAAGTGATACTTGAGTTCCTTAAGAGGTTTTGAGGATCCTTAACCAGACTTCAGTGGCTCTGAAATAGGAGTCAATAGTTGTTATCAGTGTTCAGAAGTTCTTGAGGAGGTTCTAGGTGCTCTCCGAGGAGATCTGGAATTCCTGGGGACATTTTAGGAATTCCTAAGCAGATTTCAGAGACTTCCTTATGGATTTCTAGGGTTTCAAAGTTTTCCGAGATCCTCAAGGAGGTTTAAGTGGTTATGTAGAGTGTTTCGGGTGCTGCAAAGACCTGGGAGATTCCAGAGGTCTTTACGGACCCGGTTGAAAAAGGAATTCTTTACTATGAACACGTATCAACAGGCAGAGAAAATGTTGTTTATGAGAAAAATAACTTCAAACCAAGGTGGTCACATACAGTAAACAAATTTAACATAAAAGGACCACACAGTGCTGCATAAAAAGCAATTATTCAGCACACGGAAGGTACACAAGATAACATTGTACAACAACAATAACTCAACACTGAATAACACAGAGTAATGTGGACTGGGCACCAGCCAAGTTGTCAAAAGTTCAGAATTAAAACATACACACACACACACACACACACACACACACACACACACACACACACACACACACATTTCTTCCTGTTGATGTGAAGGGCGGCCTGTTCTCAGAGTTCCACCCTTATTTGTTCATCTGCTCTATCAGATATCAAATCACTCAGCTGCTCTCTTTGTGTGTGCGTGTGTGTTGGACTGTATATGTAAACACATTTCTACATTTAGTGTGGAAGAATGGTGATTTACCAGGAGTCTGGATTTATCAGGAATGCATGTGGGGACGCTGCCAGGACGTATGTGCGTGTATTTACATATATACAGTTCATGTGTGCGCGTACGTGTGCGAGTGAGCATTAATGTTTTTTAAACCTTTATTTATACAGGGTTTAAGGGGAGGTCTGCCGAGCAATGATGTCCTGAATCTCAGAGTGGAGGCTGTTTATTCATGCAGGTCACTACAGTGCAGACAAAATTTTCTCACGGCTGTTAACTCCACTTTGTACATATCCAGACCTGTACCACAGTGCTGTATTATTCACTACATGCCAAGCTTTGGAACGTCTCCAGGAACCTCGCGAACCTCCCCCAAAGAGCCCAGTAAATGTCCCTAAGAACACCTTAAACCTTGTGCAACTCACCCGCCCCTGGAATCTCCTCAGAGGCCACTGGACCTATGAGGTCTCAGTTGTTCTCAGGAAAGCCTGAGACAGTATCCAGAAACTCCTCAAAGATCCCAAGAACCCTGTAAAAACTCCTCAGGGACCTAGTCATGTGCCCTGTGATTCTCTGGAACTTCTTCAAGAACCTCTAGAACTTTCTCAAAGGCCAGTAAACCTAAAGACACCCTAGATCTAGGAAAAAGGACCACTACACTTTAATTCATTTTCTTCTTCTGCACCTCTGGGAGCACTTCAAGAATTTCTGGGACCCAAAAACTTCCTCAGCAACCATGGAAAAGTTTCACATGACTCCACAGGTTTACGTTTCATCTCATTGACCGGAAAATTTGCTGGAGAACATCTGGCACCTAGATAAATCTATGTAGTATTGACTAAATGCTTCGCCTTGGAAAATCTTTAAGTACCACCAAGACCATCAGGAGCTCCTTAATGGTCCCCAAGAACCTTTTTATGTTACTCAAACACTAAAATCCTTTAGAAAATTCCTGTTCCATTTTCAAGGATCCTCCAAATGTCTTACAGACCTCTTGTCTCAGGAACTTCTGGACCTCTGTAATCTCCTAACATGACAGAATGTCACCCTGTGACCCAAGAGTCTCTTCAACCACCTTATTTGCCCCTTGAACCTGGGAAACCATTAAAATATCTTTTTTTTTCTCCCTGGATCTATGTCAAAGACCCTAAAAACACAGCTATAGCTGCTGGAGCCTCCACAGGTAACTCTGGATCAGTCACCACCTGCACTGCTTAAGGCTAAGTTTCACACAGCACTGAATGATTTTTTAAAATTATTTAAGGTTGTAAAGCTTCCATAGTTAGTTTGGCAGCACGTAAAAGCTGAGAAGGTGAAAGCTCTTGTCAGGTTGGACTTCAGAGTGTGAACACACGGCTATTTCACCGCAGGAAGAACGTACCAGTCTAAACTTGATAAGAACTCGCAAAAGTACCACTAGAAAAGATTTGTAAGCAGCTCCAGGTCTTGGAGAGAGTGAATCTGTTTAAAAAACATCTGACTATCAGCAAAAAAGTGATCACATGGAAGGGGCTGCAGCCGCACCCTCAAACGCAGGAAGACTGGGCTGTGATTGTCAGCGAGATGTGTGGAGAGTCTGATCCTTACCTTAAAGGCCGTGAAGCTGCCAGGAAGCCCTGGATGTAGATCCCTGTGGAGTCAGGCACTATGGCTGGCTGCAGGGGGCTGAATGCCCCGATATATGTGGTTTTGCTTAAGTCCTAATTCCCCTGAATCTTTACAAACGCGGTGGCGAGTGCAAGAGGAGTATGACATTTATTATGGGAAACAGGCTGGGTTGAAATTAACAAGAATTATCCCTTAAGTCTCTGATGTGATCAGTATGTAAAGTACTGGGATAAATGGATATATGTGCCTGTAAGATGTAACCCATTACACATAATACGCCACTGAAAGACCCGTTTTCTGTACAAGTATGATATCACTTTTGTCAACCACCTGTTTTTGCTCGAAAATATCAATAAAACATGTGGTCATCGGCCAGCGCAAGACTGATGCTGTCCTTCTTCTTGGGAGGACGGGCTCTGTGAGCGGTACTGGGACCTTAGGAGGGAGAAAGAGAACAGAAGAGAACTAAAAATGGAAAAAGACAGACAGAAATAAAACATGTTTTCGGAGCAGAATATACCAGATAAAAACATCTCTGTCGTGTTAGCAGTGATAGAATTTCACTGTGTTGAGAGATGTTAGAAAAACTAAACACACACTCAGTGAAAGCGTTCCGTTCTGCCAGGTTCGCTGAGTGTTATCATTCCACACAGACACACACACACACACACTCGCACACACATCTGCTGTCAGCAAACTGTTACCACGACAACAGAAAAGCACAAATACATACACAAATACATACACATACACACACACACACACACACACACACACACGACATTTACCCGAATTCTTAACCACACATGTGATTAGCAGAAAAGCCAAAAACAACACCAGGTGTGTCAAATGTGTGATCTCTCCTGTCCTCATGTTTCCCAGTGTCTCTGGACCTTGTTTCATTCTTCTTCTTCTTTTGAGAGAGATATAATAAAATCCTCCTTTACGACACTGTTGCACAATTATTAGAGGGGAAGAAAGAAGGATCCCTCCCTCAGTCAAAGTAAACTGTAAAAAAAAAAAAAAAAAAAAACTGTTTCAAAAAAGTCAAAAAAAAAAAAAAGTAAAAGTGTGTGTGTGAGTTTAATAAAAAAAAACTGTGTGTTTTTGTATTTTTTTGTTATATTGTATACTTTATTATACCTTCAGATTAAGGATTTTACTCTTGTAATTGGTTGAGGTAATGCTATTGTGGATTAATTAGCAGATCGCTGAATATTTTCTCAATCGATTGTAAAAATATGTAAAGAAAAAAAATCTATTTGAGAAGCTGGAACCACAAAGTGCTAAGAAAGAATTAAAAATGATTTTCTGTCAATCAATCAATTAATTATTTTACTTCTACATGTGTTTACTGTTAGGTAGTTTAATTTATAACAGAGCGACATTTTTTTTAAGAACTTCATATGTTTGCTATGCAAAAATCTTAATTTGTAGAGAGACTGCAGCTGTCAGATGCAGTAGAAATACAACATTTCCATCTGATATTTAGCACAGTGGAACTAAAAAGTGCCATAAACAGAAAGGACTCCATGAGAGTACCTCAAACTTCTTCTAAAGTACAGTACTTGAATAATTGTACCAAGTTACATTACACCATTGACTGTTGACTGTCACAGGCCGTCACAAAATAATAACGTTCCCTGAAAAGTCGAGGAGAAAAGAGACTTACAGAAAGTTACTATAGAACAACAGAATAAACAGAATCACTGATGTTTTTGGCTCAGGAATCAGACAATTAACCCTCTGAGACTTCTTAATGATACGGATTAAACACAGAGAGGGGTTAAAGGTCAGACAAGGTCGTGGTAAACTATGTGTCTTGGGAGACTCTGAACACTACAAGTCTGAACTATTGCAGCTCTAAAAATCTCAGTCTCAATGATTAACACCCCCCCCCGCCACCCGTGTGTGTTTCCTGTCTTGTTCCCAGATGGTTCTATTCTGTTTCGTTTGACTCTATTCTCAGATCTGAATCCTTGGCACCAAATTAACCACCGTGCAGCTGCTTGGTTTCTTCGCCCGGCAGCCACACGTGTCCTGGTTTCAGATCTCTACCAGGGGCTGACATAAATAAAACGCCTCATAAATAAAATGTCTCGTGTCTTTCATCTCCGAGTTTGGAGGCGAGAGCATAATAATCACAATACTAACCATTTCATATTCTGTTATTCCTTCAGGAAAGACACACTGCTGCATCATTCTGACAATACAGATATTTGTCTGATGGCTTCATCTGACCTTTTCAATATACAAATACACAGCTTGCGGCGGTCTGAGGAACACACTGCTCATTTGTTCCCTCGGAAATCTCAGTCGGAACAGTGTGACAAGGATTTTTATGGGAGTTCATTAATGACAAAACTACTGAGCAAACGCAAAATGGATCTCTCATCAGTCAGCACAGGCGCAAATCCATATTCAGCAGTTTGGGTGTGAGCTAGAAAATAATGTATCGATGCAAGAGGTAAAATAAGGACCTTTGGAACCTCCTGCACAGACCCTTAAACACAATTACTGCCACTTGGAACTTCATTGTGAACCTTAAAATGTCTTCTGAATCCTTAAAACTTCCTCAAATGCCTCTGGAACCTATTCTACCAGCATCTCTTAACTTAACAACTCTTCAAATCCACCCAAGAGTCATTTTAACCTCCTCATCAACCCATTTAGTCCATTAAAGAACATTTCCAAACATTTCCTCAAGGATCTCTGAAACTTTCTAATAAGTTGATAAAACATTTCAGAGAAATTCTAAAACCTCCTTGAAGACCTCAGGAACATCAACTGGAACAACCAGAACCTCCATTCAACACCTCCAGGTGCCCTTGAACCTATTTAAATTCTCCTGTATCATCATCAAAAACATCTGAAAACTCCTTAAACCTCTGTAACATCATGGATTTGTGCAACCTCCAAAGGACCTGCTGAATCTTACCTCTGTAACATCATGGATTTGTGCAACCTCCAAAGGACCTGCTGAATCTTACCAAGAACCACCTGAAATCTCCTCATAAATTCTCAAATTTGTTAGAAAACTGTTGAACCTCCTTAAAAAAAAACAAACTCTGGAACATATCGCAAACCTTTTTTATAGAGCACTCAGATCTATCCAAGAACCATAAAACCTTTGCAACAACTTCTGACATCTCATCAAAACCTCTGAAAAATCCCATTTAAACCTTCTCAAGACCCTGAAATTGTTTCATGAACCTCTTAAACCCCTTAAACACATTTGGAACCTCCTCCAAATGATTAACAACAAAACATACAGTGATAACTGAAACTGCAAACAGCCTGAGAGCAGGCAGCACCTGACAGATTCAAGTCAGGGAACAGAAGCAATAGCTTTTGAACAAGTTTTAGCCAGCTGGACAACCAGGATGCATCCACAGCACCACTCAGTGGCCAGAGATGCCAACTCCACCCTTATTAATCATGATATTCACCACACAACCCTGCCTTTAAGGCAGGGATCAGGCAACATGAACTCAGCCTGATTGTGAGACCGTGTTGTCGAGGCAGACAAATCTCCAGTGTCTGACCCAAATATGAACATCGAGAATCATGAACGGGCCTTGTAGTGTGTCACCATTGAAGGACAGTGGCGAGGCCCCACAACAACCCAGCAAAAGGTCTAGCATGTCAAATATTTTTTGTATTTTCCTGCCAAGTGTAAAATCTCCTACAACATGTTCCTTCACAGTGACCAATAGGAGGTCAGAGCGCACTCTTAGGGATATACCGCCCCTCGTCGGTTTGGCAGCGCTTGACCCTTGTTTACAATTTCTTTACCCTCCCCCCTGATGTCACACAAGGATGTGAACAATGATTTTTTGGGGGTTAAACTTGTCGTGTTACCAGTCTCCTGACTGACATGTTTTAAGAATGTATGGCACTATGCTGGCCTAACCTGAACTAGCGACCCTCTCGAAAGTATCATGTAGTCTGATCAGGACCTGGATTGGTTCAAAAGAGGCAAATGGCTGCTGATATACCTCTTCTGCAGGTTTAAACACTTAAGAATCTGTTTCCTCTCAGATCAGAGCAGATGTTTTGACCTTGGGCGCTGATGGAAAACACCTGCTCTAACTGGGCTCTGGCCAAAGGAGGAACATGCCTGAAAGTTTCGGGTTATCAGCAATGATTGAAGAAGTATTCAGATAATTTAATTAAGTAAAAGTACGTGTATAAGTAAAAACAGTTCATTGAAAATACGACTTTGTAAAAAGTAGAGAAGTCTTCTCTGTGGCCAGTTTTGAGGCTTTTGGTTGTTTTTATTCATGTTTTATGTCAACACCCATTTTTGAAATAAAAAAACACAAGGAACTAAATGAGTAAATCTCAGAATTTCAGTTTGTCCTTTATTGCTCCCATTTATCCATCTGCTCATATGCATACATTTTCCTTTACCTACATGTGTTTCCAGTTGTAACTTCCATCTTTCTCTAACCATACAACTGCACTTTCATTCAGTTTTCCATTTTCTCTTATTTATGTCCTTCCAGCTCTCTTTCACTCTCTCCATAATTCCAGTTTTACAGTTAAACTGTATATATTTTATGGTTAATAGAGTAAATCTGAACCTCTTACATTCACATAGAAGAGATACTTATTTTCCCAAATTCAAAGTCTCCACCTTGTAAAGTTACATCCTTATTCAGACTCTTATTTTGTCTTGCTGTCTGCTACTTTCTATGAGAAAAAGAAAATCTGATTTGAGGCTTGAAGCTGAGGTTCCATTACTCTTTAAGATGGACACTGAAGAGGAAAGAAACGCTACAAAAAAGAAATGAAGATCCAGCAGCAGTGACAAAGAGAAGTCAATGTAGAAACAAGAAAAGAGTGAAACAGTGATTATTTACAGTACAGGACAAATTACATCCCTTATCATACATAGTTTCAGTCAGTGTAGCTGGTAATAACATATAAAATGGTTAAATTATAATGTTGAGTCAAAAGTCAAATAAAAAAATCAACAGAAGCTGCTGTTGAAATCTTTCTAGTGCTACAAAATGCTTGGGAGGAAGCCAACAGCTCAGCATGACAGTAAAACTATTTGAAATAATAATAATATCTAACATAGACTGAAGTCGTTCACGTGTTTGGAAAATGTCAGGTGCTGGACTGCTGATCTGGGATTTCCCTATCTCGATATAATGGCCCAACTGGCTGATCTAAACTTGATGATGATCATCATCTAATTCAATGTAGGGAAAATGTGATCAGAGAACAGGGGAGGGAATCGCAAATCTTATATCTGCTGAGGCAAATGTAGGCTATGTATTTGCACGTAAAGTCAAATTTCCTTTTCTGTTAAACAAGAATTTAGCAGTAGTGTAAACTCCTGTCTATTTGGCAATTACTAAATTTCTCCTCGATTGTGAAAATTAGTCCTAACATTACATATCGAAAAATGTTGAAATGTTGACCTTTTTTTTAGTTTAACTAACTCAACCTTGTCATAAGTGGATTGGGGGGGTGGTATAACACACAATATTAATAGTGCAGAGGAGGGTCATGCTTAAAATGGAAAACTTAGGTTGAGCCCCCCCCCCTTGCCAGTCCAATAAGTTTCATATACTCCATATCAGAACAGGTTGATTCATTGACAGTGGCTCAGTTAATGTCAATCTGCTGATGCCTGATTTAATGTCTATAGGATTTGTTAAACTGATTCTGATCACCAACCTTTACACAAGTTTCTCAAATTTACCCCACAACAGCAACAGCCACTACAATGCTGTATGAACTTACAGAAAAAATTGTGAAAAGCTTTAAATTATAACTACTTAACATTATTATTATCATTATTATTATTATTATTATTATCATCATCATAATTATTGTACTATACTATAATGTCTATTTGATCTAAAGAAAACAAGCTTCTTTAACGGAATCATGAAACAATTTCTTGTCTGCATTAAAATGATCCCATGTCCTCTTTGGTTAGACAGAAATCTGTCTACTAAAAGTTCCGTTCACTGCATGTCACATTAAGTGTAACAACTTAACAAACGAAACATTGAAGACAAGTACTCTCAGAACTGAGAAAATATGAATCAAGATAAGGCAAAATCAAGCTAAAGACAAATATGCAAGATTATTGCCACAGTTAAAATTTGAGCACATTTACTGGAAATGTCGGGGTGATGTTATTTTACAGGATTAAAAAAAAAAAAAAAGCTGTTTCATCGCAACAAGCTTGTTTTCTAAAGATCATGATACCAAGTATGAAAAAAACCCCACAAGGAACAATGACGCACATGTCCTTTTTCAGGCTTTTGTAGTTTTCTGACATGTAAGTGTGGCTACTAGAGACACATCCTTTATTAGAGAGTTGCCAAGTGTGCTTCAGTACATTCAGTTAAATTCCTCAGGCCTGGAGTCAGTCCAATCCAGTCCAGTCCAGTCCAGTCCAGTCCAATCCAGTTCGGTTTGATTTGCTGAAGCAGGGACAGATGTTGGTGGGCAGCTGTAAACCTGATAAGGATCTGTGGAAGACCCAGACATCAACACATTCAGGTAAGTTTTCCTGTGTCCTCAAGCACCTGGATTTGAAGAAGGGCCGAAGCATCACAGAGCTACTTTCCAACTACTTTTATGCCAAATCCACGTTGTAGCTGCATCTATAAAATTGGCATTTCCATCATGAAATCTCAACCAGCCTCTGGCCCAGTTCTCCTTCGGTTCCCAAAAGGGTTCCAGGTGACTCAACAAAAACCTCATCATCCTCCTCTTCCTCCTCACCTTCCCCTTCAAAGATGGCGGTCATGGGTGTGGCGTAGAGGCGGCAGCGAGCAGCGAGGCGCCGGCTGCCAGAGCAGGGAGGAGTGAGGGAACGAGGTCGCATGGAGGAGGAAGAGGGGAGGAAGAAGAAGGGAGAGGTGGAGGAGGTGAAGAGGAGGTGACTGCGCATCAGATCCCTTTGTCTCAAACCCAACATCACTGAGAGGTTGTGACTGTATGGAGTCGGGGGAGACGCCGGTATGTCCAGAGTCATGTGGGCATTGATGTCATGTGTGTCTGAGGTATGGGACAAGCTTGTGGGTCTGACATGGGGTTGCTCTGGTCGCTGTGGCAGCGACAGCGACCTCTGGTGGTCGGGGCCAGTGGTCATAGGGGGTGCGGCTTTGCGAAGCCGCTCGACAGCTGAGATACGCGAACACGAATCAGACCTACTCCCCTTCCTGAGCAGGAGAGCCTTAAAGCTCTCACTTCTCATAGACCTTTGATTTCTGAGGGCGGCAGGTCGCATTGGGCGGGGAAGGGGGTCAGTGGGAGTCGCTGGGGGGGAGGAGGAGGAGGAGCAGGAAGCGGAGGATGAGGTGTGATATCTACCCTCCTCTGAATCCCTTCTTCCTAGCATCTTCCTCTTAGACCTGAGACAAAAAGGAAAAGACCAGTCATATTCTTGTGCTGTCCTGTAAGAAGACTGTCAGGTGAGAGGCGCCTACGTCTTGCCTGCCGCCTCACTCACCAAGCACTTTGGGTCTTTCTTGGAAGTCAAAAAGCAAAACTACCAGGTAGGAACAAGGCACAATTCAAAACAAAAGGTCAAGATTAAACAGGGTGCGGGGAAAGAATTGGTATGGAAGCCTCCACCTAATGGCTCAAGCATACTTGAAAGAGCACATGAAGCACCCTAATCAGAGAACAAGCAATTTATTCACAGAGCAAGAAGGAAGGTTACTAGTTGGGGAACAAAGACAACAGATGATTTCAGACAAGGAAACAAGGGGACTAGAAGCTCTATAGGAGAAAGGAAATGAACAAGCTTCTTTTCTGGGGAACAAAGAAGGAGGTAGATACAGTTGATAAATATTGAAAAAAAACTAAGCAAATAACTAAGCAAATAACTGGACATCGTGGTAAATTATCTAACTAACATAACTCCATTTACTACAGGTTCAGTGGCCTTTTTACAGCTTTACCTGCAGTCAAATCATGCGGTGCCTTCCCATACCGCACTACTCCACAGCGGCAGAGGGAAGAATCAGGCAGACTTGTGAGAAGGTGGTCGATCGGCTGTTAGATTAAAGGTGTGCCATTTGTGTTTGTGTGTTTCTACCTGTGAATGACAGCGAACAGATCCTCCGTGGTGCGTGGTCGACTGGAAATGAACATCTGATCCGCCGAAACGCTGACGAACATATCGGCTGAAGAAAAAACAATGAGGGAGAGTTAAAACTGGATGTAAAGTATTGTTGTAACAACAGAACTATACAGTAGTCACTTTACTTTTGTTATTTACTTTTTCCTTTCAGCACTTGTTTGAACAGGAATCTTGTCTATTTTGCCCACACACATGGTGCCAACACTCAACCAGAATCAGTCCAACTGGACTACCTCAAAAATCTTTAAACACAGAAGGGTTCTGAGCCTGAGCATGACTGCAGGGAACCCCGACTTACCATCTTGAGGTCGGCTGACCTCCTTTGCATCCTCCTGGGTCCCCTCCTCCTCAAGTTCATGTATCAGGAGATCTGGAAGCGACAGCTCCCCCCGCAGGCTGTCAGTGGACAGCGCGCTGCTGAGGGAGTACCTACTCTGACCAATCAGAGCACAGGAGCTGTCAGAGTCACTAGTCTCTTGATCACACACTTTCGTTATCCTAACTCTCTCCCTCATTTGCACTGTTCTCTCCTTTACCACATCTCGCTCATCCTCAGATGATGACGATGACGACGACGACGACGACGATGACAGGGAGGGCTCCATTGTTGATGACATCATAAGCAGTTGCCTGCCTACCCTCCTCTTCCTCCTCTTCCTCGCTTTGTCCTTTTTGTTGGTGGTGGATGTCTTCATCATCATCATCATCTTTGTCTTTATCCCTTTCTGTTCCACCTTCTCCCTCTCATCTTCCTCTTCATCTTCATCTTCCGCCAATGATGACCTCATCATCCTCTTATGAAATGTCTTCTCATCATCCTCATGAAGTCTTGTCCTCGTGATCCCAGTGCAACATGGGTCTGTTGCTCCTATTTGGGTGCTACCGGTTTGTGTAGAAGCAGCTCTGTGAGCCCCTGAGTTCCCTAAGGTGTTTAAGGTCGCTGAGGTTCTTAAGGGGCTACTTTCAATGGTGCCCCAAGCCACTGATGTACCACAGTCCTCAGTAGTACCCATGGTCCCATTGAAGGTGTTTGCAAAGACTGGGGTACTGATCCCTGCGGTGGTCTGTGTCTGTGAAACGGCAGAGATCTCCAGGGTGTTACAGGTCCCTAAGCTGCCTTTCGGTGCCTCCCCTGGATTTTTAGATGCAATGAGTGGTTTGGTTGCTCTGGGTGATCTCAGGGAGAAATCTAGCTTCTTTTGCAACATGGGTAGCTTCTGAGGGGAGCTGGCAGGTGAGTTTGCGAGGATGTGGGCAGGTGTGGTGTTAACCTGCAAAGAAGCAGTGGTCACTGAGTGTGCAGGCAATTTTGTATCTGTCAGTGATTTTTCAGGAGTTGACGTTTTGTCAGCAGTGCTCCGTGTCAAGTGTGTTGGTGAAGGTCTGCTATCAGTCGGATGTCCCTGCAAATTTGTGCAGGGGGAATCAGAGGGAAGCTGTGATTGTTTTTTAGGCCCAGAAGAAGGTGATGTGATTTGTCCACTGCTCTTCCACCTACCTGGTCCTTGCCTGGCCTCAGGAGATGCCAGTTGACTTAGAATGCAAAGATCTGGCTTCTTTGGCAGGATTGGCTTATCCGGGGAGCGATTATTCTTATCATTTGTGTCCACATCATCTTTGCTCTCTGACAGTATTGCTCTGCTTTCTCTGCATGACTCCTGCTTTGCTTGCGACAGGGTCAAGTATGAAGTTTCTGTGTGAAAAACATCCACAGTGTTTCCCCATTTCTCTGCACAGTCAGTTAGCTTAGCGTCTGCTAACATTGTCCCTTTGACCTGTTCTTCTTGGAAAGAAGGATGTTGGATATTTGTGTTGAAGTGTTTTTTGTCAGCGTTATAAGACATTTCCACCCAGGGACTATCAGAACAAGACAGTCGATCATTTACCAGCGTAGCATACATGCCTGAATCTTTCTGCTCTTGTTCACTGGGCTGGACGTCTCGTGGAGTGGTCACCTGAGGCCCAGAGCTTTTCTGGTTAGCTGAGCTAGGAACAATACCTGGCAAGCTCTCAGGATTAGCATAGGATGACTCATTGCTAGGTGTGCTCACATCACTTTTTGTTAGGTTGTACAAATAATGATCTAATTTGTGTCCAAATTGCTTTGCAGTAGTGTAGCCTGGGCTTCGAAGACTAGCATTGGCCACTAAAGCACTAGTTATGTTAGCTTCATTGCTACCAAGATTACAGGTAGGATTTTGTGTCCCAGTTCCAGCTATTTTAACATCAGTGTTGGCCAGGATTTCAAGGTTAATATTAGCCAACACAGAATTGTCTGTATTAGCTTCTTTGCTTAGTTGGTTAGTATTAGCCTCATTAGAATTATCAGCTTGGCTGTGGAGTGTAGCATCAGCAGATGTAGCATTAGCCACCATGATGCTACTGACCAGGACTTCCTGGTTCTTGACCGAGCGAAGCCTGACAGCCTGCAAAGCCTGGGCAGTGACCAGGAGGCAGGGGGGTGTACCTACTTTAACACAACGGTTTGGAGACCTGCCAAGGATTGGTGGGGGGATGGATGTCGCAAGGGATGTGTGGAGAGTAGTCAGAGGAGGAAGAGGGGGAGGTGGTGGTGGAGGAGGAAGGTCAGTGACTGGCAGTTCTGGGAGTTCTGAAGGGGAGGGAAGAGGAGAAGATGGGGGAAGCGGTGGGGAAGATGGGGAAGGAGAAAAGTTGTTTGATGATGACACTGTGGACACCAGAGAAGGTTGGGAGGCCTGCCTCTGGCGCGAGTAGAAAAGTTGTTTGATGATGACACTGTGGACACCAGAGAAGGTTGGGAGGCCTGCCTCACAGCGTAGGAGTAGGGTGGAGGGGGAGGTCGGGAGGAAGGAGGAAGAGGAGGAGGGGTGGGGAGGGATGATGGTGGGAGAGGAGGAGGTGGTGGGGGAGGAGGCAGAGGGGGTGGAGGAAGAGATGAAGGTGGAGAAGGAGGAGCAGCAGAGAGTTTGGTGAAAGAAGGAGGAGCAGTAGGGCAAGAATGGAGAAGAGGAGGAGCAGGAGGAGGAAAGTCACAAATAGGGGAGTAGAAGACATGAGATGAAAGAGAGGAACATTCTGGTAGGGGGGGAGGAGGAGGAGGAGCAGGAAGGAGAGGATGCTTGGCAGAGGAGTCAGAGGAAGTGTAGGAGGAGAGGGAGGAGGTGGAGGAAAATGAGGAGGAGATGGAGGAGAAGAGTGACGACTTCCTCTCTGGCACTGGTGGCTTTGGCCTCCCTTCTCCACGAGACCTTGTCTTTGGCAGGGAGGAGACGGCAACGGACGGGGGGAAGGCGGATGACTGTGAAGAGGAGAAGGGGGATGTTGGGGGGAGGGAGAAAGCTCCAGGGCTCACTGCAAGAGGGGATGAGGGAGTGAGGGGGGAAGACACAGGAGTGCCAGGAATGGGAGTGTTAGACTGGCTGGAGTAGCCACTGGAGGGCGAAGCAAGGCGCTGCAACCCAGCCACGGAACAGGCAGCCGGTTGGGGGTTTAGATTAAACCTAAGCCCCTCCTCCTCTGAGCCTGGAGATCCAGGTGTGAAGATATGGGCATGAGAGCGGACGGGGCTTGGTGGGAGGTGCTTGGAAAGAGGGCAGTCAGCCGAGGCTGCTGCCTGGCAGTCTAGGTTTAAGGGTTCAAAGGTTGTGACTGTCCCACAGTTAAGCCCACTCTGGCGTCTTTTGGTGTTACCTCGGGGAACCCAGGGGTCATGGAAGGTCTGAGCAGACGAGGTGGGCTTCCGCTGGGTGGTGCGATCCAGGTGGGGACTGTGCTCCTGACGAGGACTAGAGGGGGACCGGGAGGATTTACTACGACCTGGTCGGCGCCTCAGAGAGTCAGAGCGTAGTGGTGGAGGAGGTGGTCGCTTGGACTTGCGGAGGGAGATGCTGCGAGCGACAGTATGAGAGTAGGAGGAGGAGGTGCTAGACTTCCTCTTCTCCCAGTTTAGCGTCCGAGAGGAGGAATCCTTCTCTGAGCACAGGTAGCTGCTGTCAGCAAAAGCTGGGGAAGAGCGGCCAGAGGAGAGGAGGGGCTCGCAGCTCCAACCTTCGCCAGGAACACATCTGGTCTCCTGGGTGATGCCGTTCCAGTCAACCCCAGTCTGACCACTGTGGACACTGGAGCTGGAGGACAGGGGTTGGTAGTTCCATCTATCCTGACCATCATAGGAGAACTGCACATCTTGCTGGGTGGTATTCTGGTCATCCAGAGCCTGATAGCTGAACTGAGACTCTAGGTCTGCGATTGAGGAAGAGGAAAGGTAGTGGGGGGAGGACAGGGAACTGTGAGAAGGGGCAGCCTCATTCAGGGGCTTATCACTGGGGTAAGACCACTCTGTTTGCAGGGCTCGACAAGGGGTGCTAGGAAGGGAGGAGGTGACGGGGGAGGAAGGAAAAGAAGAGGAGGAGGAGGAGATAGGAGACTGTGGGGTGCCTCTGGATTTGAGGTCGAAGGGCAGCAGGGGCTGGAGGTCACTGGAGAAATCCTGCACATCCTGTGACTGGAGAAGAAAAAAGGAAGGAGACACAGAGAGAAAGAATCTTATTTTTTGTTTTAGTTACTTAGTTACACGAGAAAATAAATTATCCTAAACTGACCTGGCAGCAAGATGGGGAGGTGCTGAGTGTTCTGTAGGAGGCGCTGTTACAGCTGGCCTCGGAGTTCAGAGAAGAGTTGGTTTCCAGACGGGGGAGGCTGTGGACCTCTGAAGAAGATGAGCAGCAGGAAGTGGAGTGGTTGTGAAAGGCCTTGTTATGGGAGGTGGTCAGGGAGGCCATGAGGCTGGACATCCCCTCTCCTCTTGGTGCTCGGATCCTCCTTGCTGACAACTGCCCCTCCTTTCTTCTGATTTCTCTCATCTCCGTCTTCTCCATCTCCTCCTCAGTGTTCTTCTGTTGGTTGGTAGATGTGCAGGAGGTGGAGGCAGGTCGACCCACGGTGGAGAACTGGCCAGGAAGAACCGAAGAGACCAAAGGCGAGTCTGGACAAACAGAATTTAAAAACAGAGGTGATAAAGGAAGGGAAAAAAATATTCTTTGTAATGAAAGAACGGTGGTCAAACTGATTTATTCATACATTGAGTGATAGAGTGATTGACAATGTGATTGACTGATGGATGTGGGAATGAATAGGGGGAATCTGTACCCAGCTTCCGATGGACATCGTCAGGTATCCCAGTAACTGTCTTGCGGCGGCTCAGGTTCCGGGGTCGCCGGGATAATGAGTCACTGTTGGAAACCATTCTCCGAAAACTGGCCTGACGATCAAAGCTCTCACCTCAAGTATGAAAGATATGAGAAAACCTTCTTATTTAGTGGACTTTTAGAATCTCTAGAGACCCAAGTCAGAGTTTATCCCCAAGTCCTGTGTCAGAGTTGAGTTTCAGGTATGAGTCAAGTTTACAGTCTGAATTGAAAATCAGAGTCAAATCTCAAATTCTAGTATTACCCTAAGTACAAGTTGGATTTCAAGTCCAAGTCAAGTCCTTAGTCCCAGTCAAATCTTGAGTCCAAATTCAAGTGGCAATTTCAAGCAAAATCAAAATCAGTCCCAAGTTCACATTGGGTTTTGGGTCAGAGATTGATCGCGAGGTTGAGTCAAATGCAAGTTCTGAGTCAAGTCTCAAATCCTTGTTAAGACACAAATTCAAGATGAGTTTGAAATCAGAGTGAAATCCCAACTCCAGATTGATTATAGCTCCAAGTTTAGTCTCAAGCCTTTGTCTCATCTCAAGTCTGAGTCAAATCTCAGTTGAAACTTGAGTCTGAGTTCAGTTTCATGTCTGAGATGAATCTTAAGTCTGAGCGAAATCTTAAGTTCAAGTCATGTCTCAAAATTGACTTGAGTCCTATCTGAGTCTAGTTTGAAGCCTAAGTTGAGTTTAAATGTCCGAGTCCAGGTTGAGTCCGGAGTCCTTGATATTAGAATCTGAATCTGAGTCCAGTCTCCTACCTGTTATATTGATAGGGACTATATCAGCAGGAACTGCCTCAGCCTGCTGCCTCATCCGCTCCTCTGGTGTTGGAAGCCGGGGAGCTGGTTCCATCTCCACATCGATTGTTGGCTCGTAAGCAGGAGCAAAGACGTTCCAGCTAGAGTTGAGATGGACGGGCTTCAGGACAAGTGGGGTCAGAGGTCGCATGTTGTTCAGGATGAACCTCTCGTCTTCATCTGAGGAGGCTGAAGACTGAGAGCAAACAAAACAAGACAAGCTGTGAGTCAGACATTGGTAGAATCTGGTTTAACCTGGCAGCATCTAATTTCACCCCATTTAGTCCAGTCTAAGTGTAATGGAGTCTAGACAGTAAGGGCTGAGTTAAACCCTTGTTCAGCTGAATTTATCCCTACTAGAGTCTAAATTTAACCCCAGAAGGTCTAGCTTAAGTGAGTAAATAAGTGAACTGTTGTTTAACCTGACAGAGCCAGGTTCAGCCCCAATAGAGTCGGTTTTAATTTTGTTTGTCAAATTTAATCCTGGCACAGTTCGGATTAACATGGGACAGTCAAGTTTAACCAAAGTACAGTTGAATTCCAGTTAAGCCTTGAAATTTAATCTTAATTACTTTTTACCACAGGAAATAATGTTCTTGCTCAAGTGTAGTTCAAGATGATTAGCATCTCATGTTACCTGGGAAGGTCAAGCTTAACTAACTCTAGTTTACCATGGCGGAGTCAAGTTTAGCCAAGGAAGAGGCGCATTAAATCCCACTTCAGTCTAGCTTAACTAATGGAATCAGTAGAATATACTTTAAGGTCAAAAATCTCTATAGTCTTGGTATAAGGTAGTAGTCTACTTTATGTACCAAGATGTACTAAGGTAGAGTAACGTTTAAATTCAGTCTCTTGAAGTCTGGTTTGGGAGTGACTAGGATAGTAGTCTAGTTTAGTCTAGTTCCTTCTAGTCTAGTCGAAATTAGTCTAGTTTGATCTAAGTTTACCTTTCTCCTCCAAACTGAAAACTTGAAACAAACTGAGAAGCAAGACTTAGAGAGAAAGTTAAAGAATCTGGATCTCTGAGAGAAGGAGAGAAAGTGAGGGAAGAAATAGAAAAAAAATTTCAGAGAAAAGTTAATCATTCATGAGGAAAGACACAGTTTGTGGTAAAAAAAAAAACAAAACACAACAAACAAAACAAAGACTCAAAAACAATGATAGAGGAACTGTGTCAGTAGCTCAGTTTATCCAGCAGGTGGCAGTAAAATCACTCTCCATTGCTGCAGGGAACAGGTGAGTTTTCCAAGTAAGAATCAGACCAGGACTGGATCCAAAAAGATCAGACTACATATAACTGGCATTTAAAAAAACTATTTACTATAGTTGAGGATGTTTTGCTGCAAACTGGAGAAAAATTCTCAGCCCTCATCCTTTGTAAAAGCCACCTCCACACGGTGGTTGAGGACTTCAATGATGCCAACATAATGGATGTGGATGAGCTGTGTCCAGTTCCAGATTGCACATTGATTCTAAGCAAGTTCTGAGTCTGTAATGTGTTCACATTGAAAAAGAGAAAAAGTCATTATGAAATCAACAACAAAAAGAATCCGACTGTAAAAGATCATGTGGGACTCAAAGTGTAGCCCCAAGTTAACTAACTGAATCTATAGCAACATAGTCACTATTGACTGCAGCCTCCATCTTATGGGCCCTAACGATGGATGGAACCCCTGCATTCCTCCAGAATCAGTAGCTACGAGCTGTTGGATCATTAGTTTGTAAATTAGTTGTGGTTCGGTTGTGCTGCGGCTGTTTTAACTCATCTTTCTCTGCTGTGTCATCTTTGTTCTGCTGCAGTGTGTTCAGCCTCATTAATACACACAATGTATGTGTGTGTGTGTGTGTGTGTGTGTGTGTGTGTGTGTGTGTGACTAACCATCTTCTGGCTTTTGTCCTTCCACCGTCTGCGTGTGCTGCCCTCTGATTGGTCCGGGCCAGAAGAGGACAGAGGGGAGGCGGGGCTCTGTTGATGGAGGTGCGAGCTGGGGGGTCTGCCGCAGCCATGCTGAGTCAGTACATTGCACTCTATGTACACACACACACACACACACACACACACACACACACGTGAGAGAAAAGAAGCAAGATATACTGATGTCGATTTGGCCAATAATCAATACGTTTTCTAATACAAAGAATTAGGAAAATAAGATATCATATAAGTTATCAATCAATCAAGGAGTCAACTCTTTTTTTTTTAAATTCTGGGCAGAAACACCTCGATTCATGAAAATCATTAAGATTGAATACAATAAATCAATAAATTACCTGAAAAGGATTGTGTAGCTGGCTCTTCTTTAATAATCAATCAGTCAGTCATATAAATTCAGCATTTAATGATACTAAAGCACATGAAAGGAGCCGCTTCATCTTTTGTCTATGAATTGGGTCGGGGGGGGTTGACATGTGGCACTGCAGCTGTGTGATGCAGTCTGCAGCAGTAGTGAGTGTGTGTGTGTGTGTGTGTGTGTGTGTGTGCGTGTGTGTGCATGCACGCACCACAGCTGTCTGCAATCTGCTCTCGGTATTCAACAGTCGGATTTATTGATTAGATAGGAGCCAAAATGACCAAAATAAGTTTTTATATTTCTGCTTCATCAGTAGTCCCGGTTCCAAATATGATGCAAATAACTGATCACCAAAAACACAACTTGTGCAGCAGCAAAGTAGTGATTAGGTGTTTTATTCCCTGATCCACTGTGAATAAAACACCTTATTACTACTGGTCCACGTTGAGCTGCTTATAGTAATAAACTCATCCTTTTCCCTCAGTTCGAGATGTCTGTCAAGAATAAAATGTTGATTTTTTTCTCCAACACCGACACCTAACTTTTTCTGGTTTAAACCTCAATATATCAATAACGACGTTATCAGTGTATCCCACTCCTCACCAGATGTTGCAGTGATGCAGTTTTGCTGTTTGCCAACAGGAAATAGGAAGAGAGGAAGAAGAGATTTAACTGTTTTCAGGTTGGACGCAGTGAAACACATGTTGTAAGTGGGGTTTAATTAGTGCTTTATTCTACTTTTAATATTTTAATGGATTAGTCATGAAACATGACCTGGATCTGGACAAGCAGCAGGAAATCGATGGACGAATGGATGAAAAGTATTTAGCAATAATTTATTAAGAGTGGAGGTTTCTTTTGGGTGGTATAGGCTAATATCATCCTTTAACAACAAACATTACTGCATATGACCGGCTAGGAAGATCTTTAAAACCTGAAATGTAGCACTATTTTATCATTCAAAGGCCTTTTTTTTAGGGAAACTAAGATCAGTGCTTTATATAACTTTCGCGCCTGAGTTTGACGCGATCAAAAGCTCCTTCATGGCTTCTAAATGGATCTCATGGTGAGATTGTTTCATCATCAAATGTTCTTGTTAAAACTCCTCACTTATTTCATCCATTCAATTAAAAAAAATAAAGAAATAAAGTAAAAACTGTGGTTGTTTCCAGGCTGCTTTCGTCTTTCTGCCACATCAGAGAAAAACATTTACCAAGACTAGGTATTGTTTTGACCTCTCACCTTGCAGGTCATCAGCGCTGCCAGATCGTCTTTTTCCAGGGATGAAGACCAGACCCTGCTGAGGCTTCTGGGTGGTGTAGTGAACAGACCACTTACTGTCCCTGTCCCCTGCCGCAGAGAGACAGAGAAGAATGCAGTTGAGTAGGTGCGACTGGTTTCTTTGCGTAATCTTGTTTCAGCAAATCCATTCACACACAGGGAGAAAGTGAGAGAGGGGAAGAGTGATAATCAGTGTTGCAGCACTCAGCACTCCTCAAGGTGACCTCGGAGACATGCACAGTGCCAGAGGACTTTTATTTCGGAGGGAGCAGCAGATTGATTAAATGTGGTATTTAGTGGACAGATGTGAGGATATAGTCTCAGTTTTCTGCAGTTGGGAAAATGCTGAACCTTTGAAATATAAAATCCGAAAAATCTCATTGACACACTGTAAGAAAATAACACATTATCAAAAAAAAAAAAAAAAGCTTTAAATATTTAACCTCACATACACATCAGGAGAAACTGTGGGTTTGGCACTTTGACAGAGCAACAAACCACGCATTTATTTAAATAAACAATATTTCGCTCCCAAATTCTACTACTTTAAAGTATTTTAAAAGTGAATTATCAATATTAAGGTCAAATGCTGTACTAAGTAGAATGGCACTGAGAGCGAGTACGGGCCAAAGCCAATATCAAACAACATAAACCAGACAGAGAGAAAAAAAAAATT
>CM029131.1:13168909-13191409 GCA_016859345.1 Istiophorus platypterus | reverse complement strand
GGCAAGTGGAGCGCTGTAGCTGAATGGGTGGGGATTGATATTGGGATTTCCCATTAGCCTCTGGAGCAAGGAATAGTTTCCCATGAGCCTCTGGTGTAAAGGAAGGGTGGACGTGAGGACGTGGTGGGAGGTGCTGGGGGCGGTACCAAGGGCTGTTGCCTGAACACTGAAGGTGAGATGGGAGAGTCTTTTTGTCACCTGAAAGAGTCCCTGGCCTGCCGGCGACGCCACCTGCATTCTTCCCCCAGATGGCATCGTGGTGCTGGTGGAGTTTGGCGCTGAGCAGGCGGCGGCGCAGACTACCCTCCGTTTTTGGCTGCAGGGCAGCCATCTTGCGTGGAAGAAGCTCGTCTCGCTCTTCATCGGGACCCGTGTTCCAGCAGCGCGACGCCACGCCAGGCCCCGCCCCCTCACCACCCAGACACTCCACGTACGAAATCATCCCACCCTGAGTGGGGGCTGGCTGTTTGATGACCAGATCTGCCCGCACGACAGATCACAGACAAATCACAAAACTCGCACTATTTCTTTGTTAATTTTTTCATCTTTTCACAATAAAAGGCCCAGAGGATTCCCATCCTTTCATCATAAAAGCCCTAAGGGTTTTTTTCTGAAATCCTCTAAAAAAACATTTGGACAGCATTTAGCCCTCCCAGAAAAGGTCTTTCCACTGAAACAAGCCTTGAGATAAATTAAATCCTTAACTATGAGGCAGTCATGCTTAGTTAATACTTCACAGTAAAAGCCCACAGTTTTTCCTATTTTTTTTAAATAAATGTTTGAAAAGCTTTACATCCTTTAAAAAAAACCTGATGTTTCTGTCCTTCACAGTAAAATGTGTTTTTTTATTCGTAATAAGAAAACAGCCTCAACATAAATGCCCAAATTTTTTGCTTTTCAAAATAAAAGCACTGACCAATTCAGGAAAACAGTAAAACCACAAACTAGTACTGTCCTTCACAAAAAGCCTAAAAATGTTGACAAAGAAAACAAAAAAGCTAAGTTTTTGCAGTCTTCACAATAAAAGCTAATGTTTGTCACAGTGCAGCTTAAAAAAAAATTCTAAAATGTGCTCCACCTCCGTAAAGAAAACCAGTCACGTCCTCAAAATAAAACCATCTTTCACAATCAAAGCTCGAAATATTTTAACGGTAGAAGGTCCTTCAAATTTGGCATAAAAATTCTATAACATCCTCAAAACGTAAGAATTGCCAAAGGTCTTCACAGTTTCACAGTCTTCCACAATTAAAACGTTCGGCTTCTCCATGTGACATCTTCTCATTCCTTCACAATAAAAACCTCACACCTACAAAACCCAAACCCGAAACTCTCCTGGGCCCCTTAAGTCCAAAAACGATCCCAGTCCAAACACATTTCAGCAGTAAATTTGATTTTTTTTTTTTCCGCTTCAGAAGTGTTGACAGTGCGTTGCCCTGTTTCCTCTCCTCTCTCTCTAGCTCTAATCTACTAACAGGGATTATCCAGTTCTACAGATGGACTGTGAAGGACAGGTATTTACCTCAACACACACACAAACACACAAACACACAAACGCACACACACCACATGTAGCCTAATACTTACTGTGTCAAACTGGGTAACTGTATATTTGGATCACAGAATCAGAAAACAAAAGGTCAACACGAAACAACTCTACCCATTAACCCACGCATTGTCCTCCGCTGCTTAACTCACATTCACCTGCCAATGTAAAAGACAAGTCTAGTGTTATTCCATATTTTTCCCATCAACAAATCCCAATCCCATGTGCAAAAAGCCTGTACTTTATCTGGATTCAGTCCCCACACACACATACATCACCCTGCTGCCCCACCACTGAATATAGTCCCCAACAAACGATGTATGCAGTGTATTTCCTGATGTTTGATAAACCTACAGTGAATGGATGTTTAGGGAAATACTGAGTCCTTTTTTTAATTGACACTAAATAATTGTGAGCTGTTTTTAAAGAATTACATCTTCAGTTAAATTAAGTGTTGAGAGATGGGAATAACACACTGACGGTTTGAGTATTTTAGTGAGATTTGTAAAAAGTGAAAACAAAAAATCACAAATTCCTGGCATTAGTTTATAGATATCTAAGAATCATAAACTCTGACTGTGATAGAACAAAAGAAATCCTCAAAAACTGAAATCCAATTCATGGATTTTACCTGCTGCAGGTCTGTAGGACCAAAGAGGTTTAAACAAAGTGAGTACGAGTTACTGTCAGCATGCAGGATTCTGTTTTTCCACAGCCGTTATCACTTAAAAGGTACCAGAACATGTATGAAGAGACACTGAGCTGCATCTAAAAGCATTTCTAATCAACCCTCTTTAACCTGCTTTTGTTTCAGATGTTTTAAAAACATTTTTTGCATAGTCATTAAAGCTGCAGTATACAACTCTGTTTAGGTTGAAGGTTTGATTAAATCCAAGGTGCTCACGGTGTGAAGTAATTTTACTAACTTTTAAACACTAATAACATTTATATCTTCATATCAAAGCAACAACCCTATTTTTGGGAGAAAGACGGGTTTCTTTCTTTCTCTCAGTCACACTGATCTAATGATCGGCTCAGTGTGCAGCCAGTCACGCTGGGGTCACCTGACACACACACACACACACACACACACACACACACACACACACACACACACACACACACACACACACACACACACACACACACACACAGAAGAGAGAGGAGTCCCATCCATCATCAGCTACTCTCTCCTCTTCTGTCATCTGTCATGTGTCTCCTGACAGTTTTATTTGTGAACACCACGTACTAGTTGGTGATGTTTTCACTGATGGATGGTCTGAAAGACATTTTTTTAAAAAAAAGGTAAAAACACAAAGACCGGAGTAAAAAAGTGATGTAATTTTGTTCTGGTCCTTTGAGTCTTTTCGTGTTCTCGTCTCTCTAACTGCTCTAGATATATCTGAAAACTCTTGTTGTTTTGCAGAAGGATAATTCAACACATGATAAACTAATAAAAGATGATGCACGGTTGTAAACAGGCTCCAGTCTGCAAACTGATGAGCTCATGTGAATAGACGGATGACTGTTGCATTTTAAAATAGATGTTTAAGCCAGAACGAGCATTATCTTCCTGTCTGGTTCTGTGTTATTGTTGGATTTTAACACAGTGGTGGCGTACTTTATTATTTTATAGAACCGCATGTCTTCTTCTTTTTCTTTCGGCTTTTCCCTTCAGGGGTCGCCACAGCGAATCAGTGTCCTCCATCTAATTTTATAGAACCGCATGTAATCTCTGCTAATAGCCATTAATTACTGTATGTTGACATGCTTTAACTCCCTGCACTGATTATCTTCACACTGCGTGAATTGATTTGTGCAAATTTCTTGCATTTTATTAATTTCCTTCTAAGCACATGATTGGACTTCATCTATTTTTAGCTTTTCATCCTGCATCCTCTGCTGAAGCCTTGAGGCTCCAGGGCATCTTATAGGTGCTGGCCAAATACCAACAAGCACAAATTTCCTACTGGTATTTTTGTGAATTCGACACCAACTGAGTTTACACTGTTACGTGCTGCCCCCAGGAAATAGCCATAATCTCTGCACACTATGTTAACACTGACAAAAGCTTCTCACCTTCTCCAGCCCCCCCAGATTTTGATATGATAGCAAAATAAGTCACAGACATATGAATGAAAGCATTGCAATCTTAAATAGTGTCATAAACTCAGTATCACAATATAATTTTGCTTCTAAGCAGAACAGGTGGTGGGAGACAGACAAACGTTTTTGATATGATTAACACTTTAAGTAAAACTGTTCTTTATTTCATAATACATTGGCCCTATGCAGCCTCCGGCTTGATTTTTTAAGAGGAAATCTACTGATTTGCTTCTGCTCGGCACCAACACATCATGGCACAAAAAACTCGAAAGACTTAGAAGATAACACTCTAGCATCCCTACGCTCAAATTTCGGTGCCACTGGCATAACACACCCAATTCTCCCATTGGATGGTCGGTGGCTGAGTTGCATTGTTGGTGAGGGAGGCACCAGGTTTTGCTGAGGATGAAGAGTGTGTGGAATAAAAAAGATGATATCCCTGTTTCTGCTGCATCCATTTTGATCCTTTTTTTTAACTGAGCATTGTGGGTCCGATGATGTTATATAGTTGAACAATATGCATCACCACGTAGAAGTAAAACACACAGTTGATGCAGTTAGATTGTGATAATAAAAGGTCCAGTTTCTGTCACAGCTGTTGTCTCCATTTCATCAGTAAAAATCGTGAGAGCCAGTGAGGCATCAAGGCTGAAGCTGCTCACTGTGCTGTTAGAGCTGCAGATCCATTCAAATCCCCTCAGTGTGATTTGCACAGCAGCAGAACAGCTGTGTTTTGGAAGGTGAATAGGATGTTTCAGCCTGCCTCAACAGGCCAGCGGTGATTACTGACTGACACACACACACACACACACACACACACACACTACATACACACACACATCTGCACGTGTCAAACTCAAGAATGCACATGCCTCCTGACCAAAAACTTCCACTTTTGCCATGAGCCACAGAGATTAAATTCCATCACTGTGAGAATTGTTCAGGCAGCAGCAATGGTTGTGCTAGAAGTAGTAGTATTAGTAGTATTAGTAGTAGTAATAGCTCTACAAGTACAAGTAGTAGCTGTAGTATTAGTAGACGTAACCATAGTAACAGTTTCAGAGTGCAAAAAGGACTGCAGCGGCTGTAATCTGGAAAATACTTGATCTAGTTGACACTTTCTCTGCATGAATCTCTCTCTGGTCATAGTATAGCACACACACACAAAAAAAACACACACAAAAGAAAATAAAAGGTTAAAGAGATAACAGGGTGTATTTCTGTGTTACCAGAGTCCAGACAGCCAGCGGACAAAATGACCTACACTGAGTGCACACACATGCACACACACACACACACACACACGCACACAGTTGGTGTACTCTTCAGAGGCTAGGTAACGTTTTTGGCAACACACACACCGACATGTTCACCATTTTTGCACACACACAATTATATCTGCAGAATTTTCCCTAAACTTATTTAAACTTCTCCATGGATTCTCTACCTCTCTCTACCTCCCTCTCTCTGTCTCTGTCTCTGTCTCTCTCACCTTTTAAGCAGAGCATGTCGTCCTCGCTCGCCCGCTGTCGCTCGATGTGTGTGTTTGTGTGATGTGTGTGTCTGTGTGTGTGAGATGGAGATTGTGTGTGGAAGTGAATCTCAGCTTAAAAAGACTGAAGGAAAACACAAGTTCAAACACAGATTCCTCTCTCTCTCTCCCCTGCCTTGTTCTACCACAATAAAAGCCCCCTCCCTCCCTCTCTCTCCTCACTCAAACCAATCCTCGCTCTGCCATAACTTTCTCTCCTCATCACACCCTCCCTCTCTGTCTTTTTCCCTGACTGAGACTCTAACTATTGACCTTCAACCTGATGATGATTTTTCTGATTGTTTGTTTGTTTTAATAAAGTTTTGATCTAGTTCTGGTTATACTTTTCAAAACAAAAGCCCAATCACTATTCATTTATTAGCCCATAATACTTATTTCTTGTTAGTTCAACGTTTCTATTTACAGTTAAATTTATTATCTTAATTATCATTACACATTAATATATCAATAAATTTAATCCAATGACAGAACTCAGTGTTTTGCATGAAAAATATCGAAAATTAGACTGAAATAATTTCCCCTTCTTTAAACAAAAATGCTGTTAAAATTGTCAGACTAATCATTTCCCTTTTTGTCTTTGAAATATAGTTATTTACTGATTATTATTAATTATATTTCTTGTGTTGTGTTTTTGTCTCCCCCAAGGCAAAGTCTTCTAATGTTAACACTTTAATAAAGGGACAATGTTTCATGAAACTGTTTGAAAAGTAGAAAAAAAGGTGAAAAAAAACAATATTCTAATAAAATACATTATTAGTATATGCTCCAAATTATGCAAAATCAATGCCTTTACTGTTGTTACTTTAGGCATGTTTTGATGCTGATACTTTATTACTTTTACTTCTTGAGAAGATCTAAGTAATTCCCCTAACGCTGAAAATTGTGGATCTCCTTTGTGGCTTTGACCACGTCTTTTAAATTTCATGGTTTGTTATCAGACTCCACCAAACCTCTGTGTGTTTACACTCATTTTAAACACTGTTGCAAAAACTTTACATTCAAAACCAGAAAATACGAAATTGCAGCACTACCTTAAATTGAACTGTAGTTTGATGATTTCTGCTGCATCTAAAATTAAAAAGTAAGGACAGGGTTGATGAGCATGGTTGTGTATCCATACGAAACTGTCCACTCGCCGAGATCTGACACCATGGAAAGCTCCAGAAAAGCCACTAAATGCACCTTGGGTTGGAAAATTTTTTATCTACTGCTGTTCTCCAGGTCAAAAGTCAAGAATTAACTCAACTTTACCCTATTTCTCAGTTTGAAATCACTCACTTGTTGCCACTTTGTGCACTATATTTACTTTCTGTTTTCCTCTCGGATGCAGTCTATATCTGTGCACTGAAAAAAAATCCCCATATTATATGTTCATCGCTTATACCATTATTATTATTATTATTATTATTATTATTATTATTATTATTATTATTATTATTATTATCAATTTTCTCCTCAGCCAAGGGTAAAAGGTTTAGTGTCTGTTAAGTTTCTATTAGGTCTTGGACATGACTCGGGACTGGATCATTAAGGTAAAGTGCTTCAACTTTAACTAACTTTACTTTTACTTTCCTGTGACTATGAGGTTAGTAAAAGTAATAAATGTGATTGGATGTTTATTATCGAGGCTGAACCCTGAGAACTACTGTCGCTCAGCAACCGACCAAACAAGCATTTCACCAGGCAACCAATTAGACGGCTGCCTGGTGGTTTAAAGGTCTGTCTGTCTGTCTCTCTCTCTCTTTCCTCTCACACACACACACACACACACACACACACACACACACAGATCCTGAAAAAACACACCTGACTGAAAGATGAAGTGGTTGATGGGAGATGTAGTCTTGTCTTCCCTCCTCAGCAGGTGTTAGATACTTTTCTGGACAGAAATAGCTTCATTAATCACCTTAATCTGCCCTGGAAACAAACACACACACACACACACACACACACACACACACACACACACACACACAGACACAGTGTGTAGCCTAGTTACTCAGCAGCACACGCATCACCTGTAAAAATATTCTGTTGGTGTTTAAATTTGCGTCATGTTGTTATATAATAGAAAATACATGGAGTTCAAGGGCACCTCGAATCCTCGGCTTCAGATCTACATTGCAATAAAAAAAAAATACACAGGAGAAACTATACTGCAGCAATTAAAGCCTTATGGATTTTAATCTTAAAACCAACCTCACAGATAATTAAGAGCTCATTAACAAATATGTTAGATATCACTGTATTTCTGAAAAAGCGAAACAAAACAAAACAAAAAATGTTTGTCTGAATTAATATGAATTTAATTTTCCTCTCTGAAATTTCCTCGAGGTCATTTCACATTTTTCAACTAGTCACAAATTCTGAAAAAAATAAATTAATTAAATTCATCACCTATGATTCATGTTTTATTGTTATTTTTCTGTTTTATTGTTAATTTTCTGTTTTAATTTACTCTAAATCGATAATTATTAAAAAAAAAAAAATCTAAAAATCATATTAAATAAACTTAATGATTCGTTTGGTTCAGAGGGCAAATATCATTGGTCTGTCGTCAGACGGCTGGAGCGAGCTGATTGGCTGTGCAGGAGGAAAACAAGGAAACTGACCGTAGTGTCTCGGCAGGCTGACGCTGCCCGATGAATCTGGACCCGTCAAGTCTTAAAAACGGTTCAAATCCTATCCGTGACTGAGTTTGTTGTCGGTTCAGGCTGACGAGCTTCGACGGCGACAAGCACTGCCGGTGGCAGAGGCAGGTGGGTGGGACAAGACGGTTCAAAAACGGGGTTTTACCGGGGACTTAGCCTGTTAGCTGCGGTCCGTTATCGCATTGACGCTAAGCCGCAAAGCAGCAACTGCCGGTTACCGTCAATATATCACGACCACGATCCCGGGACAAACCCGGAATAATATGTGAAACAGACAAATCTCAGCCACTGTTTCCACTGTCTACGTTTGTTTGGGAAAACTGCGTAAATGTAAGTTGAGTCCGGTGAGAGGTTTAAGAAAGAGGTCTATCAGCTGTGCTGAGCTGAAAATACGATGCACTGAAATGAACATGTTCAGGTTCTACTAATAACGATTATTATTACTTATTCACACACTCTAACATATCAGAAAAAAGTGAGAAAGTCCCGGCAGAATTTCCAGGCCCGTAGCCAGAGACAGAGAGACACCGAGGTAATGTCCCCATGTCAGAAAAGTCTCACCAAACTCCATAAGGAAAGCCTCCTTTTTTATTTAAAAGCTACAGATATTATATATTCTGATGTTCCATTATATTCTATGTAAATTCCTTCCTGAAATGAAGGTCGAAATCGGAGATGGTACTATATTTAATTAATTAATCTGCTATCAGCTCTAAAACAATGTTAGAAAATAGTGAAACAGTGATAGAAAATAGTTTTCTATTCCCCAGTGTTAAGTCATCAAGTTGCTGCTCTTGTCACTTAGCTTGGTATTCACTTACCAGTGACGTAAAGAAAACCTTTACATTCGAGAATTTTTAAACACTTTTTCGGCATTTTTGTTGATTATTAAGTTATATGAACTCCCTTTGCCATATTAATCTTAAACTTTTACATGTTTTAGTTTGACAATTCAGCGTGTTTCCTGACAGTTTTCCTCTTTGTCCAGACTTTTTAAAAACAGTGATGTCCATCATCATACAGATTCGTGGTGAAGTGGGTGGTGGCGTCGCAGCTCACCTGCAGTGCCCCCAATGTGGCAATTTCTCCAAGAGCCACGCCCACCAGCTGGCCCACATGGCAGCCTCCCATCCCACCTGCCTGGACGATGTGGCGGTGGGACGCCTCGGCAACATCCTGATGTATCAGAGTACCGCCCGGCTGTTCCACTGCTCAGACTGCTTCTACACTAGCCGGGACTTCACCAAGCTGTACAAGCACATCATCTCCAAACACTGCATCGATGAGAGGGAGGGAGGAGGAGAAGGAGGAGGAGGAGGAGGAGGAGAGGGTGGGGATGATGGAAGTGACGGTGGAGAGAAGAAGAAGGTAGAGGAAGGTGAGGAGGAGAAGGGAAGGAAGGATACTCTGAAAAGAAAGAGGAGCAGTGAGGCTGAGGAGGAAGAGGAAGGGGAGAGAAATGAAGAAGATGGCGCCCCCCAGAGGCCAGAGTCGGCTAAACCTGAGGTTGAAGGAGATGAAAGCGTCCTGTCGTTCGATGGCGCCAGTTACCGCTGCCTAATCTGTGGCTGGAAGAACAAGCTGAAGGCCCTCGGCGTCAACCACGTGGTGAGGAAACACGACATCCCCAAAGCGTATGCCTCCCAGGCCGTCAGACGAGACGCCGCCACGCCCAAACAGGCACAGGGCGGCGGGCCGGAGGAGGAGGAGGTGGCCGGGCTGAGTGGGGAGCTGCTGAGGGAGGAAATGGAGGCCACGGCCAAAGTGGTCCGCTTCATCTCCAATCGCTTCGTCTGCCTCATCTGTGGCTGGAAGACCAAACTCAAAGGTACCTGCACTGTTTCTACTGTAGCACTGGTTCTGTTCGTGGAGCGCAGTGCATCGACAACCATATCTCCACATGCTCATTATATTCTAACCCTTAAATGTGTCCAAAACTCTTCAGAAGATGGGATCTTTGAGTCCCTGCCTTAACATGAAGCGTGTTAAATACTTCAACCAACAGCTTTTGGCCTCGATGAAACCTCCAGACAGATTTGTTTTATCAGAACTTTGTTCATCCCATAATCGAGCAGAGGCCACTTTTCCATGAAAGCTGCACTTTGCCATGCAGGAGACACAAAACAGGGACCCACTCATAGAATAGCAGCTCCATAGCGAGGTCCAAAGGCCAAGGCCGAAAATCATATGCAAACCTACAACACTTTTGATCATCTAATCATTGTTTTTCTGAGCTTTAAAGAATCAAACACATTGAAAACATACAGGCCTGTGATTCAACCAATGCACAAAGCTTCCCAGCATGTCCCTAAAGACCCTCCTCCCTCTGTGTCAGCTGTAGATGAATGTGTACCTCTGTGTGTGTGGTTGCAGGTTTTGCCATCAGTCACGTGGTTCGCAGCCACGATGTGGAGCGTCCGTATGGCTGCAAGGACTGTAAACGCTCCTTCTTCCTGCCCAGTCGGCTGCAGCAGCACGTCAGAGCAGCTCACCGGCCCGGACGCTACGCCTGCCCCTTCTGCTGCTTCAGGTCACACTACCTGGGGGGATTCAGGAGGCACTGCAGCCGCTGCAACGCCCGGGAGGAGGAAGAGGAGGAGGGAAGAGGAGGAGGAGGCGGAGGAGGAAGAGGAAGAGGTGGTCGAGGAGGCGGTCGAGGAGGTGGTAGAGGAGGCGGTCGAGGAGGAGGAAGGGGAGGTGGTCGAGGAGGAGGAAGGGGAGGTGTAGGTGGGGGAGGAGGAGGAGGGAGGGAGGATGACGACGGTGAGGAGAACGAAGAGGGGGAGGAGGGAGCGGAGAGGAAGGAGACGAGAGGGGGAAGGAAACGACGGAGAACGGGGAGGTTGAAAGAAATAAAGGTGGAAGAGGATGATGACGATGAATAAATGAGTGGAGGAGAAGGAAGGAGGAATATGGGGGGGGGGCAAAACCAATCGTAGAAATTGGTGGCAAAATGAACACACACAGAATCTTGCATGGCCTAAAAACACACCTCGTCAATGTGACTCAGCTGAGTGAAAACACCCCCATCAGTGTTTTTAATTCATGACTTTTTATGAAGCCTTGTGACAATAAGTCCCTTCCCAACTCTGTCGATGTTGAAATACATCCCAAAATACACCTAAACAACATGAGCGAATCTCTCAAATATCATCAACCTGAAATAGTCCTGAATGCTTTTTTTGTTTATCATCATCTGATCAAAGATTAATTGATTACTGATAAAACCTGTTGTCACAGACCTCAGATCACCACTGCTGCAAAGCTGCATCTTCTACCAAAAGGTTTGTGTTCCGCACGGGATCAATCACAAAGATGGTCTGGAAGAAAAATGTAGGACTGGTTTTGTTCCCTGAGATGTTTGGTGAGAAATGGGTCTGTTACAGGAGAGGGGAACAGGGTGAAGGAGAATAAAAGAGGCAATGTCGTTTTACATACTACTCACAGTTCCTTCTGTTTACATGTACTATTGCTGTTCTTGGTGATATTAATGAAAACTGGTTTACTGTTTGAAAAAGTGTTTTTTTGTTGAGTTCAGTGAATGTTCTGGTTTGATGTTTGTTTGCAGACACATTTGATTCTGCTTCACTAAATAATAAAGGTCTTTTTTTTTTTTAAATTTGGCTGTATATGCTACGATTATTAAAAATGTCATGCTGGGGATGCTGCTTTTATGTTGAAGGGGGGAAATGTCCTTTTTTTCACTAGAGGTACCTGCAGGTCAAAAAAATTCACAAATACAATTTGGGACTAAGGCCAGTGTGATGTGTTAAACAACTGAGCCAATTAACCTTGGTAAATTAAACCACTGATCTGATAAATGCCTACAAATAAATTAACATCATCTTCCACTGAACCTTATTAATGCAGCAAAAGCACATAGTTGTGAGCACAAATGCTCATGCTCAGCGTTAAGAGTAGTGTGGTGCTGCATAATATAGACTCAAAGATTCAAACTCAACTGCATCTCAGGAGCTTCATAAATGGATGGAAGTGGCTCAAGTGTTTTATCGTGGTTTAAACTCTTTTCTGAGGCCCATCTTTATTCTGTTGAACCCTCAGATTCGTCTCTGTCTTTGGATTTGACAAATACGAACCAAGGCAACATTTGCTGAACAAAAGGGGTGTGGTGTCTGCACTGGCGCCAACAGACATGACTTCAGAGTCTATCGTTTGAGTGAATGGAGGCGTCAAAGACAACATTTGTTCTGCTATCATTAAAACTGGGGGAGACGATTTGAATCTAAAATGGTGTTGAATCTGATGAACAGAGATGAAACAAGGAAAAGGGTAAAAAAAAATTCTCTGCCAGGTTTCTATGCTTTCTTGGCAAAGTAAAACCAGGATCAGAGATGATAAGGACCTCAGAAAAAGTTTGATTAAACAATCCAAAATATCAAGGGTCCACTGCCTGGCTTTTTCCATTTTCTTTGTCGATAGATGGAGGGTTTAGATGGGATCTGTGATAATAATACGATAATACATTCATTTATAGATAAAAGTCATCCCAGGTATTTGTGTTTACATAAACCTGGTCACCTGGTGGTCTTGAGTTGTACTAATGGAAGGTGGATCAGCCTCAGGTGCTGCAGCTCCAGTTCTTTCTTATTTTCCCGTGTCCACTGTTTTTCGTGGAACAGCTTGTCCTGTTTCTCAGGGGCTTTTTAAGTTGAAATATGATACAAACTATAAAAAATAAAAAGAAACTGACTGATTTGTGGTTTGCCAGCTGCTAACACGATTAAAAAAAAAAAAAGTATTATCCGAAAGCCATAATTGCACTAAACACTATTTGAAATGTGCAATTTTAAGGAAATGAATCACGCGGTGAATTTTTTGTATGTGTGGTATGATTTGTTTTACTTTCAATTTTAGAATCTCTCTCTCCTTTTATACATTTTACTATATTTTCTATAGTTACTTTCAGAGGCTCTCATATTTATATACCTGTTAGCACTCTACTGTTTTGCACTGATAGGACTGCCTCCAATTATATATGTATTATATATGTACAATAACAATAAAGATTCTATTCTTCAATTCTATTTAAGTTATGCATATACATTCAAGCTTTAGATTTAAGGACACTGAACAAACTCCAACCGCTGATGAAGGCAGGGGGTGTGGCTGAAAGCTCGGGGTCTACCCAGGGTCTTTATCACAGCTGAACAAGAGATTCGTGATCGGGCAAGTGGCTGCGTCCTTGTGGATTTACCCGATTCCTTTGGTGGCGATGATGCTGCCGGCACGATGATGTGACAGCACACAGGGAGTCTGCAGTGATGAGTATTTGTTATTTATTTAGCCAAAACATACAAAAACAAACCCACCAATCACATCAGAGAGTGCGAGGACAAGTCCTCACGAGGAGAGCCCGCTTCCAAAAAGAAAAGAAAAGAAAAAAAAGCTTTATGCGATGAACTCAAGTTTAAAGAAAACAGCTTGAAGCATCGAGCACAAAATGTGACCTGGAAACCTCCTCCTCTTCCTCTGAACCCCAGTTTGTTTCTGATATTCACACTCTGCCTGTCATTCCGGAAAGAAAAAACAAAAAGAAGCTCTGTGAAGACTACATGATTCGTGATTAATATGGGAAAATGTAAAGAAAACCACCACTCTTAGCCACTTTTTCCACTGCAGGAACTTAAGAGTCACATGTAGGCATTGCCACAGTTTTCCAGGACTGTTTCCAACATGGAAACCCCACCTTTGACATGAGGCTACAGATGAATCCATGAGACACAAACTTTGGCTAAAAATACAAGAACAAAACTTCAAATCTTTTTTTTTTTTTAACTTGAAAAACGTGCAGAAGAGGTGACGATCATATTTGAGCACTGAGTGGGGTTTACAGTCTCCTCAGGCTGCATACAGCCATTATGACCTTTTCCAGCAAGGTGGTTCAGATGAAAGCTAAGCTCAGCGGGACCTGAGACAAGAGGACGGTCAGTGGACAGGCGAACTGTAAAAAGTCTGTTGTCAGTCCCACAGGTGAAGTGTCTCATTGAAGCTCATCAGAGCTGTCACTTTTCATGTTAAACTGCATGAGAGAAGATAAAATCTTCAAACTGTAATGACCTGCTCCAATTCCAGGCTCACCTGAGCTATGGGATCGAACTGCAATGAACTACAGCTTGAGGTCAGAGGCACTCGTTCTTCTTAAACTAGCTTCTTTTTCAAAAACATTTCTGTTTTAATTAGTGTGATTGTGTGTGTGTGTTCATGTAATTTCTTCTCATAAAAAAAGAAAAAAAAAGATCTTGTTCTCAATGGCTTCAAAGGTTAACTAACAAACTCTCTGAAAGCTCCAGAGTGTTGGGAGCAGTTTGCCCTGTGGTCCTGCAGAGGGCGCTCTTAAGAATCAATATTATATTATTTCTGACCTACTGTTTATCAATAAAACTGGAGGACAGTGGCAGGCCGTACCAATCACAACTATCACAACTGTCACGGCTGAAGTATTCTACACGTAATACCGAATGTGAAAGACCTAAGAAGAGCCTGACTATACAGCTACGATGAAACCTGAGAGCTCACCTGGTGCTGCTGCAGACCAGGTGAGGTGGCGGAGGACTAGAAACCAGAGGAGCAACCTGCACCTGCACTGCCTGGTCTGACTGAAGACTTTTCAGCACACTCATAAGTAAAAAATTCCAGATAAATGTGACAATTCAGTATTTTTCTTCATCATATTTGATTGTAAGCGGAATATTTTTGGGGTTCTGGACTGTCGATCAAATAAAACAAGCTAACTGACAACAAAAAATAAATACAAAACTGAATAGATTAAATCATCAGACTAACGAATAATGAAAATGGTCGTTAGTCACAGCCTTAAATGTAGTGGCCCCAGTACAAAACTGACGCAGTCAGTCTCACTGTGGGGTAAATATGAAGCTACGTCTAGCAAGAAAGTTTCCTGTTTAATGCCCAACACATGAAACACACTGCCAGTAAAACACGAGAAGACCCCGTGTGCAAGACTCTTAGCTTCCTGCAGCGGAAAAAGAGCTAAGTGATTGTCTCCAGAACCCCAAGTCTTTTGACAGAGGGACCCCAGCACCTTGAAAACCACAGCAAATCTTTAAGTCCGCGAGGGAATATCAGACGCGAACATGCAAACCGAACATTTTCACAAAAAGCTCCGACTAACTCCTGATTGGTGCTTCTGTCAACACAAATCAGCTTTTCCTACCTCTAAACTGGGAGACGCAGCAAACGGCGACGGTCGCTGCGCCTTCCTGCCTCGTTTGAGGAAAAAAGTCAGCACCACAAATAACAGCGGAAATGCTTTAAGCCAAGCAGACGACAACGACCCGTTGTCCTTTCCTTCTTGTCCGAGCTTATCCATCAGTTTCATATCATAAGAAAAAAAAACGGAAAAAAAAGCACTTCATTCGCTTTTTTTTGTTTGTTTGTTTCATTCATTCTGACCAACAGCCAGAAGTCGACGCAAACCTGTCCCATGTGTTGCCATGGTTGGTGCTACCTTTCCCAGAGCCCCCTGCTGTCTGTCAACCATTCAGGTCATCAAGGAGGTTTTACTGACGTCAATCTGACCCGAACAACCGACAGCCCAGCAACACTGTAGTGAGGGTGGCGGCTACGGTGGTGGGGTCGGAGGTCATATGTGTCGGGGGCACCACGCTCCCTCCAACGCAGCCATGTTGATTCCCCTCAGGTCACCAAAGTCATCGCCATCACCATCACAGTACTCGCCGTCGTCGTCGTGGTCATCCAGGCGAGGCGTGAAACTACTCGACGCTTTCTGCTGCAGATATTAGACACCACCGGAAATGAAGGGGTAGAGAATCAGTAAAAACTACAGTGAAAGTTATTAGGCCAGAAATCACTTTCTTCATGTTGGAAAGTTACAGCAGCCTGGCTTTAATTGTTCTGTCACAAAGTTCAGACTTCACCTATCAAGGAAATAAAATATGAACCCAGTGTATTAGATGAAAAAACTGTATTTTCGGCAAAATGGCGCCCAGCTTTAAAGTCTGATGTCATTTAGGGAGCTTTACTTTTTCAATGATTCACTAAGGAAGCAAAATATACATACAAATAAAAGTGGGAGCGGGCGATAGTTGTCGTGAAATCCAAAGCTTAGAAGAGACCACGGTATTGTTTTTACAGAACGGGGAGGGAGCAGATCGCTCGGTCCCCCAAAACACACAGGGACAACACGGACTGGGTCAAGCTTCAGCAATGAACAAATGAAAAATTTCAAAACCTGGTTTTGGATGTAGTAGTGTAAATTTTGACTGTACCGTTCGGACCACCGGCTCCCTGAAGGGCGGGCAGACCATGTGGAAGCGAGGGATGGCCACGTGGAAAACTTCTTCTTTACTGGCTACAAGAGGAGCAAACATCAGAGCAACAAAACAAAGCACGGCACGTCATTCTACTTTTTTTTTGGGGGGGGGGTTACTGGTATAAAGTCTGATCAACTAAATCCAGTGCTGGTGTTTTAAAGCATTTTAGATCTTTAGCTCTCTGACATACTTTCGCTATATTCTCATGTATGTATTGTGAATAAAAACTTCTCCATGACACTCCAAGTCACCATGAACATGGAATGAAGATTGATCTGGAGGGATTAAAACCCAGGATATCAAATTATCAACCAAGTGTAGCAGCTACCTAGTCTGTGGAAGGTGTAGTGTCCCTCCATGTACTCTGACGGGGTGGAGAAGGTGGTGCAGCTGGCGTACTCATGGACCTTCCCAGGCGTCATCACCGGAAACTCTCCTGCACAGACACACAGACACGAGTTCAGCAGCTCGTCTTAGCCGGTCATGAAGGGGCTGCACATGTGGTCGCGCGATGGGAGCAGCGTACCGACCACGCCCGGCCCTTGAACTTCCTCCACGTTGCCGTCAGAGGTGGTGATTTTCCAGTAGCGGCTGTCGAGCTGGCAGGCAGCTTCGGGCGACGCGCTGCTCGACATCTCTATTCTGAAAAAGCGGCCTTCATTAAAAATTCAGAAAAAAGTGTTGAACTTGTGCTTTTTTACGCTGTGGAGGCAGAGGGCACACCTGATGCGGTAGGTGAAGAAGAAGTGAGGTGGATGGACGGAGGACAGTTCTGGCAGGAAGGAGGTAGAAACAGAGACAGTGATGTCGCCAGTGGTCGCCACGCAACTTTTATCGTGCACATACCTGCAGACATAATTAAATTATGGTCAAATTCTCATCCAAATGCAGTGTTCAAACCTCAATGGATGGAAAACCAAACACTCATTTAGTCAGAAAGCTTAGTGACTTTGTTTGACTTCAGTAAAACCTGAGTAAAAGACACTTGGAGTAGATATGTTGCCTATTATTTGTCTGTCAGTCAAACCAAAAACTCATTGCATCGATGTTCTGATATATTTAACACCTCAAATTTCTAAGAAATACACTCTGTAACTTCACTAAACCCTAAATTTTACTTATAAGCCATTTGAGCCTTGACTGCAACATCAAATGTGTCAGTTTTCAGATGATTCTCATTTGAAGAGGAAAATGGGCAACACATCTACTGTGTGTGTGAGGCTACTAAGGGAAAGAGACGTGCTTAAATGAAAGTCAGACAAAAAAAAACAAATGAGACAGTAGGTAACATGTTGTTCCATCTCAGCTGTCACAGATAGTTATATTTACCCATAAACGTCAAAGATGATACAGTTTGAATAACCTCTGTACATACTTGAATCCTGTGTTCGTCAAAGTAACCATTTGCCGTGTGTGTGTGTGTATGTGTGTGTGTGTGTTACCTGAAGATCTGGTCTCTGATGATTGGATATTCTCCCGTGACGACATTGTGGACGTAAGTTGTGAACCACTCCAGAAAACTGGAACCTGGAAAATACATCGGCGAACGCAGTTTGCCCCAGTGCTCCAGGCATGTTTGTAGCCACATGCACGTGTATAGTTTATGTTGCACTAGTGTTGCACTAGTATGTTGCACACACTTATAACCCACAATAATGGGGCCTGCTTCATTTATGGTTGAATAAAAGTAATGTTATTGTTGAAAAAGAAACAAAAAAAAAAATCAGCGTTTCAGTTATTATTTAATGAGAAAGGGTCAAACTTTTACATTTGCATGACTCTTGTATCTACATTGCGATCTACAGCAGATTGATGAAAAACATGTCAAAATGTTTATGCAAACTAAACTGCAGACTTTGTCATGGGGCACTATCTTTTTCCTGAAGGGCCAGATTTGTACCAAAGGCCGCTAATTGTCTACCAGGGGTTTAGAGAATAACACGTCTGTTTAGTTTTGCAGGTATTTTTTTTTAAACCAAATTGTTTGGACACATTTTAACATTGATCTGATGATGGTGACCGATCAGGGGCTAAGACAGAGGAGATGGATGCACCAACCTGTGATGAACATGTCGATGGCCGAAGGATCCTGAGCCGTCTGGTCCTGAGAGACAGAAAAATGAAGAGCGAGAGATTTAGAATGGGTGTGTGTGAATCTCGCTTTTAGGTCACCACATTAGAGCCTGCAGCACATTTGTTGCTAACCCTAACCCTAACCCTAACCCCTAACCGAATCCACGGAAACTTTTGTGTCTCATGTTTTGGTCTCAAGTTCCTAGCTTTTTCCTATCTGCAAAGCATATTTATTTTGAAAGGATAGGCTGACAGGAAGGTTACGAACAGGGCAGGGGTAGAAGCTCTCGAACATCCTGCGGCCCTCTGCTGGTTCCAGAGCCATGTACTGGCTGAGTCCAGTGTGGAAGCAGAAGGTGAGCGGGAGGCAGCGTCGCATCCCCTTCCTCTGCTGGAAACCTCCTGCTGCCGTCTCCACGTCCAGCAGAACCTCTGACCGGTAGTGGTTGGACAGAGACATGCTGCCCATCAGCCTGGGGACACGCAGACAAACAGTCGGCAGTTAGAGACGGAGGTGGCCAGCATCTGGGTGGCTCTGAGACAGACACTGACCCTGGGATGACCAGTTTCTGCCCGTTGTGAATGCGGTACGAGCAGCGGTAGTCGTCTGGAAGTCTGCAGCCGATCTGAGCCTCAATGTCGTTGAGCTCCACCTCTGTGGCGCCCTCTGAGGAGGAGAGCAAACGAAGAAGGACGTTATGAGGGAGCATGCCGATCCTTATTCATACAAGAGGCCGCAAGGGACTGAGATCAACAAAACAGGATATGAAAGAGTCTCAGGATATGAAAAGGTGTGATTAAAAACTCAGTGTTGAAGGAAAACAAATCTGTGATCGATGGTGTCAAAATTTGCATGTTAAAAAATTCATCACAATGTACAACATTTATCTCAGTTATATTACTATATAAATTGCTAGTTATTTTTACATTTAATTATTTTGTGAGTAACATGCCAGAAAAAAAAGAAAAAAACTTGTCATCATTTTTACATACACCAGGGTAATATCTTTAAATGTCCTGAAAATCCAAAGATATTCAGTTAATGTTGACATGCGGCAAAGACAAAGCAGCTCGCCTTTCAGAGGCTGGAAACGAAAGTCGCTGGCTGATATTCTGTCGATCGACAAATTGATAAATCATTGCCGCTCTGGTTATAAATGGCTTACAAATTTCAAGAATAGAAGACTGGAGGCAAAAGTGTGGCCTGTCTATTGTGTAATGCAGTAAAGGTGAAACAGCTCCTGCTAATAACAATCTTATTTATAAATAAATCATTAGCTCATACAGAGTCCTTGTTACAAAAAGCAATTTGTTATTACAAGTCTCGTATTTATGCTCTAAATAATCATTATCAGCAGGTGTCGCTGGTAAACACCGTGATAATCCAGGTGTTGAGTGGTGAATCTGTCGCCTTATCACGTTAAATCGCTGATAAGCACTCAGACAGATGTTTGGGCTGCGTTGCTCAGACCCAGAGTTGTTTACACTGTTGCGGCGTGCGTCACCTTTGAGTGATGCGATCATGCGTGGACACCTCTGCTGCAGGAAGCTCTTCAGCTGCTCCCAGGCTCTCTTCAGCACCGGGTAGTGCTGGATATAGCGGCCCAGGTCTCTGTAGTACTGTTTGAACAGACAGTACCAGGACACGCCGCTCTGCATCCGGTCCGCACTACGCAGACACAAAAACACACGAAAACACATCTGAACGCACACCTTTTTAAACTGCAGACTGACAGTGACGAGGTGAAACTTGCTCATGCAGTCAAGTGTGTTTCTCATTTGACGATTCAAGATCCCAAGATTCTCAAGGTTTTTAAGATTTCTCATCTCTCTCTCTTTTAAATCACTGTAAACTGATTTTCTCGTTGAAGGCCTAGTCTGGGCTATGTCACAAATGAATCAAGCAGAATTCACAGGTTCTGAGGCTTTTAAAAGTTTAAAATGCAGGTTCCCCACAAAGTTCTATAGCGAAGGGAACCCCCCTCGATTGAACGGTTTCCTGCAGACACCCCTACATTTTGGGACATGAAACTGAAATTAAGTGACGACTCTCCTCTGTGTTTTCGGCAGCAGAAAGGTTGTTGGGACTCACTCTGTCAGCAGCCAGTGTTTGGAGCAGAGATATTTCCACAGCGGGTTGTGTTTTGAGAGTTCATTCAGCCTCCTGCTGACGTAACTGCAGCTGCAGGGGAAAGAGAGGCGGACACAGATAGTTAATTTATCTTAAAATGTAAGGGTGAACCATTCGACTTGCTGATGGCTAACTGTTCAGACACCAAAAAAAAACAGACAGAAAAACAGATTTAAAAACAGAAAACATTGGCTAGAAAACATAGGAAGCACGCTGACTTTTAAAAATTAAGAATTAAAGTGACTCGATATATGTCAAGAAGTTTTAAGGTTGATTACTACTCAGTACTGACTTCAGCCTATGCCAGAGTTACAGTTTCATATCTTCTATTTTTAAGTCAATGAAATAAGAACTAAATCAATAAAATATGTACTATCCCAAAACTTTTGCAAATAACCATGCACTTCGGCTGGATCAATATATAATGCGTTATTTACTGTAGATGTTAGATTCATAGCCATAAACATTCTGCAGAGCATAAAATGCCCTCTGTCCTCAGGATCTCCAGTCACATAAGGAAAAAGTCCCCAAAAATAACTTCAATACACAAGAGGAAGAAGACACCTCAGTCCACAGCAACTTCCAGGTCCAACAGACAGGACCTGAGTCTGAACCTCCTCTCCACGAGTACGAGTCCAAACACAGAACCAGGGCCATAAAGAGCTTTCTTAAGAGACCTGAAGAACCTGGAGTCCTGCAGCAGATGGTTCTGGCCCCACAGGGACCTGATCTCATCATGATGGAGTCAGTCTGGGATCACATGAGGAGACAGAGGACCCTGAGGTAGACTAAATTCATAGAAGAACTGAGGCAAGTTCTCCAAGATGCTAGAACAACCAACCTGAGAAGTACCTGAAAAACTGTGTCCAGGGGAACCGAGGAGAACTGGTCCTGGCAAAGGGTGGTCACAGCAAATACTGATCTGAATTTATTTTTTTTTCTCCTAACTGGACTTAGTTTTCCATCCTCATATCTGGTGTGAGAGCTGCAGTGTTGACAAAGCACTCAGATCATTTACTTGAGTAGAAGCGCTAATACCACAACGTAAACTCAATTACGAGTAAAGATGCTGCGCGGAAAACCTTTTTATCTCAATTAATCGACTGATTGTCCGGTTTAAGAGAAACATTTACAAAGCTTCCAACCAACCGTCCAAACCTTAAAATTATAAAAAATAATCCAAGATAGTTTCAATAAACTAAGAGATGAGTGGCAACTCCTCACATTAGAGAAGTGCAAAAAAAAAAGATTTCATCTCTATTTGTATATACTGTTGCATATTTAATAATAGCTGTATTTTGTTATGCAAAATCTCTCCCAGTAAAATGATTAAAAGCTGTGAGTTGTGTGTAGAGTGATGAAAAGTCAAATATTTCCCTGGAGTAGAGCATGAAAAGAAAAATAATTACAAGTATCTCTGACTTTTTTTACTTAGTTTCTTTTCATAATATTGAACCTAATAACAATAATAATATTCGTGACAAGAATATATTAAAAACTATCTTTATCTTATTTGCGAACGTTTAAAGAAATGAAGTATTTTTTAAAACAAATACTTGATGGTACAAACTTAGAATTAACAGCTTTTAATTCTTTTTTTATTAGAATAAGGAATAAGGAAAAAAAACAACAACCAAGCGCTACATGCTAAGCTAACGAGCTGCAGGGAGTGACCGCGTTTGAAGCTGACAGCATTGGCTTTAGTTTATTCACTGAAAATAACCCCGTTAACATGTACTTTCCCTCAAAATATCAATGTTATATTAGCATTTTTAAAATCAAGATTTATATTAATACTAAAATTAGCAGGCTGTTTCTGTCGCTGCCGGTTGTTGTTGTTGTTAGCAGAAGCCGTTAGCCTGCCTCGTACCGCAGCTTCTTAACAACAGTTTTATCCGAATACAGTCAAGCGTGTGTGTCGGAGACACCGGGTCCCGCTGCCGGACACTTACTGGACCAGGTCCCTGAAGCCCAGGTAGGATAAAATGTGCAGTAGCGGGTCTGAGGGCAGCAGATCCACCCGTAACTCTGAGGTAGCCGCCATCGTTAGCGACGCTCCTTCTTCTTCGCCTCCTCTGAGGTTTAAAGGGCAGCTGACGACCGCGGTGGAGCGCCGGCGCCCCCTGCTG
>CM029131.1:12979883-13168409 GCA_016859345.1 Istiophorus platypterus | reverse complement strand
CTCCTCGCTGTGACCAGTTCTCAAGAACGTCACAGTGACCGAGAGAAGGAGACATGTTTTTAAGGCCGTTGTTGCAGGTGTGTTGCTCAGCGCTGGGACTCTATCTTGCCACTTGTGCTCTCTTCGTGACGGCTTGTGTGATGTGTTGTGAACTGGTAACAGTAAGTCAGTTTGTCGGCAGTGGTTTAACGCTGACGTGGCTGCCCCCTCCTCCCTTAGAGCAACGTGACCTCATGCAGTCAGTTGTTGGAGCCAGAAAATGCTAATGTCGGTGAATTGGTGGAGCCACAATAACCGAACCTATTCAAGCCTTTGAGGTCCCTTGTGGAGTTTGCTCACAAGCTAGCACAGTTCTCTCTATCTGATCTTTGAGCCCTAAACATTTATTGTATCTGCATCCTTACAAAACATCTTTAAAGCTGATTTTCCTTCTGCTTCTTCTTTGCCTTTTGCTGGTGCATTGCAGTATTTCTAGGTTTGTTACTGCCAATGAATCTCTATCAGCACAATAGTGTGGGAAAAAAAGGTTTTATCACAATCCTCCTACACAGTAATGATGTGGCTTATGGTTTGCATGCACCACACAATGGCAGGATTGTGTACTTCTGCGCAAAATTAGCCTGAGAGTGTAACTTGGCAATGGACTGAACAGCAGTATTTCACTGCCCCTTGCTGCTCATTTCACCTCTTGAAAACTGAGTTAAGGGTCCCGTGAAGAACCTGACAGTGATGTACCTCCACATCACTGCAGCCAGGTGAGAAGTTAAATCCCTGGGGGTCGGCAAAGACAAAGATCTTAAGGGGGCCTGAAGTTAAAAAACAAATACAAATGGAAGCATTTACATTTGATTTGTAAAATGTAAGATAGAACAATTGGGTTAGCTAGTGGAACGGTTTAATAAATCTATTTGCCTGGCTTCATAACAAAACCAGGCCTCTGGGCTCAGACTGCCCAAGGGAGGATCTTTCTAAAGGTTGTTTCTGGTGTAGCAATCATGGCTGACTGGTAAAATGGTGTCCAAACAGCCAGGGAAGATCGGGATCCACAATGTGAGAGCAGAAAGTGTGATCTCAGGGGGAGGCTTCATCTTGATTTGAAGCTGAGTGCAGATGTCCTGACTGTTGTTGTGCTTCACGGGGGTTTCTGACCCAAAAGTCTTTGTTCTGCTGCTGGAACAGAACGTCCACAAGTGACACAGTTTCACGTTTGTGTGTGATTCTGCAGTGAACTTGAGTTAACTTTTTACCTTTTTCTTTTTTTTTTAATAGACACATTGCTGCAACATGTAATTTCGAGTTAACTGGTGCACAATGGTTTTCTATTTCTCTGCAAAAACTGTGTCAGATTGAACAGTTTCATCCAATTTTTTTTTTCTCCTTATGTTCCTCTCTAGAAAAGTGACAGATTCTTTGGATCAGGCAAATTAATCCACTAGAGGAAAAGAAAAAATAAAGATTTGCATAGCGGAAAAAACAGATTTATTCCACTTCATGAGATTTTAAATCTCATAAAATTACTAAATAAACATGTCATGGTGCATATTTTTGATATGTTTTGATTTAAAAATATTTCCAGAAGAAATTTAGGGAGACATTTACCCAAAGAAAACTGATGAAAGGAGCATGATTGGAAGGATATTTTTTGACTGAAGTGAGCGGTGATAAAGTTACACCATTGGTCGGCCGGCCGAGTGTTAGTTTTTTGGCATCGGCAGTTTCTGTTGCCTCATCTGGGAGGCGATTACAGGAAGTGTTGCCAATTCTGTGCTTTTGCTGCTAAGTTTACCGACTTTTCACACCCCTTTGACGACTTTTCTTCACATAAGCACCTAATGAAAAACCTTAGCAACATTTTTGACCAACCTTAGAAACTTTCTGTAGAAGGCCATTATTGCCCCTCAAGCACAAAGTTGGTCTTTCCCTTCTACACACCTTTCCGTGTCTCTTATTCAACTGACCACAGGGCAGCTGACAGAGACGTGAATGAGTCTCTTACTTTCTCTAGTGATCATTTTACAGGCCAATTTAGCTGAAATCACAGCATAGCCGTTGTCTTTAACTTATGTGTGTAGTGATTCTGTAAGATAATGGCAAAGTTGTAAAGTCAGGATTTTAGCTGCAGAGCAGTGGCTTAGTTAACATGTAGCCCAAATGGACCAGGTTTCACTATTTAATACTCAACAGTTTAGGTTTTAGCGGAATAAGTGTATGTGTATATGTATGAAAGCTCAGACACAATGTACACATGCAAAACATCAGGTTGTGTTGCTGCACCTGTGGTCAGGTGAAACTCTGAGAGTGAAAGAGATTCGTTGCAAAGGATCATTGGAGTTTGGTTGTTTACCAAATACCAACTGGGCTATAATGTTTATTGGCGTATGGGATTTAAAGCAAGTTTCAAGACCCTACAAGTTTTTTTTTTAATTTAACTTATGTCATTTTATTTTATTTCTACAGCAGGTTACTGAAATAGGTCTGAACGAGTCAACAGGAATGTGACGCAGTGGCTGCAAACCTTTTTCTCTCATGATGACCCCAAAAATATATATGAACTCTCTCTAACTGGTTGAATATGTCTATGGATTATAATGACTAGCAAATTGTTGTCATTTCCCCTGCTTTGTCTGAATAATTTTGCAGGTCTGAAAATTTGAAATTTTCCAAGAATTCCAGGTAGAAATACCTTTTTTTCTGTTTTTTCTTCTTTTTTTTATTCAGAAACCACAGATGAAAAGTAACAGTTTTGAGCTCAAGTGTAGGATTTTTTTTAATGCCGATTTCTTTGTGGTTGTTGAAAGGCAGCGAGAGTGACGAGAAGCTGCTGCAGACTTGTAGTCAGCATTATTTAGCCACGTTGAATCTGCTCTACACAGCTGCTGTGAAAGTGCCAAGCCCAGATGTTTCTGGGTAATGAAGTTCTCTAAATATTACAAGAAAAGGAAAAGAAAGTTATATGCTTCTACCAGACGAGTGCGCCTAATATCCATGAACTTGATGTGTGGAAGAGGTTTAAGTTTCACATTCCTCCCTTCTACAGTTGAAAACACTGCAGTGAAGCAGGTAGAGTTGAGAGTTTGACTCCCATTGACACATCCTCGCATGTTTCTCCTGCTGTTCTGTAAACTCTGTATATGTATATGAATATTGACAAATGAACTGTAAATGTCAAAATTGCGAGAGACATGTGAGGAAAGAGGTTGCTCAGTTATCGCTAATTTGTATGCATCAATAAGAATATTACCGATTGTTTTATGCCATTTTGTAGAGCAAAATGTTGCTAGTGGATAAATTGTTGTAAAGTGTTTTGATTTTTTTCAGTATTACTGATTAACAGGGGCATTGCTCACCTTGTGCTTCTGAATAAAATGCTCGTTGTAAATTAAAAATTGTGGTTTCAGAAAAGAATATAAGCATTTATTATTTGCGACTCCTTTTAAAATAATATCTAGTGTCTGTCGCTGAAACTTGGCCACAGGCATCAGAAGTTGCGAGGTTTGACCTCTGAGACAACATTAAAGCCTGTAAGATAAAATCTACGGTGAAGTATCTAAGGTGATGATAAAAGCACAGACTGAGCTGACTTTTACTTAGTACTTTCTCAGGATTCTCTTTGTTGGGGTCAAATGTGACACTGATCGTGAACTGACTGTTTTTTTAACCTTTTCATCATCACAGTATCTGGTTGAGAGCTGAGAGATGGTTTCCCAGCCACGGCCTTGAGTCCTCTCTCTGGCCTTGAGTCCTGTCTCTGGCCTCGAGTCCTGTCTCTGGCCTCGAGTCCTGTCTCTGGCCTCGAGTCCTCTCTCTGGCCTCGAGTCCTGTCTCTGGTCCGGAGTCCTGTCTCTGGCCTCGAGTCCTGTCTCTGGCCTCGAGTCCTGTCTCTGGCCTCGAGTCCTGTCTCTGGCCTCGAGTCCTGTCTCTGGCCTCGAGTCCTGTCTCTGGCCTCGAGTCCTGTCTCTGGCCTCGAGTCCTGTCTCTGGCCTCGAGTCCTGTCTCTGGCCTCGAGTCCTGTCTCTGGCCGGAGTCCTGTCTCTGGTCTCGAGTCCTGTCTCTGGCCTCGAGTCCTCTCTCTGGTCCGGAGTCCTGTCTCTGGCCTCGAGTCCTGTCTCTGGCCTCGAGTCCTGTCTCTGGCCTGGAGTCCTGTCTCTGGCCTCGAGTCCTGTCTCTGGCCTCGAGTCCTGTCTCTGGCCTCGAGTCCTCTCTCTGGCCTCGAGTCCTGTCTCTGGCCTCGAGTCCTGTCTCTGGCCCGAGTCCCCTGTCTCTCCTGACTGGAGTCTCTCTCTGGCCTCAGGTCCTGTTCTGTCTCTGAGTCCCTCTCTGGTCTCTCGTCAGGACCGAGTCCTGTCTCCCAGCCTGTCCTTCCTTTTGTTGCCTCCCTCTCCGCCGGTTCTCCTTCTTTAGCCGTTTCCCCCTGAGCTGTTGTCGTTACTGAGTCCTGTTCCCCATTGTCGTCGTAAGCCGGCGAAAACGAAATTGGCGTGTATTTCCACTGCCGTAGCCGATTTCCCAAGAGAGAAAGCCCGACCAATTTAAGCGATTTTTGTTTTAGACTGATTTTTTTATTTGTCAAAACTTCTGCTCGAAACAACGCGTTAGAGCTCGTTGTGCTGTTGTTGTGGGGCAGCCTGAGCTTGACCGCAGACTCGTCGCACCCCTCGTTCTGATTGGCAGGAAGGAGCAGAGGCATTGGCCTGTGACTGTCGGATCCTCCGGAGCGAGACGTAAGTTTAACGAGCTTTTTCCTCGCACGTTCCGCTCGTTAGCCGCCCTGCCCGCCCGCAGACTCGTCGCACAAGTCGAGCAATAACGTTTCTGGATATAAAAAAACATTTTGTCGCAATTCTTTTTTCCTCGCGAGCAGGCAGACGTAAGGTTTTTTTTTTTTTTTCACAACGCACAAAAAAGCGCTAAATGCCATTGAATCTAAACTTCTGTGTTTACATTTAATATTATTATAGTCAGCGAAACCGCAGTTATTTATTTATTTATTTTTGCACGCCGCTTTACGGCATCCGTCACCTCCCAATACCTAAGGTCATAATGTACAATATTAACCTTTAACCTGTCTTTCTTGGAATTCAAAATGTCTCATGTAGGCGACACCGGGTTAAGTAGACATGGGCCGAATTCACCAGTGGCACGTCGTCATTCAGATAAGGTGGTGAGACTTATTCTAATAAAGAGGCATAGATGGCGTAACACTGGAAAAACCTTTAAAAAGCCAATTTTCTGTACGGGGTTTGGTTTAAAAGGACCAGCAGAGCTCGGTGGGCTGTCCTTATAAATTGAATAGACGGAGGGGTATTATTCTCTCGACAATGGAATCTTATTGACATGTAGTAAAACTTAAATTTCAGTTTGGATATAAAGGGACATTTCTATATACTTTAAACAATTAGTAGGAGCCTTAAATGCATCTCTTTACAGTCTTGTCTGTTGAGATTTTTTTCCTTCCAGGGAAGATTTCTGCAGATCGATATGATGATGCTGATGCTGGAAGCCGAGTGCTACCAGCTGGGAAATTGAAACCTATGGGGACATCCTCCTACAACGCCTTTTTCGGCTTGTAATGCGGAAAATGCATTAGCAGATAAATAAATAAATAAAAAATAAAGTGTTTAGATAATAAAAAAGGGTTTGATACAACAATAACAATTTCTCTTCAGTCAGCTGAAGAATTATGTTTTATTAACCAGCTGCGGTTAATCTGTGTAACCATCTCCAGCTTCTCAGACATAAGAATGAAAATCTCGCAACTGAATCCATGACTTTGAGATTCGATCTCTGGGATTAGATAAAATTTGAATCATTACCATAGAAACACAAGGACACACACACACACACACACACACACACACTCAAACAATAAGTTACCAAACACACAAAGCAGAAGTGCACTAGAGGAGATAGACTTTATGCGTTGGCAGTGAGAACACCAGAATGTTGAAATACTCTTAATTTAGAGAAATAAGATAAAAAACAGAAACACTAGTACTTCTAGTTGCTATAGAAATAATAGATAATAGTGTAAACTGAAAAGTTTGATTCAGTTATTAAACCTTGTGTCACAAATGTCGCAGCTTTTTACTTTTTCATCAGAGTTCGTTTGATCTGAAAAGGATCTTTGTTGTTTTTACTGATAAGTCGCTCGTGTGGTTTCACTTGCATATTAACTGATTATTGCCCAATCACAGCAAAAAAAAAAAAAAAAAAAAAGAATCAGTTTGAGTTTCCCCCTCCTCACTTAGATTTTCCACTAAAAGACAGTCCGACTATGCGTCCTCATCAGATACTGGTCGCGCTCCAGATTTCATCTCAACAAACCTTGAAGATCGAGCCCCAAATCCTCACCAGGCTGCTCTCGTTTCCCAGAAAATGGCGCAGTGGTGCCAGCTTCAGATGCTGGACTGCAAGTACCTGGAGCAGGTGGACCAGCTGTATGACGACTCCTTCCCCATGGACATCCGACAGTATTTGAGTAAATGGATCGAGAGCATCGACTGGTAGGACGTCAAACACTGCCTAGAATTAAAAAAAAAAAAAAAAAAAAATTTTGATCAGTTTCTCACTTTTTTTATTTGTAGACACAAAAACACCTTAAACGCTGTCGGATTGACAAACTGGATCGACATTGTCATTTCTTTTTCTTATATTTATTAATATATATGTAATATACGAAAGAATTCTGTGTTACAAAATGGGCTTATTTTTTATCAGACTTATTTAGTAAAAAAAAGAATTTTCCTCCGTTTTTACATTTTTATCAACTGAATATTGGGTTTTTTGCGTGTTGGTCACACATGAGCACGTGGGCTTGGATTCTGGGAGATCTATAATGTGCATTTAACCAAATTTCCAGGCACTCTGAAAGTAAAACAGTTAATATGTCAAAAAAGGAAATAATCTGCAGATTATATGATGGTAAAAATAACCATTAGTTGCAGCCGAGTGCTTTGTGAAAAGACAAATCCAAGCTCCACTTAAAAATGAATAAATAAATAAATAAATAAAAATACAAACTTGCGATAGGAATAGCTTTAGTAATTATTGAAATAAACATTAAAAGTCCATATGATTTTCAACTTGGATAGCAACACTTAAATTTAATAAGTTGATTGATTCTTTTCATTGGTTAATTCTTTGAGTTTTGCAAAATGATGATTATGTTTTTCAGTAGTAGAGTGTGTTGCAGTTTTTTTACAATTATGATAAAATATTAATTAAGTCATTTGCAGAGAAAAAATGCTATGTTCTGCCTGAAGACTCGCTGCTTTTCTGTTTTTATAACCTTGTCGAATGAAAATGAAACGTCAGGTGTGTCACCTCGACATCTGACAGCTTGCGATGAACACATTTCACAATCCTCTGTCATTGCATAGATGTTGAAGGTAACCTGAAACCAGAGGTCATCCGATAATGAAAACAGAAAATCTCTGCATCCTCCAGGGACACTGTGGCGGTCCAGGACTCCCTGGCTACCGTGCGGTTCCACGACCTCCTGGCTCAGCTGGACGACCAGCACAGCCGCTTCGCCCTGGAGAACAACTTCCTGCTGCAGCACAACATCCGCAAGATCAAGAGGAACCTGCAGGTCAGGCCCCGGAGCCCAGCTTCAACCCGGAGGCGGGAGATTAAACTCGTCGTGTAATGTGTGGAGCTGCTGAATGCAGAGTGGTTTGTTTCCACAGGATCGGTTCCAGGAGGACCCAGTCCACATGGCCATGATCATCTCCAGAAACCTGAAGGAGGAGGAGAAGATCCTGGCCAGTGCGAAGAGCGCCGAGGTAAAGCCTGCAGCTAGGCGAGGCACAGACATTTTATTTTGCATTAATCCTTGGCTCCTCCCTTTAAAACAGAATAGTCACAATCATCAGTCATATAATTTTTGTTCAATATTGAGTTAAATATTCAAAGCCTAAACACATTATCATTATTTTTGTTGCTCTTTCTTAAGGAGAAGTTTCTGTATTGCTTTATTTTACAGTAACTCTTTAATAACTCATTGAAAGTTTCCCGGGAAGGACAGTTTGATTTGGCCATAAACACAGATAAAAAATTTGTTCAGTTGATTAATTCCAGTCCATCTCTTTTGCTATCTGGGGTAGTGTTTTCTCGAGCTTGTGCTTAGCAGATGAGCAGAGCATGCAAAAGAACACACTTTCCCATAGCAGATGCATGATAAGTAAATACTCACTGGGTTACAAACGGGGCGATTCTTTCTGAGCATTGTGCCAGAGTAAACGGTTTTTCCTGGGAAATGATCTGAAGCATTACTAGAAAGTCGAAGACATGTCAAAGTCAGCGCTGCCTCTACCTCTGCAGCAAGAGGGCGATGGGACGGTGTCAGCCATGGTGGTGGAGAAGCAGAAGCTGGACAATAAAGTGAAGGAGATGAAAGACAGAGTCCAGGTGAGACGTGAAACAGAATATTCTACTCTGTAATTTTAAGTCACCGTCACAGGTGGCATCAGGAAATGGTGATGGACGTCAATAGATGTTCAGTGTGGGGGGAGAGCGGAGGCGGATGCCGTTTGAGGGGAAACTGAGTCATTAGATCTTTCGGTGTGATGCACGCTTCGAGGGGAACGTCGTTATATCCGATGTCCATTGAGATTAAACGGCCATTATGCCAGAACAGCATACTTTTAATGACTCACAGTTTACAATAAGTAGACAAATGTAAGCTAATAAAAGAAATAAAAAAACTGAATCACATTTGATGAGCTCTCCTGATGCTGCCCCCCCCCGGTCATCATATTGGTACCACAGAAACTTTGTTTTAGCATGTTTCCTTCTATCAGAATAAGATTTTTTTTTTTTTTTTTAATTGATTAGTTTTACACAAAATAGTCCAATTTCACACAGCACAGGTTGTGTTAGAATCACCTAGAGAAACAAATCCTGTCCAAATGACTTGAGTGTGAAATTTTCAGACCTTTTTAAAATTCTTTTTCATCTGATACCCGAGCATATTTAGCCTAATCATTATATTGTTATATTTTTAAACACTCACAAGTGCAGCAACTTGAAAATGATGGTAAAGCTGCGCTCCTCTTCCTCAGATCGTGGATCAGAACATTAAGAACCTCGAAGATCTGCAGGACGAGTACGACTTCAAAATTAACACACTGAAGAACAGAGGTGAGGAGTTTCACTGGGAGAGGAAAATGTTTTTGGACAAAGGGTTTAAAGTGTTTATGTGACTTCAAATACAATTTTTAAAAATTGAAAAATTGACAAATAAAAATGAGTTTTTGAGCCTAAAACCAGATCCAAGGTTCAACCATCGTACTTTGTCCCCATTTCCGCAGAGAACGAAATGAACGGTATGACGCAAAAGGAGCTGGAGAAAGAGAAGATGCTGATTGGGAGGATGTGCTTCGAGCTGAAGGCCAAACGGCAGGTGAGACGACGCTGATCCCAGATCAGAACAAACCCAGGACTTCTGGAAACACATCTGAAAACCTTTGGGGAAATAATGGGAAATTAGTTGGATCATTACCAGGTCTCAAAATCTCGATTTGAAAATTCCTACTTAAAACACCGGCCCTGAGCTTGGGACCATCCAGGTTCAGAAGATGATATACAGGACATAAATTATTCCTTAGACACCAATTACATCTATTTATTTAGATTTTTCAAAAAACACAAGTCCTTTTTTTCCCCTCTTAAATAACTGAAAATTATTTTCCTCTTGTCTATGTGTAGACCGTTTTCTTCACTAACCCGTTTTTCTGCCCTCATATTTGTAATGATAGAAGTAATATCTTCATCTGAGTAGCAAACATAAATGAAGGATATTAAAAAAATAAAAGCAATATCAAGAACGTGAATTTCCTTTCTTTCTTTTAAAAAATTCTTATAATTAGACATAATAAGGAAAATAAGAGACACAAGTGAACAAAAAGATGCAACGTATGCCAAATTAGCTGTGATGAGTTGCCATGAGCAGTGCGCCCATGGATGTACCAATATCTATGGCTGGTTTCATATGAACGAGGAGAGAACTTGAAAACGTGACGATTCTCAGGCGAGTTCTGCAGCCGAGAGGAGCACCCTCCTTTGACTCTCTTGACCTCTGACTGTGACCTCTGCCCTCCGTGCCCCGTGTCAGGACGTGGTGACCCAGCTGACCGACCTCCTGAACGTCACCCAGGCGCTGCTGTCGGACCTGATCTCCGAGGAGCTGCCGGAGTGGAAGCAGCGGCAGCAGATCGCCTGCATCGGGGGTCCGCCCAACGCCTGTGTGGACCAGCTGCAGAACTGGTGAGACCCCTTGGTGTCGGACAGCCTTGAAAAAAAAAAAAACATAAACCAACAAAACAACAACAGAGGAAACCCCCCGCTCATGAGAATCTTTGAATATTAGAAAGTAGATCCAGTATCTAAAACCACTGACTGAGAATAGGCTAACATGGAATTTCTAATATTCACATCAATGCATACTTATAAAACAAACATAAAAAAATAAAAAATGTTCATCCTCCTGGCATCTCAGATCTACTTTTTATAATGGATCCTTGTCCTATTCCTCCATTTCACCTCTTCCTCCTCCTTTCCATCCTGCTCTTCCTTTTCTCATTGCCGCCCTCCGCCCTCCTCTTCTCTCTCCTCATCCTTTAAACTTTTCCTCCTATCATTCCCCTCTTCCTTCCTTCCTCCTTTCTCCTCCTCTTGCCTCATATCTTTCTCACACTCTCTCTCTGATCCATCTCTCTCTTGCCCTCCTCTTCCACCTACTTCCTCCACCTCTCCCTCTCTTGCCCCCCATCTTATCCATCTCACCCTCTTACTCTCTCTTGTCCTCCTCTCCTTCATATCCTCCCCCTCCTCATTCTTCCTCCTCCTTTCTGTCTTGTCCTCCTTTTTCCTCCCCTGTTCTCTTGTTCTCCTCCTCCTCCTCCCCACAGGTTCACAGCTGTAGCAGTGAGTCTCCAGCAGGTCCGTCAGCACCTGAAGAAGCTGCAGGAGCTTGAGCAGAAGTTCACCTATGACAGCGACCCCATCACACAGAAGAAAGCTTTCCTGGAGGCCCGAGCTCTGGAGCTCCTCAAGAACCTCCTCTCCAAGTGAGGAACCCCTCATACTAAGTTATTGATCACCTTATTATTGATTATTAATTAGGAATTTGACCCTATCCTATTTTTTAAGGCTCAAGTCAAGTAATCTATTTATTAAAATGTACCAAGCAATAATTGTGTGTGTGTGTGTGTGTGTGTAGCTCTCTGGTAGTGGAGCGGCAGCCCTGCATGCCCACCCACCCACAGAGACCCCTTGTGCTGAAAACCGGCGTCCAGTTCACAGTGAAACTCCGGTAGGAAACAAAAACACGCTCACACTGATTTTTGCTGCATCTACTTCATTTTCCAGTCAAACAGAAGTTTTTGAATTGAGCTTTTCCTGCTGTTGAAATCAGTCATTGTTTCAGTTCCTTCTGTAAAGCTGATAAATTAATCATCAGTTTCAAAACTGCTTGAAAAATGGCTGTTGATGCTTCAAACCATTTGAACTGTTGGTGCCGTTTGAGAGCAGATCGATCTTATACATCTTAAAAAAAGAATAAAAATGGATGCTGACTGTGATGATTATAGGAGTCTGATGATGGATCTTTATGCAGAATTGAAATTAATGGAAACCTGAAGCTGCCAAGGCTGGCTTTGTAAAATAGTCAGCAGTGATGTAAAGTAAAAAAAAGAAACCAAACACTGCAGCTCAGCTCCAACTTCCACTTTCAGCTCCTTCTTTCATTTGTGTTCAGGTTCCTGGTGAAGCTGCAGGAATTCAACTACCAACTCAAAGTCAAGGCTGTGTTTGACAAGTAAGCTGATCTGAGGTTTCATTTGAGGCTCATTTCTCTGCTGAAAATACGCAACAGTAAATCTGATATCTTCTCTTTATTCCATTAGGGACGTTACAGAGAAGAAAGGGTACGTACATATCTGAATATGCTGTGGAAGTCAGTCTTGAAGTGTTTTTTCAATATATAAAGTGAATACTATTATAATTATGAAGCAAACACAAATTAGAACAGTGAGTGATTATATAAGGAATAATGAATAATTGCCAACAATTCCTGACTGTTCATCTGGTCGTCGCTCTGTTGAATGTCAGGTTTCGGAAATTTAACATTTTGGGAACGAATTCCAAAGTCATGAACATGGAGGAGTCGAACGGCAGCCTGGCAGCCGAGTTCAGACATTTGGTGAGAGATTTTGTTTTTTTACAATCAGATATAATTTTTTCTTTTTAAATTAATTAATTAATTAATTTATTTTAATTTTTTTTCCTGAGAGTGAAGCCAGTCTTGTTCACTAACCTGATCCTGTTCTCAACACAGCAACTGAAAGAGCAGAAAGTGGCCGGGAACAGAACAAATGAGGTAAATAAAAATGAAAAAAGGGGAAAAAAAACCCCAACAGAGTAGAAATGTATTAAATGGCAAAAACGTTTTGTAATTCAAAGTGTATTGCATGGACTAAAAGCCACATACCACAGTGTTTGATATTTTGCTGCTGCCTGATGGTTAAGAAGTTATGAGGAAAATTGCGCGTTTGCAGCTTTTGCATTGTAATATGAAAAGTGAGATGAGCACAGTCATTATGGAGATGCGCTGTTCAGTATTTATACTGTTTTATTTTGGCGATAAAATAAAGACTTGAATTTATCATTTTAATATTATCAAGAATATTTCACTTTAAGCGCTGAGTAATGTTACAGGTTATTTCTAGTCAATGATGAAAGGGTCTTAGTTTTATATTAGTTTTGTTGTCACTATTTTTTTTTTTTTTAGCAGAAGCAAAATTACTCAGCATGCAGACCTCAAGTATCTATAAATATAATGTTATTATGATTATTAGATTAAAAAAAAAAAAAAATTTGCAGGTTATTTGGGATTTTTTCAGGAGTAGTAGCCGTGTTTTGCCAGACATTGTGAGTCTGTGTGAGCTTAGCTCTGTGTGTGTGTGTGTGTGTGTGTGTGTGTGTATGTCCAGGGTCCCCTCATCGTCACCGAGGAGCTTCACTCGCTGAGCTTCGAGTCTGAGCTGCAGCTCAACCAGTCGGGACTCGAAATCAAGCTGGGGGTGAGGCGAGGCAATGGAAACCCGCACCAACACAAGTGCAAATTTAATCACCTCATACAGGAGACGAGTGTTATTTACCGTTGTTGTTGTCGCAGGCCATGTCTATGCCCGTCGTGGTCATCTCCAACGTCTGTCAGCTGCCCAGCGGCTGGGCCTCCATCCTCTGGTACAACATGCTCACCACTGAGCCCAAGGTACTGTACGTACTGATGGAAGGCAAACCAGTATATTGACTTATCACAGATTGATTAGAGAATTAGCGAAATATTACAAGTAATCAGTGACTCTTCCACCCCCCCTTTTTAAAATCCCCAGAACCTGAAGTTCTTCCTCTCTCCTCCGCCGGCGAAGTGGAGTCAGCTGTCCGAGGTTCTCAGCTGGCAGTTCTCCTCCGTCACCAAACGAGGCCTGAACCAGGAGCAGCTCAACATGCTGGCTGACAAGCTGCTCGGTCAGAAACGCAATCACTCAAAATAATTATCTATTTTATGTTTTTATATATATATAAATAAAAATTTGGGTTGCATGGCTCTGGGAAGTTTTACAGGAGAAACTGATAATGACAATAATCCAGCGACTGCTTTTTATCTCTAGGAGCCAAAGCCCAGAGGAACCCAGAGGGACAAATCCCCTGGACCAAGTTCTGCAAGGTGAGCCACAGTCCGATTGTTCTAGTTACAGAACCTTTTCCTTGCTGAACCAAATAACTTTTCTTTTCCCCAGCAGCAAAGTGCCAATGAGAGAACCTTCCCTTTCTGGTTGTGGATTGAAGGAATCCTGGATCTAATCAAAAGACACCTGCTTCCCCTCTGGAACGACGGGTGAGTACTGGCGGTGGGATTTTTCAATGCAGCAGCTGGCGAGTGAGCGAGCATGAGTTTTTAGGGTAAATCTGGTGCTTTTTTTTCCCTCTTCTCTGCAGCTCCATCATGGGATTTATCAGCAAAGAGAGGGAGAAGCATCTGCTGAGCGACAAGTGTCCGGGCACCTTCCTGCTCCGGTTCAGCGAGAGCAGCAGAGAAGGAGCCATCACCTTCACCTGGATCGAGCACGACGTCCATGGTAAACGAAAAAGTCATAAAAGTCTATTCATCAGAAACAGATCAACAACAGCGATGAGTGATTTACCATTTCTCTCCTTCTCCGCCCAGCCAAGCCGCTCTACCACTCCGTGGAGCCATACACAAAGAAGGAGCTGGGCGCCGTCTCGCTGCCTGACATCATCCGCACCTACAAGGTGATGGCGGCCGAGAACATCCCGGAGAACCCGCTCCGCTTCCTCTACCCCAACATCCCCAAGGACAAGGCCTTCGGGAAGTACTACCCCAAACCCACAGAGAGTAAGGGGCCGACAGCACTCCACCGACCATGACCCACTCATCTGTTAGAGTGTTGACAAAAAACTTAATCAGTTTATTCATTTATTGATTTTTAACCTGTTTCCAGCTCCAGAGCCGATGGACGTGGAGAACATAGAAAAGAGAGTCTACATGAAGACAGAGCTCATATCAGTTTCAGAAGTGTAAGCAGCATATTCACCATGAGAATGACGTGATGTGTTGGGTTAGCAATAGACATAACGTCCGTTGTCCCTCTGGTCCAGGCATCCATCCAGACTGCAGGACAACATGTTGCCCATGACCCCTGACGACTTCAGGGCCCTGGAGAACTACGTGGGTCCCAGGGACATCGACGCTATGGTGAGTGCTGCGTATTAACCCTTCCGCTGCTGTGTGCTGCTGTCCCGCTTTAAACTGTCTTCAAGAGTTCTGCACAGCTCAGTAACAGAACCACATGGAAAATCAATGAATCAACCAAATCAGTTCTAAAATATCCATCTTTAAATCTTCTGTGACTGTTTTTGAGGAATTATATTTTTCTGAATACGATGATGGTATCCAGCGACCTGCCAGTGATACACTGTTAAATGTAATTGTCTAAAAAGATCTCTGCCCGTCTGTCTCTTTCTTCCTGCTCTACCCTCAGGCTGAAAATCTGATTGGATTTGAACAGTTTGACATGCAGGTAGATGCAGCTTTAATCTGTTGGTTCTGCATGTTTGTACACTGACTTGTGTGTATTTACTCACTGATTTTACACAGACTCTGCTTTATATAATTTGTGATGTTTTGTATTTTGTTTTGTTTTTGTGTATATGCACCAGAGGTTTCTTTCTGGAGGAGTCTGACTGGATATCCTGTTGTTCTTTTCTTTTCCTATCAGATGAGTGCAGACTTCCCTGACCAAAACTGAGCATCCTCATCCACAGTGCTGGAGAAGGCAAAGATACTGTGAGATGACTTGTCTTCCCAACTCACGTCCAAATACAGCTGACTTTATTTTTGTACATAATATGACTATGAATGCACATCCTCAGCAATCAATACTATGAAAGTACCTCAATTCATCGGAACTTTACACAATAAAATAAAGACATCATAAACAATATTTAAGATCCTGTACTATTAGCTTTACTACTTGTGTGCATTGTAATTCTATCACTGCCTGCTTCTGTTGACTAAAGTAGAAACTAATTATACAACTGGAGAGTCTGTCCTGTTTTGAGGGTCTTAGCTTCTCATACCTGTTCTACATTTTTCTTGCTCATGATTTTCTGTCCCATACGCCCCCTGCTTCCATCTCTGGAGGCTCAGGGGCACACCCACCTCCAAGCCTCACTCAGCCTGGTTTTGATGCTCCGGGTACCAAAAACGGGGCAGATTCAAACCAGCCACTCCAGGACCAGTGCGACCTCACGGCCGCCAACAAGCCCACCAAGCCACCGAGTCGCCTTGGCACCTAATAGTTCTCTCTGTGCGGTTTTCACTCGCCACTTTGGGCGTTGCGACTTCAAAATCTGTTGAGCCTCATAAGGATGGAACCCACATCCTCCGGTCAGTCCTTTACCACCACCAGCCATTTGCCCAGAGACACAAAGTCTTTTCCCTGGGGCTCTTACGTCTTTGGGGTCTGACTTGAAAACTTGACCAAGGACTGAACTCATCACCTCAGAAACTCCAGTCCGTCTTCTACCACCCTGAGCTGTTAGTCAAGACACTTGAACTTTCGGTCTCTGAGCTCTTCACTTTTTTATTTGGCCAACGGCCCTCAAAAGTCACTGAGCCTTCTGTGGATCGAACCCAGTCCAAGAACCAGCTGTCCGTCCTCTACCAGCCTGAGCTACTCAGTCACAGAATGTGGAGGTATATTTTCTAGAGCTTTTGACTGTCTGGGAGCTGTCAGTTTAATGCCTCTGAAATCCTGAGTAACCACTGAGTCAGACCGCTGCAGTATAAGAGTATTATAAAAATTTTAATTCCGCCTGCTTTGTCAATCAAATCCTAATCTCAGCCTCAAATCTCCCAAAATACAGACACAGGATAGATTTTCCTTACTTTTATTAAATGTTTTTAATCTGAATAAATATCTGGACTGCTTGCGACACTCAGTAACCGGCCGGCATGAGCTGAAGCAGCAGCATAAATATACAAGAAGAAGAAACGGAACGACACCAAACACGTTACATTCAATCGCAGCTGCACAGACAAACAGAAATGAGCGAGTGGAGCTGCAGGTCGGGAATCAAATCATTCCTGATCTTACCTGACTTTTCTATTGCTAATTCTTTCTATAATATTGCCGTTTTGTGCTTTCTTTGAAATAATTAAAAAAAAAAAAAAAAACTTTCAGTGAACTGATCCCGACCTGAAGAATAAACACTGCTTTAAATATCAACATTTGGATTGTTACTGTCGCCTGGTTCGGTTTGTTTGTACAGAAGCAACATCCAAACTTCCATCACTAAAAACCTCTGCACAACCATCAAGTACGACAGATAGAAAAACCAAAAAAACAATAACTATATGCATCATAAAGCTCCTTCAGTTTTAAGTGTTTAAAATCTGCTGTGGAAACAGACTGTACCTTCTTGAATCTCCCTGCAGGAACAAACTATTATGATTCAGGTGATACATCACACATTTGAATGATCTGGTGCAGTCAGCAAAGAAAAATGTTTGACCTTCTTAAACTGGCAATAGTCACATGGTATAGTCTAGATAAGTGTGAAAAAATACTAATAATAATTCTAATAATGATAATCAAAGAGTGTTGGCTTAACTTTGACTCAGAAGAAGAGACTTGGCTTTGACTTGGTTTGCGATTTGCTGGACGCTGCCTGTGTCGGAGTTGCCACATCTTACCTACAATGACTCTAAAAACAAGAGACTGAATTTTCTAAAAATATTTTTGCATGGTTGAGTGAGGTTGCTGCTGTAACACAGTCCTCCAACTAAAAACCAATAAAAACGCAGAGCAGGCTTCTTATGTTGTCGGCAGATCTCGGCATCATCGTATCGGATATGTAGGAACTTTGAACGCAACCTGAACTGAGGCCAGTGAGTCAAAAATAAAGATCCAGTTTGAGAATCTTGAAAAAATGAACCTAAACGTGATTTATCCCCTTGGGATCGTAGCTGAATCCGCCAGGCAAGAACTTATTTTGTTTGCTCAGTGACACCTGTACGTACATATTTACACACACACAAACACGTGACATGAATGTACAGTTGATCTTAAATAGAGAAATAAATATCAAATACACAGACACACAGTGTTTGGGGGGGAAGATACATTCCACCACATTGTGATGATGAAGTTATTAACCGGGGCCCCTGTAAAGCCTGTCCCACCTGCCGCTTCCTGTTTCAGCCTTTCAGAATAAAAACGACGTGTCCGTCTACTTTGCCGGCCACGGCTGAACTGACCCAGCATTCGGCCGTTGGCCGGTCATTTCCCACAAAGCTGACAACAAAATACAGAAGGAGAAATGAGAATGAAGATATTTCCCCACTTGTGGTACAGACATGAATATAATACAGAAAAAAAAGAAGTAAAACCCAGTAACATCCAGAAACAACATGATGAGGATCTTTTACACCAGAGGGACAGTGGCTGCCCTGTGTTTAGGGGAATTTCTCCTTCTCATCTAAGTAGTTTTTTTCACTGTACAGTTAGTTTTATTGTTCCTTGCTGTTGTATGTGTGGTTGTTTTTCAGGATTTCACTTCTGATCTAGATTTAAGACATTTTCCTCGGGTGCAAAGTGATGTTTTCTTCCGCTCTGAGCGTACCATCCGCCTCTAGGTTTCCTCCCGTCCTTACGGCGCGCCCCCCCCCCATCAGAGCAGGCCATCCAGGTTCTTCTCTGCGTTCTGCTTGTCGGCAGCGCTGTCCTGAGGGCTGTATTGATTGTGGTAATCGCGGAGGATGGTCACCACATCATGGTGGCCGAAGTGGACGGCCTCGTCCATTGGCGTGTTCCCCCATCTGTGGAAAACACACAAACACTGAGCGTCGCTGCAGTTAACGGGGTCCAACCAACCAGTCAAACCAGCTAAACCGACCAGTTAACTCTAAGTGATCATTGTGCAGTTTCCCTACATGAGGAGTCAGACAGTAGCGTCCTGGTGGTTGTACGTTACCTGTCTCTGGGGACCGGGTTGACTTTACAGGCCTCCAGCAGGAAGCGAACCACCTCAGTGTGTCCTAGAACACACACACACAAACACACCTCTCATCAACTGTTGAACACTAAACACACACACACACACACACACACACACACACACACTGATTAAACCTGCCCACGGTCAGTCTTGTCCTCAGGGTTTTACCTTCAGCAGCTGCCACATGCAGGGCCGTCCTGGAGTCGTAGTCCCTCTGCTCCATGTCCATAGAGGACAATGCGAACCTGGACCAAAAAATGTAAAACTTTAAATGTCGAATCATGAATGGATGGATTCTTATATCTAATCAAACAGTACCTCCACCGCCCACCCTCCCTTTTTTCCCCCTCTCCTTTTGTAGAGGGACAGTTTGCTCACCTCCTCAGGGCTGAGACGTCTCCAGTGTAAGCAGCAAATAGCAGATTGATCACCGACTTCACCTGAAACACAAAGAAACATATTTACTGCTCAGCCCTTTGCAATAGTTTACCGTGTCTTTACTTTTTTAAATTTAATTTTAAACCTCTGTTTTATTGATAACTTATTCATGTGTGTACATAATTTTGTCTATTTTTTTCTATGTGAAGCACTGTAGCTTAACACAAAAAGTTAATATTCATTTTCATATCATATTTTGCAGGTTTTAGATGTAACACCGAAGGATCCTAGAACAAAACTATGTCAAGTCAAGTGGAGTGACATGTACTTTTTTTTTTTTTTAAATGAGGGTCAAATATTATACACTGCTGGTTGAGTAAACTTCCAGCAGATGGCGCTTGTGGGTCAATATCCTACAGACAAGGTTGTCCAGCATCCAGGACACTGAGTGAATGTGGGGGGAGGATGTGATGCAGATAAATGTATCAGCGCCTGTTGAAGACTAAAAATAAACCATGACAGGAAACGTAACTGGAGGAAAAAAGTGAGAGTACAGTTAAGTGTAGATGCGGATATCACATGTTTTATTAACAAGAAAACTGCAGAAGAAGATGCTTCAGGCTCTGTTTTGCTGCTTTAAGGCTTAAAGAGATGACAACTGTTGGTAGAAAATGAGGAGGAGGAGGTTTGGAAGTTGATGAAGGAGCACGTTGCTAGGACTCACCCTCTGGTCTCCTCCTTCTCTGCGAGGATCCAGTTTCTTAGCAAAGTGCCTCAGATTGTCGTAGTTGTGAAAGTTAAAGAGAGAAACCAGGTCCTGAGAGGAGGAGGGGAAACTCGTTACACCGTCGGACAAAGACGCAGTTCTGATGAGATTCAAAAGCTGCTTACTGATAAAAATGAGCTACCGTGCAGAACTGGATGCCTCTGACACTGTTGCCCAGCTTGTCGAGCGGAGGAGACCAACACATGATGCCCATCACGTTCGGTACGACCAGCAGGATCCCACCGGCGACCCCAGATTTGGCCGGCAGACCAACCTGAAAACACAAGGGACGATGAGGTGCCGCGCCGCCGGGTGCCCGTTACTCACCAGGATCAACATCGCCAGGGACGAGCGGAGCTACTCACGTGGAAAGCGAACTGCCCGGAGAAGTCATACATGCCGCAGGAGTGCATCAGACTCAGGGTGTTTCGCACCGCCTCGGGGCTCAGCACGCGCTCTCCTGTGATTGGACAGAAGCCGCCGTTGGCCAGGGTGGCCGCCATGACGCTGGCGCTCTCGCAGGTCACCTCGATGGAGCACAACTGACGGGGGAAGAACATGAACTGAGCCGACAGAATATGTAAAACCTAAATTTAGCAGCATTATCCCAATACCGGCCCCTGACTTTTTAACTGTTTCCATGACTGCGTCCCCTCAGCTGCGTTTACCTGGAAGTAGAAGTCCAGGATGGAGGTCATGTCCGTCCCCTCTGGAAAACACTGGAAGGACAAAAACACCGTCAACCTGTCTAATAACACATAACAGATTCCTTGTTTTTTCACAGCAAGAAAGAGGAGAATGAAATGTGAAAAAAAGAACAAAGAGAAGCATTTTAACAACATTTGGAAGCAAACTTACTGAGTGAGGATTAATGGAAGTATGTAATGTATGTATGGCTTTTAATTTGGTAGTGTGAGCTTAGTAAATACAAAATCACGACAAGCGGTTGCGCTGTCAGAGGGTTTCTACTCTTCAGATTGATGACCCGTCTTTGACGACCTTTGACCTTACCTTCTTCTCCTTCAGGTAGTAGCCGATGGCAAAGTTTCTGTCTCCAGACTCGCGCTCCGACTGGAAACTGGGACACAGAGAGGGGGGGTGTGTGTCCTTTAACGCCTCCACTCAGCTCAGGTTATATCAGACTTAAACTGCACCGACGGAACCGTTTTGTCCCTAAAAGTCAAAATTCAACTCGTACCATCGTGCTGCGAGGACTTTGCCGTGTGATGATGTTGTGCTACTCACGTGGCGTTGCTGAAGCCCACATACTCGTTTCCTGCCAGTTTGTTCATAAAGTTCATGACCTGCACATCAGAGGAGCAGATTCAGAGAAATCCTCTTTATTTACAAAATGACCCCCCTCCTTGTAGTTTTGCATTCTTTTTTGGTCTAAATGCCTCCCATTAAGGAAGCAACAAGATCTCAGATTTTGAAAAACTAAATTCCTCTGGAGCCTTTTTTTTTGAAGCAAAAATGCAAAATGTTTACTGGTTTTGACTTTTCAAATATGAAAATTTACTGGTTCTTCCATCTTCTATGACAAACATGATAAAAATGAAAATGAAAACAGCTGAATATGAAGAGATTTGAAGAACTGTGATGGTAATTTTCCAATAATTTCTGACACTAACTGACAGTAAAAATAATCCTAGTTGGATGTTAAAGAAATAAAGTTTGAATGTCAGTAATTTAAGGTTGGGAATTTTTTATTTTTCATAATGTTTTTCTGTCTTTAAAGATGACAATGAGACTCAGTCATACTCACATAGTCAAATTTTTCGGCATTGCTTGCCCCTTGCTGGAGAACAGACACAGCAGTGACAGTGTTAATAAAACAACATTTCAGTCAAAACGAATAAAAAATAAAAACATCTAAAAACACATCAAACAGTTACCCACATCATGACATTAGCACTATTATCTATGATCCATGTGTCTATGATATTAAACTAGGACAGACCAAGTTTACATCACTACAGTTTTAAAATCCATCAGTTATGTGACCAATCAAACCAGTCATGACATCAGATGAATTAAGATTAGAGGTGGGAGACTAGCTGGAGATGGAGGAGGTGAACTAAAACTGTTAATCCACTCAGGGTTTCTGTTTTTTTTTTTTTTTAAGAAAAGAAAGAAAGAAGGAAAGAAAAATAACTACGATGCAAAGTATCAATGAAAAAAGGTGTTTGTGTGTGTGTGTGTCTACATGGAGTGTGTTTGTGTAAAGCGGTGGACAGTGAGTCAGTGTATCCACGCCGCGAGCCGAAACCCGTCGGCACCTGTCGAGCAGCCGTCACGCTTCCAGGCCTCTGGCACATTGACTTTCAGCGGCAACAACTACATGACTATTATTCTACTGGTATCTTCTGCTGTTTACCGCATTTCTCGTGAAATACCCGTGTACCTGCGCGTCTATACCAACTCTTCACATCTCCTGGTGCCTGCTGGCTCACATTCTGAGGTTCACAATATCGACAAGCTCAGCGTATTTCTAATGCTGATGCTCAGCAGCGTCGGGCCTGGACCTGTTTCCTACTCGTTCTCTGCCACTGTGGACAAACAGACCTTGTGAGGAGGAGAAAGGCTCCTTGCCTGAGTCAGTCCTTTAATTATTGTCTTTTTGTTTCATCCAACTAAGCTCCCTTGAACTTTTGTGGGTTTTTTTTGGTTTTAATTTGAGCAAAATCCATTCATCTTACAAATATCAACACTGGCATTACCAGCTGTGCACAGGTGGACGGTTGCTGACATAACACAGGCGCGTTAGCCATGTGGCTTGCAGTGTGGATACACAGTTCGGGTTTCATCTGCTACTGTGGCTGAAAAACAATAAACAGACCTTCTGCTCTGACCTGACGGGAGAAAAAAATCCCAGGTGGAAGGACTTATCATAAAACTTATCAGTTTCAGTCCGGAATCTGAACTAGAAATGAAAGAAAAACAAAACAAACAAAGCTCCTTCTCTACTGAGGAATGGAGTATGATATAAAACCAGTGTTTGAGTTGAGCCACTGTTTATAATCCAGGCGTATAAACAGTTGGCAGGATGCAGGTGAAAAGTACAAAAGCGACATTTAAAACATTCATCAACAGCCATGTGAAGGCTAAAAGCTTGTCACAAATCCAGACCATAGAGGGGAAGAATGATTAAAAAGGAAAAAATTACCAACGTCATTGACCTGTTGTAGTTGGTCATAATTTCCCAAAGATCCTAATGCTGTAAAATATGCAACAACACATAAAACCACACAACGAGCCTTGAAAAGGTACATTGCAAACGAGTGTATTTTAGGTGTAGATCTAGATTCAGAAGAGAGAGGAAGAGGAGAGTGGAGGAAGAGGAGGAGGATTAGGAGGAGGAGGAGAAGAGGAGGAGGGACGCATGCAAACAGTCCCTGAGAGAACCTGCTTTTATTGTTTGGACCAATGGAAACGACAGGTTTGAGCTTCGGCTACAGAAATCTCAACAGCGGCGACGGCTCGGGACTCAGCGGCACCGGCGGGCAGGGAAAGCGCCCTCACGTCGTACAGGAGTAATCGCCACAGAAGTTATTCTCTTTTCCCTGATGTAAAAATGTGAATGTTTATGTTAAATATTATCATCCGTCTTATTGTACCGTGAATCAGAAGCTTGTCCTTTGACCACAACAAACAAACAAACGACAACAATAAGATACTGATGATTCCTCTGCTCATCCAAAAGTTAAGAAATACAGTAGCTGTTCTGGTGTGTTCCTGTTTTTCCTTCCTGTTCTGAAAAAAATTTACTAGATTTATAAAATACTGATGTGTGAGTAAGAAATTATATTATATATATATATATATATATATATATATATATATATGTATAAAAAAACCAGAAGCTCTCCTCCACTAATCCCTTAAGTTCCTCTCTTAAGAGCATCGCCTAATGCCTGTGATTAAAGCTCCATTCCTGCTGTTCATGTTCATTCACGTTTGAGTTTAAATTTGAGTGTGTGACGGTGGAGACGTTAGAGTTACAGCAGGCGTCTGGACGAAGGACAGAGCTGGGACCGCGAATCTATTGGACCGGGTCGTTATTCTCATTTCTATTCACCAGCACAGATCAGAGATTTATGAGACTGTGGTGGAGGAACATTTTTCCGGACAAGTGACGAGCTGCTACACCACTGCAGTCGGATGATTCTTCCAGCTACCGCATGTTGCTGCGTGATGGACGGTCTCCAAACATCTGTTCATGCCGTGAGCGACGGAATTGAAAATATTGTTAATGGACGCCAGCTCCCTCTGGCTCCTAATGGAGGAGGAGCCAGCTTCCGCCATTTATGATCTACAGGCTCTCTCTCTGCTTCCTCTGTTAATCACAAGATATCATTTATTTTCAGTCTTTAATAATTGCTATGATAGTAAGTCATCATAATAATGCAATGCTTTAGAAAAAACAGCACTGAGAAATAAAATATTTTCTTTATCAAACTGAAAACTGCAAAAGAAAAAGAAAGGCCAGAATAGGATCAGGACTATAAACAAAAGTTTGTCTTTTGTCTGCTATCTGGACAAGTTATGGTGGTAAACAGCTTCTGAAACGCCTCCTACATAAATCCGTAATTTTTTTTTTGATAACATTTTCCTGACCAGGTTTGGACGGAGGGAGTTGAGCAATAAGAGCAGTCCTCCCTTCAGCCTCATCTCATTATATGAGTGTATCATGGTAATTACACTGACGCCCACTTGAGAGAGGAAGCCGAGCTTTGGATATTAATTTGAGTCTCACATCAGCAGGTGGTGCTCTAGCGTCTCCAATGGAGCGGTGTGTGTATGTGTGTGTGTGTGTGTGTGTGTGTGTGTGTGTGCGCACGTTTGTGAGAAAAGGTCAGAGGAGGATATGTAACTCAACACTAAGGTAACGGAGCAGTTTCCGTGATTAAAGCCGATGGGGCCCCGCTGCCCCCCCCCCCAAGACCCCGTGAACTATGTCGGTCTGTGCAGGATGCTGCTTTTGGCCAAATCCCCTCTCAGCGTGATTATCTATAACCTTAATCTCCCCTTATACAGTAATCCGGCGGAAATGCAACATTCTCTGGACGATTATCATTTAATTTTGGACAGATTCTCGTTGGGCACAAATTTGCTGGACTTTCTAGCTGCAGGTAAAAAAACCAAAACAAAACAAAACCTCAAAATTCAGTGAAAAAGACACTGAGACTGTAGCGAGCTCTGCCGGCCGTGACATAAAAATAAAACCCTGCACAATAGGAAACCTACATTTCAAAAGATAGAAAATCAGAAACAAACTCATACCTTAATGAGGGAGGTGCAGACGATGGCACCAGCATTAACCATGGGGTTGTGTGGTTTGTCTGTGAGAGAAAAAACAGAGGTTTAATGCCAGGAAAAAGAAATGAGTCGGTTAGTGAGAAAGTAAGTCAGTAAAACTGGAGACAGAAAGGACGGCAGGGGACAGAGGTCAAAACAATCCTGAACAATCAACTGAACTGACATCAACATAACAAGGTCAGTAACAACACAACGCAATAAACACACTTTTTCAACTTCCGCTCTGTGTTTGAATTTTCTAAGGCAAGAGGCCAGAACATTGTTTTAAATAAAATATTCAAGTAAAAATAAACAGCTGGAACATTTCCGTTGGAACAAAGAGCGGAAACCTGGAAAGTATCTCAATTTCCGTCCAAAAAACAAAACTACTTTCTTTGGAACCTGTTCCCTGATTTAACGTAATGTAATGTCAGATGACGACAGCTGCACAGGATCATCAATGCAAGCTACATTTTCACATTTGCAGAATATAGACCCCATAAAGTATAATCACATGAATCTTTCCCTTCGGAAGAAAACTAGAAACCGCTTTAAACTGTATAAATAAGTTCCATGTTTCGACCTACTGAATGACCATGTCGCTGAGACGTAGATATTTTTGACCACACATATGGCCATCCTTTAGAAACCGACAGCTCGCCTCCCAGAATAGACACAGGTCGAGTATCTAAACACGCCACATGCATGGACCATAGACACACGCTATTGTTTTAGAGGCAGAAACTGGATAGTTGGATGGGAGTAAGGTATCGGCCAAAGCAAACTTAGCTCTGCTCAGCTCTCTGGCTGTTTAATGCATCATTTTCCACTGTGAGGTTATAGATTTAAATTCATAAGATTTATGAATTTTTCATTGAGATGGATTTTGCTGCATAATTCTTGGTCTATTAAGGTTCTGAATCTGTTATCTTGAAAATGTGAGCTTATAGAAATCTGAAACTCACAGATTGAATTAATGTGACCCAATTTATTTTCTCAGACACTCACACACACTCTCTCACACACACTCTCTCACACACACTCTCACACACTCTCACACACACTCTCACACACACTCTCACACACACTCTCACACACACACACACTCTCACACACACTCTCACACACACTCACACACACACACACACACACACACCTCTCTTCCCCTTGGTAAACTTTGGACCTGTGGGCTTAATCTCTTTGGCCAAATGATGCAGGAATCTCATTGTCTCTGCTCATTCAGGTTATTATGTCTCTGTTACAAATCGGCCTGTGTGTATTATTCTGCTTCAGAGCAGCAACCTCTCATTAAAACATTATCGCGTCACCATGGCGACAAGGCCTTGAGATGGATCCTCTTAGAGAGAGTACGTGAGCCTGGAGAGGGAGTTCAACGGCAGGGGACCGAGTGGCAGTGCAAACATGAGGACGGGTCAGTACGAGGGCCAGGCGGGTGTGTATGTGTGCGTGGAGGAGTGTGTGCGAGTGTGTGTGTTAGCGGTTAGCGTTTCCTCACCGTCTTCGTTTAGGAAGAGCTTGTTGAATCGCAGCCCGCTGGGCTCTTTGCCGATGAAGCGGTGTACGTACTCAGTGCCGTGGTCGTGGACGGCAATGGCGTATTTCAGCGGCTTGACACACGACTGCAGACAGAACGGTACTTTGGTGTCGCCGACGGTGTGCCTACGAGACAGAGACAGGCCGGTGTTTGTTTACCGCTGATACCGGCGCCAACATCGGCTCATCATGGGTTAAAATTTCCTGTTTGCAGTTTTATTTCGACTCTGAGAACTTCAGGGGAAATTTGAAAGAACAGAAACTTTCTAAATATATGGACCGTCTAAAATGTGAAACCTATAAATGCTGAAGAAACTAATTACTATAGGTTCTTCCGAGTCATTTTACATTACACACACGTTAATGCATGCGATGCTTGTTACCGTTCAGCAAGAACAAACACTGGCATCGTACCTCTGTCCGTCGACGGTGCACAGGGCGACGGCCCACAGGTCTGGACTGAAGCGGGCCAGCTGGGGAATGTAGTCTGCCACCTGCAGCGTCACAGCACACAGCGGTCATACATACAGCAGCTTTTTAAAGCTGCATTTACTGACTGATGGTAACACATGTAGATTATGCTCGGTCTAAATCTGCAGTCTGGCTGGAAAAACTGAAAGCTGCTCTCTTCTCTCTCCCAGTGTGAAACCTGCGTCATCCTGCTGCTGAGGCAGCAGATTTCCCCCCGTTGCAAATGAATGAATGTGCAGGGATTTTAACGATTTCAGACTGTATTTTTTTTTGTTTGTTTACTTCAGACGCGGCCCTTACTCACCTGCCCTCCGGACAGGTTTTTGGCGTTTTCGTAGAGGTCATCAATGTGGGCGCAGAAGGGCTGGAAGTCCGGGATGACAAACTTCTTCCTGAAGGCCTGGGTGAGCAGAACGATGTTGCTCTGGACACATCTAAGACAGAGGAGGAGGCAACGGTTCAGGCCTCTGGTCCATCTGCAAACATGACTGACAGGAGCTCTACTCCCCCGGGGAATGTCTCTTTTTAAATTCTTTTTATTGTTCATTTATAAAGCAAAGACACAGTCACTAAATTTCAAACATGCAAAGGATTCCTCAAGCTTGAAAACATTACACCTGCAAAATGGGGATGGCCAATGCACTTTTGGCATTTGGGTCCCCTGTTGGCAAAAAGTGGTATAGCTTTTCTTAATGTCATTTATTTTCTTAATATTGTCTTAAATGTTTGAAGGAAACCAACCATCCCACTGGCTTCCTCCATCTTCTGCTAGTTTAACCGGTCCAATCATCTACATACACTCGGCCACTGTGAGGCGTCCTTTACTGGACCTAAATCTCCTCTAATGAGTTGTGTTGTCTTTTGGGAAACCGTTTGCTTCGCTGGCTCAGTGTCAAACCTCCTGGTGACTTCTCTGAACGAGCTCAGCGAGCTCAGCTGGATCAGCCCCTTCACGGGATTTCTGCACCTGTGCTTAACTGAAGTCTGTTCTGAGCCTGTTTTGCTGCTCATTGCAGCCGCTGTGGTTTTTCCGGGATAATTTTTTTCCCCTGGTTTGTCGATTAAAAACAAAAAAACCCACAGAAAATGTCGCTGCTGCCTCCAGAATCTATCCCGATCCTTTTTATTTGGGAGATTAAGGCCACATATAGTAAACACACACCTCCAAATAATAGAGTGGTGAGGTAGAAGCTGTGCCTCTCTGGCAGTGCAGAGATTTGCAGCTCAGCTATCTCACTGCATCAAACCCTACCTAATCCCTATAGCATGAGATCCCTGCAGAGAAAGCACACGCTACATTCCCCCGCCCGCTCACATGCTTCCCTCTGTGAGGCCGAGCTCTATAAATAAGCCGGATGTGATGGACTCCAGCCAGGAGCAACGGCGCGCTGGGGGCTGTTCGGCGAATCCCCCCCCCAGTGAGCCGTCATATGCCCTGACTCACCACGCCACCATTTCCCAAGCTGTCATCCCATCCACTCTAGTCTCAGCATCGTTGCTTTTTTTTTGGGGGGGGGGGGGGGGTCATTCAGCAGCGGTGCCAACAGGGTAGGGTAGGGTAGGGTTGGGTAGGGTTGGGGGGTCTGGGGTAATGTTATTCTATTCAACATCCATCCTTGTTTTTTTTCTAAGTTGCGGTTTTACAGCAGCTTGACAAAAAAGTTCTTGATTCATCGTTTCAGTTATTTTTGTAGCAGAAATATTTTAATATTTTCAGCTTCTCAAATATGAGACTTTTTCTTGTCTCCACATTAAAGCACAATGAACATCTCTGGTTTTTGAACCGTTTACTGAATCACGCAACACATCTGATGCCATCACCTCGACCTGCAGGAAACTGTGATTGTTTTCACAGAAGAAAAACAATCCCAAGATTTATCGATTACAAAAAAAACCTTACGTTTCAATTTACCGATTATGACAAGAACCTAATTTTCAAATACGATATGCTGTGTGACAGATGTGCTGCGTTCTCATTTCTAAACGCTTCCTGGAGTTGTGATAAATTCTACCGTCGTCCCTGTTTTTCACCCAGCAGTCCTGTTCTCGTGTGAATCCAGCTGGATGAAAATCCTCAACGAGACGTTGATGATGTGCAAACTGAGAGGTGATGAATAAGTGACGAGGCAAAGCACAGAGGACTCTGACCAGCATTAATAATTCCCATCTCAGACCTCAATGAAGGACTGATGCCGATAATAAAGGCGGAACAGGAAGCGGGACATTATGCATTGCGAGCCAATTTCCAAGAGTCATTATACCTGTTGACCACGTCCTTAAAGCCACTCATTTTATGCTGCTCTGTATTTTTTATCTGAAAGATCCTGTCCTTTCTTGAAAGCAGTGTAGCGTTTCTCACCTTAACTACCTGACCTCACCTGTGGCTCTCAAATCAAGCTGCACATCTGGATCTTCCATTAATACAGAACACTTTTATTCATGACACTCCTGTATTGCCAGTGAGGCCTTTTCTTTTTCAAGTGTTTCATGCAAAAATTTATCCATGAAAATTGAAACTATAAGATTGGGCTGAGTCAAAATCATAAGAATTCATTCTCTCTGGTCACATAAATAAAGCCTTGATTTAAAAGAAAAAAAAGAGGACCTACTTTTTGAAGAGGTGTCTGTCCAGAGCTCCGTCAGAGGTCGTCTTCAAGGTCACCTTCAGCATCTCCATACATTCCTTCAGCCGGGGATCTCCTGTGCGAAGCCCTGTGGCTTTAAGCGCCTGTGGGGGATGAGGGGTGGGGTGACAAGGCGATGAAGATTGTCTCAACAAATCAATAAGGCCACGAGCCGTGAACCGAGGCACCTGAAGAGCTGAACATGAGGACTCATCCTGCTCGTAACTCAGCCAGGGAGCGATCAATACTGGGACAAGGCTGATTCACTGCAAATCTGTTGACAGTTTACTTATGATGCCCATTTTTGTTTACCTGCAATAAATCATAAAAGTCCTTTTATGGGTTAAATTTCTAAATCTTGCAGAAATAAGTAATTTGAATCGTTTTTCCTGTTTTTTTTCTATGTTCCTATGTTTTTTTCTGACCTAACTCATGTTTGATGACTTTAAAGCTTTGTAAATTTGCATTTTTACTGCAGAATGTTAACCATATTTCATTGTTTTCATTTACATATTTTGTATTATCTAACCCCAATTACTTTTTAACAAGGTACCACATGTGTTTCCAAAACTTCCGTAAAACTTCAAAACTTTTCAAGCCCTGAAAATGACACCATGTCTTTTACATTTTCCCACCTTCTACACTTGGTGTATTTACTGTGTATACATGCATAAAACTTCTTGATATATGTAGTCAGTGGTTTCAAACTCCTACCAGACCTAGAAACTTGTGGATGGAAGGTGTAATAAATCAAAACAGTTTGCTAGTAATCTTCATCTTAATCTGTTTTGTTCTTTCTTAATAATGTGTACAGGATATTGTGCCTCTTTTCTGCCTAATATCTGTTATTAAAGCAGTTATTCTCCTCTCAGAGTCTCTGTAAGGTGCCAATGCTTCAGACATAACTCACTGTGGTGAATTTGTGTGCAGGGATTTTCTCTTGGCCCTCCGCGATGGTGTAGAAGAGCAGGTCCTCCAGACTGGGCAGGATGCCTGCCTTCCTTCTCCTGCAAGAAAGAAAAAATAGGAAAGAAACCGACGAAAAAGTGAGAAGAGTAACTCCATGGTGAGGCCCTCTGAGGTAGAGACCAGGGGAGAAGGAGCTGTAGCGGAGGGAGGACAAAAAGCTGGTTTGACTGCAAGGAGAAGCAGTGAGTAGTAACTGTAATACTGGACTGGGAAATACTACCTCACACTAGCCTTGCCACAGCATCATAACCTATGGAAAAGATTTTTACAGCACCACATGACGCCGAAAACAATGCTGCCGGGTCTCTGCTCTGCGAGACTTACAGTTATTTAGGCCAGTTTTTAGTTTCAGCTTAAGACTTTTCCAGAGGTTAATCAGCTGCCGTAAGGCCACTGCAATGCAAACTGTTAATCGTGTGCTTCACTAGAATACCAGCCAGGATGAGGAAGATGAGGAATTTATCGTTGGGAATTTTGCATTTAGTTTTATTAGACTTCATTCCTCCAGTGATATTTTGGATAAATCCTGGGAACAGTGAGGTGGCAGCAGCAGCAGCGAACACAGACCAGAAGAAAAAAAAACAACTGATATTTCGCAGCAAACAGCAACAGAAAATGAAGAAAACCACATAGCCTCGAAGGCACCCTCACCCCTGCTGTCTGCGAGGGTGAAGCATCGTTGCAACTCTGCCGTAATAAAAGCACAATCTGTGAATGGTGACGACTGGGCCTCAACCGCTGCCAAAGCTCGCCAGCGCCAAGGGCGTGTGGACAACATGTAGTCCGGTGGCTGGGAGGCTACCACCAGGCTCCCAATGAATGACGGTACAGTCTCTGACGGGATTACTCTACAGCTTCGCTAAAAATAAACCCCCTCCGACATATGACATGTGTATAATTTTCAGTTTTCTACCCCTCGTTGTGCTGAGCATCAGACTTTACTTAAGCCCAGACTCATATTTCAAACGTATTTCTCCTGCGTATTCGCCACATTCTCTGTGCTGCTATAATCCTGTAATTTGCTGGTACAATAACAAATAAACTTCATGACTGCGGCGGCTGATGGATTTTATCTTCCAGTATTATGGGCTGGCTGGTATTCTAGGCAGCGTTCCCACACCAAGTCGCCTCTGGGAGGAAAGTTAGTAGCGTGTTAGGAGGCAGACAGGGCGGCCAGCTCACAGCAGGTTCTCTGCTATGATTCATATCAACGGCAAATTGGATTTGCGCAAAGCTCTGGATGCCCGGGCTGACGATGGCCTGCAATGCATCATGGGCCATCGGCCTGCGTGCTAGGAGAGGGTGTCTGAGGATAAAACCTCCTTTGGCAGGTGGCTCCTCTCATTAGCCGACCAGAAATTAAAGCCGATTTTTGGACCCTCGGAGACACGAGAGCAGGAATCTACCAGTTTTTTAGTTTCAGACCCAGCACTAACTGGGTTTCCTCTGGTTTACTCAGCAGCAGCGAGCCATCAGGAAAAAAAAAAAATTTGCTTATGGACACCAACACCTTCGGAGAAATGTCAAATTAAGGCCATGAATCAAATTTTAAAATGTTTCTGCATAATTTTAAATAAATCAGCAGAAGAATTAAAGATAAATTGGGTCATTTTGAGATGAGTGGAACTTATCTCAGGTCTATCAAATCAGTGTAGACAGTGACCAGAAAAAATAATAGTAAAGATTCTTCATTACCAGAAATGACTGGTTTATTTTTCAACTGGAAAATGGCCTGGTTACAAAAGCCCTAATTCTGAGAAACTTTATCAAAAAAATCTGTTGTCTAACAGGTTTTATAAAAAGGTACTAAAAGGTTGTTTTTTTTCTTTACACTGTCAAATATTGAAATTGCTGGTCAATACTGGTCGGGCTCTACTTCTATTCTCACCCACTTGCACTAAACTAACAAAGGGGGAGGAAGTGGAAATGAAGGATCCACCTTATTCCTGAGCATCACTGCTGCAGAAAACTGCAGAGGAGGCCCCGGGGCCATGTCTTGGTTCTGACTGAGACCGTTCTCTGTATCATAATTAACAGATTTATAAGTTCCACTTAAAGTCTGAAGCCAGAAATCCAGAGTGATTCTGATTGCAGCTGCAATTACTGGGCTCTTTTTGAAAACCCAGGAAACAACCGGTCATTTTTAAAAGGATCTGGGATTTTGTTCGAACATTTAGAAGAATAATGCACATTATGTCTCAGAGGAATCGTGTCTCGTACTTTGAAATTCTGACTTCAAAAAGGGATCGTCCCACTTTTTCCAGGGAGAAAGTCAGAATTCCTGACTTTTCAACATGCATGGAACACAGCTTCAAAACTAAAAACAATTCTCATGCCATCTGTATGAGCCTGTTGTCGAGTCCTTTGATTGCTTGTTGGCGTGGCCCATCTCTGACCTCATTAACGGACGGCTGATGCCTGCCGGGGGGGGTACACATCAGAAAGAGTGTGTGTGTGTGTGTGTGTGTGTGTGTGTGTGTGTGTGTGTGTGTGTGTGTGTGAGAGTGTGTGGGAGGGGTGGGGGTGAGGGGGTGGATGGGGGTGAGGTAGAGGAGAGGGGATTCAAGCACAGCCGATGGGAGGAAGTGAGGTAATTTCAAGGTAAAAGCGGTTGTCGGCTTTCCGCAGAAAACCTCTACTTCTACTGAAGAACAGAAAAGAAAAGAAAAAAATAGAAACATACTTACAAATGCAAAGCAAGCAGATCAACAACAGGGAGAGAGTGTGAAGAGGGAATAACACTGAATTAGTAACTGTGACAATGGCATTTACAGTACACATCAGCAACAGATCAACAGACCATCGTGAAAATAAGCATTAATCTAATACTGAGAAACACACATACAAAGTACATACAAAATGTGCACAGGTCTGCAGATATTCATAAAAGATGAACACTGGCATGATTCATAGCTGCTGTCAGAACATAAAGTGATGAGGAAATCGAGAAAGGCACTGGAATCGTGAATGTGCCCCATGAACCTGACAAAAATCACATTATTTTAAAAGAAACAAAGAATCCTATTATGCATTTTTCAGAGTGTGGTGTGTTACACCGGCCTGTGTCTAAAAATAAACCCCTGCCTTGGTATTAATTATTATTCAGAGCTGCTGCAGGAACACTGAAGTGAAGGGGAAGCTGAGCTCTCTCTAGGAGTTGAAGGCCGCAAACGCCGACAACACTTGAAACGCAGCGACTCTGGTGAACTACGATGGTTAAAAGTGAAGACGAGACTCGGCGCTGGTATGAAACGAGAGGCTGTGAGAAACATCCTGGTTAGTTAATGAGGCCTGTGAGAGATCTCACCTCCGGGAGCATCATCACCAGCAGGTTAGAGGTGGATGTGAGAACATCTGGACGGGCTGGGATCGCCTTATTAATCTACCTCAGCTGGTCTCATTAGCGCTCTGGTCTGCTCCCTCCCTCACTCGCCCCCCCCCTTTTTTTTTTTTTAAAAAGGTCAGCTGCGTCTCAACACAGTTTCTCCAGAAGGTGAAAACAGCGTGCGGCAGCTTAGAAACATTGAAAAAAAATATATTCTATCTGCCTGCCTCGTTTATCAGTTAAGCTCTAATATGCTGTAAACTCACAGAGTGAAAGATGAAACAGTCTAGAGCTTCGGTGGGAAGAATCAATAAATGAAAGACTTTTGTCTATCAGCAGACTTTTCCATGAAACTTCTTTTCAGCGTCCCAGAGAAACTGCCGGTTCCAAGCAGGGTCTCAGCTGAACCCAGCTCAGAATCGGTGTGAACTCTAGTGATATTTACGGAAAATTAATCGGCGACCTTCTTTCTCCAGGGCGCTGATTTGTTGTTACTCTCTTTTTTTATGTCACAGTAAACTGAAATATCTTTTGGTTTTGGTCGAAACAAAATGTCCGAAGACACCTGGGACCCCGGTAGGATGTGATGGATGTGATGGGCTCGTTTCTCCATTTTCCGATATTTTACAGCCTGAACATAATAATATGCAGATTAAATAATTATGTAAACAACTGTTAGTTGCAGGCCTTGTACTTTAGTTTGAAATTTACACTTTCTTTTTTAATTTTCAGTCAAACATACAGAAGTTGAGTTTAAAAGTGTTAATAATGCAAAACAAAGCTTTGGAATTTGCTTCCAATTCCTTTTAATTAAAAATGAACAATGACAGGAAATTGAAAATGCAGAGTGTTGATAAAATATATAAAAATAAATAACACTCTACTGCCTGTGATTTTTACTTCCCCTTGAACCAGACCCAAAGTCTTCCCACAGACCTGCCCCTCAGCCCGATATAGATTATGTCATTTTAAGTTGCTGCCGGGGACGCTCACGTCCACACGTGAGGACGAGCGTCCGGACCAAGCCATCTGTAGGGTCTTTTCCCGCCTGATTGATGGGCCCCGGCTTCATCGGCTCACGGATGTCTTGGTGGGTTGGCGCGTGGCGGAGGCAGACGCTGGACCGGCGGCGTCAAGAGGCGGCGCTGCACCAATCAATCCGTGCGCGTGACTCATCCGCTCCTTTAGGCCCTGACAACTGCTGGGCAGTGCGCCAGCAAGCGGGAGAAAAAACCGTGGAGAAAGGATGTGGGCGGAATAAGCTCCACTGCTGCGTTGCAAACATTTTTAACCCCTTATTAGCCAGGGCACAGCCTCGGGACCCTCATAACCAGACTGGAGTGGAGCCTGAATGATGCCTGGGCCTATGAGAATTCACCCCCCCTGCTGTTAAGATTATATACAACATCTATTCCCCGACGTCTGACCTTGGGGTTTCTTTACGTCTGGCGTTAAAACCTAGTGAGTCTGTTATTTGCCTGTCTGATTATGGATGAGGCCACGATGCCACCAGCGCTTGTTTTCATTATGAGTTCATCTGATTTTTTTGGGGGGGGATTGAGTCATAGTTTAGTCTATAAAATGTCCCAATATAGTAAAGATGCAAATCACAGCATCAGTGAGCTGACTACTCTGCTGCTATCTGCAGGCTCAAGACACTTCTTCCATGACCCAATTTCATTCCCTCCCCTTTTTTTCGTTTCAACATTCTTGTCTCTCCTCCTTATTTGTGACAATTGTTTTCATTAAGACTTTAGTATGTTTTATTTATCTTCATGTCTTATATAATACTGTACTTATACAAAGTTGCTTATCTACATCTAAATTTTCCCTATGTCAGATCAATAAAGTTCATTCTATCTTCTCTGTAGGGCTGCAGCTAACAATTATTTTCATAATCGATTAATCTGCCACTTATTGTTTTTAAGCAATCAGTGAATAAGGTCAGAAAATAGGGAAAAATTCTATCACAATTCCAGAGAAACAAAAGAGATTTTTTTAATTACTTATTAACAACTCTCAATCTAAATAATTTAAATAATTCATGATATAAAGCAGAAGACAGCCGATGCTCACATTGGAGAAGCTGGAATCAGTGAATGTTTGTTTTTTTTAATCTTGATAAACATGACAAATGAATCATCAACTCTGTCAGTTGGCTGATTGTTAGTAGTAACATCACATATCCAGCATTGATAAAACAGTGTTTCTTATTGCTTAAATTGTCCCTGAAGTTTTTGTGTTTTAACTCCTCGATAACCTCGGGAATCACAGGATCAGATGACCTTTTTAAACCGGCTTCCAAGAACTGACGTATTGCAGTGTTCTTCAGAAGAGACACTGAATCTCACTCGCTGCGATTCACCCTGAAATACAGCCCCAGCTAATGTAAGCGGAAATGGCGATTTCTGAGACACCAGCGTCTAGTATTTAACACGAGAACAAGCTGTAGCTTCTGGTGCTTTCATCCTCGAGGTTGACCGGTCGATCGATTGGTCAGACAATGGCCGGCGTTACTTTCACAAGGAGCGATTAGTGAAACTAATTGACACCAAATCAAAAAAGGTCGTTAGTGTGCCTGCGTTTTGTTAAAATGGACCAACAAAAGGAGATTAAAGTGTGCACAAGCACTTTGCAAATCGCAACTCAACAGCCAACACGGCTGACCATCTAAAAACAGTAAGCTGCTCTGTCAACACTCGTGTTAACACCTGAGGCTTTGAGTGTATTTTCCTTGATAGTTCTTGTGCTGGGACCAGTGGTTATAGTTCTGTTTTCTACTATTCTAATTTTAATTTGACAGAATCTTTTATCCAAAGGGACATACATCTGAGAATTGAAACAACACCAGCAAGGGTCTAGTCGGCACAGAACAACATGAGTAAAGTGCCGTGAAGCAAAGCTAAGAGTGCACGGGATGCATAACTAAGTGTAGGTGTTGGGTAAAGAGCCGGGCCTCTAGTCTTTTCTTAAAGAATGAGGGGGATACTGCAGATCGAACGGAGTCTGGTGACCCATTCCACTGCTGTCGTGGTGGTTGTGTCAGGTGTCTTTCATGTAGAGCCTGAATGTGTGAGTTCAGGTAGGAGGCAGCAGATTTGGTTGCTGTTTTGTCGGCGAGTGTAAGGGCTTTTAAACGTGTTGTGGGGCAGCAACTGGAAGCCAGTGGAGCAATCTGAACTGAGGGGGCATGTGCTGATTTGGGGCCGGTTGGGAACCAGATGTGCTGCCACATTCTAGATCATCTGCAGAGGTTTGAACATAAATTTGGGGAATGTTATCAGTATAAAATATTTAGGTTAAAATTACTTAATATTCTGCAAATAATAGCTTTTTAAGTTTGTTTATGACTCATTCAGGCTAATCAGAACACAAGCTAGAGCGCTCTCAATGCACCGCGACTGAATTAGCTCATTTTCAGCCGTGATCGACCAAGACCTTCCTTGGTCGACCACGGCCCTAGAAGTTTCACCGAAACCGAAACTTGCCAAAAGGAGATGCTGATGATAACCAGTCATCGAGGTGAACGACGACCTAAACATGGTCAGCAGCTTAAGAAAATTGTCCGTGAATGGAAACAAATGGGGCAAGTTTGACCCGCAGGGACAATGAGTCATTTTATTTCCATGGAAACCCCGGTGAGGTGAGGACACAGACTGATGCGTTGGTTGGTATCACAGCTGATTTAAATGTTAAAAGGAAGAAAATATAATGTGTGGACTTAATTTTCCAAGCTCATGCATCTGGGAAAATTTAATATATTTATTTTCACTAATAAGATAAACACATTATTTTGTTTACTGCCACAAAAACTGGCACGACTGCTACAGCAGAGTGAAGACACTTCAGCTTGTCAGTGGGAATCAAGGTCTGAAAAGCAGGATCCTCTTACTCTGACTCTCTGTTCTTTAATGGCTAAAGTTAAGACTAACACAGCATCAAACGCCATCTAAAATACTGACAATAATCTCATCATTACACGTCAGACATTGGTTTTAAGAAAAGGTGGCAACCAAACACTCTCACAACCAAACCGCCACTGTAATAGACTTATCTAACAGTCGATGGACAGGAAATTAGTGTGCAACCATTTCAATAATAAATTACTTCCTAAATGCTCCCTGGTCCCAGCTTCTCAAGAGTAAGATTGTGTGTCTCCTTTCTTGGTCTTGTGTGATGATAACTGGATATCTAATGTAAACAACCTGAGGATGCCACTCTGAAAAACTGTAACAGTCATTTTCCACTATTTTCTGATGATTAAAAACAAAACAAGAAAACAAACAGCAGGTTATCTGACAAGGAAAAATGACTGTGAGTTGCTGTAAGAATCAAAATGTGTCAACTCGTGGTAAAGCATCTAGGTCAGGATCAACTTATCAGTTTGTTATCACAGATTTTGTTAACTTACAACAGGTTTTTGTTGTAATCGTAGTCATACTGGCTTGTTCCAGCATCACAAATGCTAATCGTCTCTAACTCTCTGCTGTTTCAGGGTAAAGTGACTTTTATTTGTCATTGTATGTGAACTTCATCACGGCACATGACCACTGTTGTACGGCTGCAGCCCGTCGGCTGTTGAACATGATGCAGCACTTTGCTGTGAAAGGCGACGCGCTGAACCAGCAGAGCGGATCAGTGCCTCAGCTGATGTCGAGGGGTTTTAGGCGGAAACAGGGTCGCGTTATCAACCTGTGGTGACGTTGTGGCTCTTTCGGCCATCAAATGCTTTCAGCCCGCATTCCAGTCCATCACCGCGAGAGCTCCCCCCTCACCCTCACTTCTCTGTCAGCACTCACTGTTAAATTACCACCACAGCTGGACACACTTAACTACAGCCTTATCTAACTAGGATCACGCAAGCTTGAATCGCAAACTTAACTCACACAACTCTACGGGCTCTTTTTGACATGACATCAAACCTAGCGCTCCCTTTTCTCCCTAAAGCCGCCAAAACAAAGGACAGAGCTGTGTTTCACCACAGCCACTGCCATGTGATGGATCTGCAGGCAGGAGGACGGGGAAGATGTGAGAAACCAATGTGTGGGTCCCGGTGAAATAAAAAAGGGAAAATAAATCATAAATTGCTTTGCAACTTAACAGGAATGAATAAAAATGCCTCTGCTCTTGTTTGAGACCTAAAAAAGGTTGACGTATGATACAGTTGGGAGCCAAAAAAGGATTCTGATCGAGGTCGAAGGCGTCCTTCATCTGCGCTGTCACATCAGATCATACATCATGGAATATAATGTTTACATTACGTTGTGAGAGGCGGGTACCCTGGCTCTGCACAGCTGATATTGGCCTCACATTTCAGCTATGATCATACCGTTTTCCATCTTCATGAGGAAAACGTGATGCAATCATAATAATAATAATAATAATAATAATAATGACGCGAGAATGTTCATATGTTCTCAAGAATCTTGAAAACTGTGATCTCAAATCTGATTTTTTTTTTAATCCATATTTTACCTGTGATCAAGCAGGTCCTACGATCAGCACTGAAAATGATCACAGCCCAAGACAATGTAATACTTGGTCAAAGGACACTAACAAGTTCACAAAGCTGTGTCACTGTTTGTGTCTTTATGCATCATTATTCTCAGAAATGTCTTGTTTTGGTTGATAAATAAAACAACATAACATATTAAAACACTTTCTTTGGCTTCATTCTCACAAATATAAAAGAGTCGCGTCACGCTGTTTCACGCTTATTATAATAAACAGAAAACTCCAGGGGTTTGATTGACTGCGGGTCACACTAAGTAAAAATGTCTGGCCTGTGGAGGCCTCTGACAGACTTGCCATAGTTTCAATATCTCATGGACAACGCGATAATTATTGATCAACATATTAAAGTCAATAGCAAAACAAGTGTTGGCCGCATTCCTGGACTCAACAGTGACTGACCTTCATTGGACATTGACCGGACGCTCGCCGCCGCCGCGGCGCATCGAGCGAGGCTGACACAGGTGTCGTGCGTTACGGTTGTTGTGATGTGAACGTCAGAGACCAGCGGACTCGATCCCGGTCTAATGCCTCGGCGGTTTGACGTGCTGGGCTTGTGGGTGAAAGCCGTGGCTCCGGCTGGTCTCGGTAAATAAAACCCTCGCCTCACGAAGCGGTGAACGAGGCTACAGCGATGCTTCGAGGGCGAAATCTGGTCTGAACCAGCGTGTGCTGTCCGATAATGGACCTCGCTACCCTTAAAGCTACTTAGCCATCACTCCCCGGCTGCTAACGGCTAACACCGGGCTGTACTCTCCGCTACTGCCCCGACCACCCGGCAAGCCCCAGCTACAGCCCCCGCCGGCCACCGGCCTTGCTGGCCGATCAGCCGGTTCCATCTGAACGGCATCTGTGTTAGCAGCTAGTCCACCCTGCGCGATGTGCTCGTAGACGCTCGGTGCCAAATTACATCCCTAAAACCCACAATTCCAGATTAGCTCATAAACGTGAGATATACAACACAAATGAAGACGTGGATTATGACAGTAATATTGGGAGCCTGCCATTAATTCGGCATCCATTCTGTTTTTAAGTATTGGCTCGTTTCAATGAATAAATAAACTCTGTGGAATTAGTCCCAGGCGCCTTCACGGTCTTCCATCGCCGATTATCGCTGTGTTAAATTTTCGTTTTTTTTCCTATGGAGTTCGGCCTACAGCGGAGCTAGCGGCTAACATCTGCCCACAGACCGGGGCCAGCGTTACTCACTTCTCCGCCGAGGAGTCCTTGGCGGCTTCATTGTGTCCGTCGCCCTTGGAGCAGAAGCCCCTCACGGCGTGCTTCCTGGCGGGGTGCTGCGGGGCTCTCCACCCGGCAAACGCCCTCCCTCTGCCCGGCGACCCCCCATTCGAGGCGGCGGCGGCGGCGGCGGCGCTGAAGCAGGCTGCGGTCGCCGGCGCCGCTTTCGCGCCCACTCTCCCCGTCAACGGGCGCTTCAGCTGGGTTTGGAACAACTCCTTGAGCGCTGCCGTTGACCGAAAATGTAACATCTCAATCCCGTGGAGGAGACTAGTCTGATGGGGGCAAGTGCTGTGTAAACGGAGCGGGGCGTGGGGAGCAGAAGCGCCGTGACTCCGATGCGAGCGTCGGTCTCCTCGGTCGAGTAACGGGCTTCTCCTCAGCGGGACACAACCTACCTTTCACACCGCGCCGAGTACGCCCCTCTGCACACGATTGGCCAGGAGGGGCTGTCAATCATCGGAACTCTAACCTGCCGGGTCGTGTCTCGCCACTTTTACTTTTTCACTGTTGATGCTTTTAAAGACACTATTCCTCTTTAAAACTGCTTCCATCAGACGAACAACGACTAAATTCTATATCAGAGTTCAGAAATAAAAAGTTATATCAAACCATATGTATGGGATTGGGGAAGGATGGCATAGGATAGAAATATAGTTAAGTGAAAATTGTTACTAATGCACTGATATCATGCATTAAAAGTTGTATATTATTGTAAAGAATATACCGGATACTACTGTAGGTTCCCGAATAGCTTTTTCATCCATGTGGAAAGTGCAGTTTATTTATGAGGCTGGTAATAAAGTGCGGGGTAAATATGTACCTTTTTGTCTTATGTTATTCTAATTATTCTAATTTTTGTTTTACAACTTTAGAAGGTGGTTGTACATAGATGTTAATGGTGTGTTACCTTTTGTTGCTACACGTATGTCTCTTTTTGGGGGGGAAAACCCCAAACATCTATTATAACAGTGGGTTAAAAATAAACCTCCACATTTGCCCCGCTCAGCCTCAGAGGGATTTCAGTCATTAAAGCCATTAAAGAGCCGGGACGTTATATTGTGCAAAACTTTATCAACAAGCTGCCGAGTTCCACATGACGAAGGGCTCCGGGGTCAGCGCGAATCCCCGCCGGGCTGCACCGGGGCCGGCTCCGGGCCCGGCTCAGACCCCGATGCCCGGTCCTGGTCTGACACCCTGCGAGCTGCCGCGGTACTGCGCAGGCGGGGCTCACGCCGTGGCTCCACGGCAGGTGGCGGTGTCTGCCCGGGAGCGGGGACCGCCACAGCACCATCTCCTGGCGGCGGACCCCGTCGGCCAGGGCCGCGGGGGGCGGCGTTGGACGCGCTCACAAACCGGGAATAACAACCGGCAGCAGCGTCTGAAAGCGCCTAGAACAGGCGCTGGGAAGTTGCTGCTTCGATAGGGAGGCGTTTAATGCTTCGTGTGGTTTATTGCCCCCATGCGTGCAGCTCTAAATTCGTTTTATGTGGAGAAATTCTCCGCCAATGGCTCTAATATGTTGCCGTCATTGTGTATGACTTTAATGTTTGTTTTCGACCCGTCTGGCGGCCCGGGGGGGTGGAGTTTGACACCCCGCATGGCGTAATCACCTACGAGCCAGATTACTCAATGGAAAGTATTTTTTTCTCTGTAAATTTCCTCAGCCCTGCTTCTCCGAGGCTCCCAACTTTTATCGGACTTTTTATCTGAATGGCCGTAAAGCCCCGCCCACCCGGAGTTCGGAGCAGGATAAAACAAGCAAACTGTGGCTGACTAATAGCGCCTCGCTCGGAGCCTGAGACTCTGGTGGATGTGGCACCATGTCCAGCGGAGGAAGCCCGGTCTGCGCCTCTCATTTCCATATAATCGGGTCGAGAGTTTAAGGGGAATTCCAAGAAAATGAACATGCGGGGTTGTTATCTAACAGGAATCCACATTTTTATTTTAAAAAAAAATCCCTTTTTTGCACTAGTTGAGTTTCAAAGACGGAGGGAAACATAATTTAACCTTGATTATCAGCTCGGTAGCTGCTGCACTACAAGGCCAAAAGTATGTGGACCATGTAGCTTTAAAGATGCAGTTTTTTCCTGGTTCAGATGTGGTTTTGTGACATAGGTCCCAGTTTAATAATTATATCAGCAACCTGCTGCTGCTCTATTTTAATCATCTGAAATATATATTTATATATACACAAAATTTGAACAGTGTTGGTTTTAAAGATGCAGATATTCTTATTTTAAGATTAGAGGGAATTGTGCCTTTGGTGTGAGGGTAATCTCAAGCTAAACAAATCTTATTCTAAATTGCATCTTAAAACTCAGCCTTTAACAGCCTTTGGATATTTTTAGAATGTCTTTTACCATATACTTGGCATCTCATTGTGTTTTATTCGCTAGACATTTCAGATATTTTATTTTACTGGCTTCAGCATCTTTGCTTTCATCTTTTGTTTAAGTGTCAAACACTTTTTAGCGCTGGTTGTTAAATGTGGGTATAATTTCCTCAGTTTTATGCAAAATCCTGATTATTTATTTATCTGTGTTTTTTAGATTTATTTATTTATTTTTAAGATAAGACAGGATTTGACATTTCATTTACCCAGAAGCTACTGTACGTTAAAGCTGCAGAATGGTGCAGACGCATGACCTTAACCTACCACACAATGTCAGTTACTCTGAATCTAAAAAAGGCCTTTTTCATTATGGTATTTAGCTTTGTAGTGATATAGTTTAATAATTAATAGGAGCACAATGTATATAAGGGGAGTTATCATCTCATATTTCACCTCCATGCTTGACACTTTGTTTGTTACAGTGGCCGTTTCTTTGTGTTCAGAACCGTAGCCCTTATATAGTTTGCTTTGTTCTGTCATTACACTGTTTTTTTTTTGTCTTAATATGTAAATATCCTGCGCTAACCTGAAATTTTCTCCTGATTTTCTTACTTCTCAGTTTCATGTGCATTTATAGTACATTCTGCATGTTTCGTTTTCATGACAGCATCCACTCAAATGACATTCTCGGTCTCAACAGTCAAAGTTGTACGACAGAGCAAATTGTATTGATTTTTACTTGACCCAGATGGTCAGTAAAGTTTCATAACTTGGGGGAAACTAGAAAGGCTGTTGCAGAGAGTTCACTTTTGCATGAACATTTACAGTCTCAAAAGAAAATCAGATGCACTGAGGGATCTCTGAATCCGCCTCATGCTTAATAACGATACATTTTCAATATAAGCATCTGACAGTATTTCACCCTTTTACATCCATGCTTTTTTATCTCTCAAATGTCTAAACTGAGAATCCTCCATAAGTCACGAAACAAGTGGAAAAAAAAGCATGTCACTTTTTCAAACTAACAGCAACCCTCAAAGTTCAGCGTTGCACAGAAATCGCCCGTGAGCCACCGTGTTTTCACTGCATGCAGCAGTAAAGCAGAACACAAAGAAAGAGGGGAAGGTAGGGAGACAAACAAGGCGATCCCTAACGAAGCTGCAGGGAGGAGAGGCGATAATTCACCGACGCCCACACCTTCTCAAAAGCAGTCAGCTTCCTGCTCCTTTCAAAATGAGGGTGATGGGTGCGCTCGGCAGATCCCTCCCACGCCGCTTAGTGGCTGGCTTCCACCCACCGCCCGTGGAGCCGCCCACATCCAGCCGTTTCCACGGCAACACATCATCATCATCAGTTACTTGCACTGGAAGGAGGAGGAGGAGGACAGGGAGGGGAGGGGTTGGCCGCTCCAGCGTTGAGGAGGGCTGCCACTGTGAGCAGCAACCAGCGTGGGCGTTCATGAGCCGAGCTATTCTCCTGAGAAAATCTGTATACGTGCGTGTGTGTGTGTGTGTGTGTGTGTGAGAAGGGTAGGGGGCGGAGGGATGGGGGAGAGAGAGGGAGGGAGAGAGGGAGGGGGAGAGAGAGAGAGGGTGATGGGAGGTATTTGAAAAGGACCTGCGTCACAGTGAGTCATCAGCCAGTTTCACAATGTGTTGATGTGACGCTGATGCAAATGGCCTGAGAAGGGATCCATCTCGCTAGAAAAAAAAGAAAAAGGAAAAGAAGAAAACAAACAGGACGGAGAGAATCTCCTTTAGAGGAAGCTACTGAACTGTCCTTGGACTCACTTTCATCCCAAACCCTGGTCCGGTCTCCCTCCACCTGTATTTACATGGGACCCGCCGCTGAGCACCGTCGCTGTTTTCCGGCTCCAGCCCACCTCTGCACAAGCGCTCGCACCAGGAGCAGCCAGGGCTTCCCTGCCTTGCTCAAAGGCACCTTGACGACCGTCGACGGTCGAAGAGCGGCCTCCAGCAGCTCGGATTTTCGGCAGCCAGGAGACGCTGAAACTCTGCCGGGCCCCTCCCTGCAGCGGGAAGCTAATATATAATCAAGCAAAACATTACTGTCACGACATTATAGTGTTACTAACACTGTAACCTCTTATTACTGCACTACAAAGACCATTTCTGCCCCATTAGTCACCAAAGGTGATATCTGAACTTGAGCAACTGCTCCAACTAACATGCTGATGTCTGCAGTGAGTGTGCGACTGCATCCAACCCTGCTGCTGCCTGCTTTGTTTTCTGTCCATTGTCTAGATATAAATCTTAACTATTAGTACATTTTTGAGTAATTAAATTTTTTTAATGAAATAACAAAAGGTTTAGCTGTGTTGCTAACTCATATCCTCACATTGTCGATCCTGTGAAAAAATTTACAAGCTGAGTCGGGCCAACTGCGGTTAAATGTCGGCTCTCGTCTGGCACCAAACGACTGACTATAAACTGGCTTTGGCCCCTACGTGTCCTCCCGATGTGGGTCCACTGTGGGAATGTGGTCTGAGGATTAGGTCCGGCTAGCAGCGTTCAGGCCGACTCTGGACCACGCTGACAGCCGGAATCGGGCCAGTCTCTCAAGACAGTCACTGGGTAACTGGGCTTGCAGGATTTACACCGATGTTTAGCCATCACTTTGGATATCTAGTCAGTTTAAGCTGAATGTGGCTGAATGTTGGCCCATACACGGCTGCCAGATTTTGGCATCACCGAGAGCGAGCGAGATTCAGACTTTTCTTTTACCATATGTGGCCCCCAGCAAGTTAAAACTACTTGTCCAATTTTGTTACAGTTAGTAATAATTTTAAAAAATTACTTGAGTAAAATTCCTTAACATACTTTGAATGGTTCAGTGTTAGCATACTAGCTGTCCCCCAGAGACTCACACATGATTTTGGTATAAATCTCGTTCTTTCATGGTGAAACTCCTAAAAAATTATCCACTATAATGAAATAACAAAATAAAGGATACATTGCCTGATATGTAGTGAGAAATTTTAGCTTAGAAATGTCAAGTTTGTCGAGAGATTGTTGTTCATCTGTAAAATATTCTGCTAAGTATCTTTAAAAAAAACAAACCTAAGTGAAATGTTTTTCTTTGTCATATTATCATGAAAACCTCGAAAACTCATGACAAGCAATGGAACCACAGGTTTAAACCGGACTTAGACGACATTGATCATAGAACGCACCACACAATAGAGTTCAAAAAAATAAAGTTTAATGTTTATGTGCTGTATAACAAATAAAATATATTAGTGTTTAAAAAACAGGTGCATAACTAGGTGAAGCCTAATCTATCACTTTACAATAAACAGTGAGGTGAACGGTGATCAGTGAGACGGCAGGTCAGACATGCGCTATTCTCTGAAAACATCGTACGACGAGTCGCGCTAACTAGGCCAGTGTTTGAGCCAGTCAGGCTGGGAAAAACTTTTTCTTCCTTTCTTTTTAAATTTTGTCCCCAAACCCCCTTGGCTTTACCTCCCGGGATTCACCGGCCTCTTGAGCTGTAGCGAACTTGATTTTTAAAAAAAAATCATTTTATGTTTCCTTTAACATCAGATCTCCACCTCACATCCACGTCAAGTTTCTCGCATCAGCGGGAGCTTGAAACAAAAGAAAAAACCTCGCTGGAAATGTTCCGTGAAGAGAGCTCGACGCCTTTCAGACGGAGTGCTCCGTGCACCGAAGGTGGGACGACGCAAAACATTTCCCCGCGTCGCAGGTGAACTCCCACCCTGATGACAGACATACAGTTACCGAGCACGTGACAATAAAAAAAAACAAAAAACAACATGGATTCATATAGTATGTAAATAGACTTATTACTTACATAAATATTGCATTGGTCTGTCATGACGCTGAGTGAGACCAAACTATCTGCAGGGACTCGGTTGGGGGGAGGGTAAGACTAAATTCTCTGGACATTATCATCATCGGACCAAACAAGACGTATTTACACAATGTGGCGAAAGACACAAAAACACAGTGTACACTTTTTTTTCCTTTTTTTTTGGTTAGGTATCTACCTCTAAACAGCAAAAACACATCTTTGAAATATGCACTGATGGCCATCACAGGTGGATTAAAAACTGTTAGGAGCTAAGGCTAATCAACATTATCATCATGTAAAGCGTGTTTTTATATACCAGACACTTTCACACTGTTGCATTTTTTTTCCTCAATGACACTTAATATTTTTTTTTTTTGGGGGGGGGGGTTGCTCTACATACATAAACACTGCATTGACACCAAAAAAATCTACAGCAAAGTTACATCTGACAAAGGAAAACCCTGGTTGAGAGATTAGGCTAGCACATTTTGTTATCATGGTACTATTTACAGAACACAGGCTGCTGCACCGCAAAGAACAGCAGGAACAAAATTTGACTCTTTTTTTTTGCCGCCATTGTCGAAAAACCACAGACCTGCCATCTTTAACGATTTATCATCTGAAGTTGGAAGTCTTCATATCGGGTGGGTTTTACGACCTGTGGGGCCTCGTGAAAGCTCGTTGGATCGCTTCTGAGAAAACACACAGGCGTCTTTATTCCTGAAATACTCCCTGTCTGTAGATGCACGGTTTCGGTTAAACAGCAGTGTTTTGCTAAATTACAAAGTGAAATGAACCAATTAGCTCGGCCTCCGGCAACGCCAGCCCAGCCGTCCCGCCAAGACGAACGACAGAGGTCCCCTGCTGTTATTCCACAACAGCTCCTATACATCCTCTTCTTAAATTACCTCCCATAAATATACACAAGACAAGAGCGAGGGGGGAAGGATTAATCCCACTTCTCCTGTTTTCCCATACAAAGTGAACGACAAAAAAATAACAAAACAAACAAAAAAAACCTCACCTGCTAGAGGGGCTGAGTCCTAACTCGATCTCCCTACAGTACGTTTTATACTTTTGTCTTGAGTTACAGTACAAATGCAGACACCTAAGATAGATTTGGGAGAATGACGGAGGCTCAGAAGACGTGTGGTGACAGCCAGAGGCCGCCAGCGAAACGCTGATAAATCTTTGGCTATTGCTAGTAAGGTTTTGATCTTCTCTTTACTAAAAAAGAATTATAGCTGGCTTCTGAAGTCATGAGAATGGCTTGTGAATTTTTTGGAAAACAGCCACTGTCGCCTACAGACAATTACATGTCTGGCCATAAATCTCAATATTAGGTAACACTTTGTATGACCACCATTACTGTGTTGAAATATTCATATTTGCTTGCATGTGCAGCTTATCACAAGTTTCATCTATCATGCGTTGACAACTGCCGACGGAAAGTGCCAATGAGCACTTTGTCTTCTCATGAAAATGGTCATAAAGGGATCGCAGGCACATTAAAAATTCATTCCAAACACCTTAAAAATGCACTCATAATATTAGGGTGATATTGATTTGGTGACAATAACCATTAAGTCTGTCTGAAAAAGCTGCAAAAACACAAACAGCCGTGTAACACCCTGTTTCCAACAGAGTCTAAGCTGCAGCACTACACAGAAAGTACTGATGAGGCTGATGTGAGCGTCACTTGTTTTGCAGATATTAGGTCATAAACCAAAGTATTGGACAAATAGTTTGGCATCACGATGGATAATTGAAAAGTCGAGCTGTTGCCAAAGTTTGAGCAATCAATCATCAGAGCAACGTGAAGGCCTGTTCCACATTTTGTGCCATTTCATCCCATGCCTGTGAAGGTATCTCACTCGAAGCCAAATCTCTTGACCTGCTGGCGGCTCTACGGGAAAAGGCAGACAGTCCCACGTGGAAAGTCAGGGTTAATCCTCTGGGAACCATGAAAATCTGTCAAGTTTCTTCACAATCCATCCGATATTTGTCAAGATATTTCAAAAGTGGGAGCGCCGCCATCTCTGCCAGTTTTACCAGTTTTCCATCTCTGCCCTGCAGACTTGAAATATTTTGGAATTTATACTTTCAGTTTAAATATTGGCAGCATTTGCAGCTTCGGGTTTTCAGTATGAGCCGGTGAAGACTTTGAAACATTTGGCTGTAGGGTGGTCATATATAGTGCTACCAAAACGCTGAACTCGCCTCAGTGTGGACGCGCAGCAAACAAAGCCGACATTTCTGCTTTCGTCTATTCTCTGAATCAAAATCTGAGTTAAGACTCAGCCCCGACATCACGGCCTGCAACCTGGCTGTCCAAAGAAAGCAACAAAAATGACACCCAGGCAGAGGTAAAGAGTTGACAAATGTCTGCAACAGATCACTCTTAAATTACATGTACATCTAACATGTACAACTAATCAACAAAGACCTGCAGAGCACTGAGGGGCTTCTCTACATGCTCTCTAGGTGCTTTGGCAAATAACTTTTAAAAAAAAAAAAACAAAAAAAAGACAAAATCAAAGAAAAATAAATGCTATTCATGAGGCAACGTTGGTTGTTAAGGCTCTACTGTGGCTGTGCTTGCTTAGTATCTATTGACGGGTAATAACTGCATACTGTCAAGTGTGAGTAGAATGAATTGGGGTGGGTACGGGTGGGTTGGGGGGGTCTGGTGAGGCGGGAGGCACTATGTGGAGTCTTCCGGCTCTGATTTGATGGTCTTCTTTTCCGCATTGCTAGGCGCCCGCTGCGACGTCCCGTTTTCTGAAGAAAATGGATGGTATCATCAGCAAAGAGGTTTATAACGCAATGTAAAGCACTGCAGAAAATACACACTTAACTGCAGAAGAGAATTAATTGTGCAAATTCTCAGACCTTATGTATCTCAACTCTTGCAAAAAGTGTCGTTGAGCAGGGCACTTAGCCCTCTACCTGCTTGCTTACTTCAAACCCTGATAATAGCTCCAGCTTGATGTCGAACACTGCTAACCTGTTGCTGGTGTTTTGGTCTCGTCTGTGTTGTTGTTGTTGTTGTTGTTGTTGTTGTTGTTGTTGTGGTTGTGATGACGCTTCAGTTCATTGGCTAGCTGCTTGCCCAATGGGAGGTCGCCTTCCTGCATGCTTTGACTAACTACCCGCAAGTTGATTGGACGTTCATCTGGAAAACAGAAAATAAAAATGTTATTTAAAAATGTTTTTACTACATCATTTACATTCACCCTCACACATCTCACTGTCGCTTGAAAACCTCAAAGTATTTGACTGTGAAAGTTCCTTCTTTACCACGACTACCTCAGGGATAGTAGCTAACTCCATCCACTGAGGAAGGTCGTTAAATGTAGTTGAAAGCTCTGTAAAAAGCTAGTGAGTAGAAAAAGAGTTCTAAATCGCCACAGGTTCTGCTTGTCCTGGGGCGTCAAGTTTATCATTAAATGCTAAATCAATATGAAATCAAACTGCATTTGACTAAAGGCAAATCCAGTCGTGGGAAAAAAGCAAACAGATGTCGATGTCGGCCCAGATGTTCTTATAACATCGGCTTTGTTTTGCATGTTCACTATTCCCAGCGGTAACAAAGCGTGTGTCTTTGTGTGAGTTAAGCCGCTGATCCCTTGCGTTTGCCTTTTATTCCCATCGAGAGCCAGGAAGAAACAAAGAGAGAGAAGAGAGAGTGGTGGATTTGACTGCACTTCCTGTACCATTAGACTGCTCTTTGCTTCACGCTAACATACCGTTAATCTGCGTTTCAGAGGTTGCTAGTAAGAATGCTTAGATGCTCACTGGTATTCAAGGGTGGAGTTTTATCGCGACTTCTTCGTCCTCCTGCCTGCGTGATTAAAAGATTATGCGGACGTCTGATCGTTTACATTCCGTCGAGTCCTCTCCACCTCTCAGCAACTTCCTGCCTGTGTCATCTGAGTTACCTCAACGGTCGAGGACAAACGCATTTTGGTTTTTGGCTTTTCACAACTAAGGGGAGACTGGAGTGACAACAGGGTTTTCTCTACACAACACCGGCTTTTGCTTTCATTTTTCATTTCAGTCTGCACATTATTTCATTGCCTGTCATCACATTTTTTGTTTGTTTATCTGACTGACTCCAGTTAACAACGCTCCCCGGGGCAAACTGAAGACAGTAACTGGAAACCTGGATCTCTGGATCTTCATTAATGTTCAGATCATCTCAACACGACTGTAGGGCTGTGGCTAATGACTGTTTTCATTACTGATTAATCAAATTGAAACAGTGAAAAAATGCATAATATCCTCCAGCTTGTCATATATGAAAAACCTAAAAATAAATAAAAACAAATTTAAAAAATTAAAAAATAACAAAGCACATTAGAGAAGCCACTAATGTACAGTACAAGGGGACAAGTGTATGCCTGGTTATTTTGCTTGACAAATGACAGTAATGATGAGGCAACTATCGAAATAGTTGCCAATTAATTTTCTGTTATTTGATTGATCAGCTAATTGGGGCAACATGTTGAACTGTACTGAGCAATGGTAAAATTGCTTTTTAGCAATTTTCACCCAGGATACGTAGATTATGTTTATACGCGGCAGCAAGAAGATGTAAAACTCCTTCAGCTGGGGATGAGTTACGTTGATTTTTGATTCTCTAGTCGAGCTGCTCTGGCACGGAACGACATGATGTGCACAAAGTACATCCGAGGCAACAGGGCAGGGAAGAAAAAAGACAAAAAGAAAGAAAAAGGGACATATAATGGAAGAACAGGGGCAAGGACGGAAGAAGAGATGGTGAGAGAGAGAATAAAACGGTAAATGTGGCAGGAGAGGTTGAGACAAGCTGAGGACATGAGGGAGAAGAAAAGAAATGACAAATGACAGAGAGAAAGAGGGACAAGAGGAAGGAGAGCAGAGAGGAAGAGGGGGAGGAGAGAGAGAGAGAGAGGTGGAGAGAGATAGACGGCGAGAGAGAGCGAGAGAGAGAGAGAGACGCCCCCCTCCAGGCAACTGGCTGGAGGTAAACAGACGTGGGAGTGATAATTACAGGTGCATTGTGGGATTTGTGGGAACAGTGTTATAATGAGCTGTCGGGAGTGGGTGAGGGAGGAAAAGGATGAAAATGAGATGAGGCCCGGAGGAGATGTAAGATCCTGAATAATCATGGCTCTTGCCCCCCTCCCCCCAAAGCACCACCTCCACCTTCACCTCGTTGTCTAAGAAGTCAGCACAGGAAAAAGCAGAGGGAAAAAAAGTGACAGCTGCTACAGCTGGGTGTGGAAAATCTGCACCTATAGGTGTTGTTTCCATCCACAGAGACTCGTACACATCCTGTCTCTTCAAATTAACCCCCCCCAAAAAAAAGATCAAGAAAAATTAAGATCAGATTCATCTTAAAGACCAACAATGGGCAGCCCGTTTTTTCCCCAATGATCAGACACAGGAGGCAGCACTGTGCCAATTATGACTTTCTGAACCAACATTTGGTCAAAAAAAACCCCCAAAAAAACAGAAGTCCACTGAGAAGCAAACAAAAGAGAGATTTCTGCTTCAGCAAGTGCAACTCGGCTTAGTTTCACGTTGGGTTCGTCTTTGACGTTTTTAGCTTTGTCGACGCTACACACATTTACCTTCCAAATCCACGATCAGGCCCCGTCACGGCATCGACTGTCCGTTAAAAAAAAGCTATGGCTGCTAATCGGAAACAAAATGCCAACACATCTCAGAATCAAAAACCCATCACTTCTCCAGTTCCAGCATCTCAGATCTGAAGATTTGCCACTTTCCCAGGTCGTGTAGGATGATAAACTGAACATCTTTGCGACTGAGAGGAGATGATAGGATGTTCTTACCTTGGCTGTCTCTGCTGGTGTCGGCGGCGGCGGCTCCGTTAGTGTTCTGGGTGTCATTGAGGTACTTCAGGGCGACGGGCGGGATCCTCCAGTCCAGAGCCTGGAGTCGCTCCTGGACGGCGGTGTCCTGCAGGATCTCCATCTGCCTCGCCAGGAGACGCTCCAACTGCATCTGGGGCAAAAAAAGAAAAAGAAAAAAACGTTTCAGCGTTTACTGCAACCAGTTGCTGAGGATGACGAAGGATGACGAAGGACGTCTTACACCGACCGTTCTGACAGTTGACTGCTAAATGGACAAACGAGCTAAATTCACAGAAAATATAATGAAACGGGTAAATGAATATAATGAAGTGAACATCTTCTGTAGTTAGATTTATTATTATTATTAAGTTTGAGTTGTTGTAATTCATGATAACTTTTGATAATGTGACACTCTGTGCATCTTTATCTCCTTTTTTCCACACTTCTTTTTAGATAATTTGATAGATTTGCTTTTGCATAAAATGTCATGTTTCCCTTTTTTTTGCCCATATTAAAATTTTTATCCCTTTTATCTTTTAACTCTGTTATTATTACTTGTATTTATTACTTCATGCTTAATTATGTACCAACTTAAATGCAAAGTCTTTTCCTGATATCTTTTTTTTTTTTAAGCTATTACATAAATAAGAGGTTATTTATTAGAAAATCTACTTTATTCACCAGTATAACGACAAGTCTTACACCTGTGACTGGACCTCTGACAATGTAAAAATGTATATTATTGAAGAAAAGAAGACTGTGACAGACAGATATCATCCATCTGATCCAGTCACTGAGATCAACATGGAGGACGAACGACAAACAGCCGACACCACGGCTCCATCTAAAGCCTGGAGCCGAAACGCCGGGGAGCGAAAACGGCGGCGGCGTCTGGTTGTTGCCAGTCTGCGCGTCACTGTCAGCTCCCATTATTGCGGGATGTTTGGAGGGCCGGCGCTGCGAACGCAGCCGTGAAATCTCCTCTTCTCCCGAATGCGATTTCAGGAAATCGCATCAGAATGACAAGTGTAACTGTAGCCGCGCAAACAGATGAACCAGAACGGACGCACACACACACACACACACACAACATACACTCGAGACAAGGCGAACAACGCGTTCACCACGCGCTAAGATGTGAAGGGGCAAACACACACACACACACAGTTAACATGAATGTGTTTTCCGAGTAATGAGTTATCATAAAGCTCTCCTCCCACACTCCGGCTCTAATTGGGAACAAGCCACAGCGGTGCAACGGAAACCAATAAAGACCATTACTGGGATCAAACTGGATCCTGCCGCCACAAACATCTGCCACCACAAACATCTGCCGCCAGGGAAGTTCGCCGCCATGTCTGCAGCCGAGCATCCTTTCAACTCGGCGGCTGACTGAAGGTAACACGCGAGGTCGCCTCTGATTTTTCACATTTCTGCATTTAAAACATTAACATTACAGCAAAGCAATTATATATTTGATGCTAGTAAGTGGCCCTTGAGCTGACTTTTTTTTAAATTTGTGGGCAAAAATAAAATAATTTGCGTCAAAAGTAGCAGTTTTTGTTACTGTCATCAAATCCAATTAAAAGACCAAAGCTAACCATGTGTCCTAGAATTTCTGATGTAAATTATTTCAAAAACTCTTTACAAATATACAGTTTTAATTTTAAGTCTCAGTAATTTTCCTAAAATAGCAGCTCACAGGAAGAAATGGAGCAACAAGTGCGTTTGTCGCGGACTATTTTCAGCGGCGGATTAATCCCCATTTGGGTGCTATGGTAAGTGCTTGGCGCAGCGCGACAAGCGTGACTCGCTCGAGTGTTTTTAAAGGATGTCGAGGGCTCAGCGGAGACAAGGTTCGTCCGACACACACAATCCGTGTGTGCACTGCTTAGCTGCTTTGATCGGGAAAAACGTTAACAGGAGGAAGAACAGCTTCGGCCTCCAAGATTCACCCCTGGTTTCACTATCAAACGTGACCGCGCCTTTTTCCCCCCGTTAATCGCGTTCGCCTGCCCACCTGCAGGTTCCGGCCGACGGTTTCCTCTCCTTTCAACTTGGCGCAGGCCAGCTGCTCCCTCAGCATCTCCTGCCTCATGTGGATGGCCTGCAGCGCCTCCTGGATGTCGAAGAAGTTCTCCTGCAGGCGGCGGGGAAAGGACAGAGGAACCGGGTTGTTACATTTTTTATATTTTGAATTTCCTCTGATGGTAACACAACTGACAAACACACTTTTTGGGAGTTTGTTTCTGCGTCTTTGAGCCCCCCCCCCACCAGGAGCTCAGTGAAGGGCTATTGAGCAGGTGTCGGCTCATCCGCGGCTCTTTGTTAAAATCCCTGCACGGTTTGCGGCCGCCACATGTTTTCCATCAGCGGTCTGCGAAGTGAGAGGAGCCATTCAGAGCTAGAGGACGACTCCCGGCCAAGTGTGTCAGCAGGGGATGGCTGAGAGGCGGCTTTGTGCTCCGCCGCCATTGCCGCCGCCACTGCTGCCGATCGGTTTCTGGTAACGTCGCATGGAACAGCTCCGTCTGCTTGGACTCTGTCTTTGTGTTTAGTCTTGTGGTTTTGTTTAACTGCTAACAAATTAACCAGCGAGTGAAACACATCAAAAAGATCCAGGTATCTGCTACAGGCGACCGCAAAACCTCAACTTGGCACAGTAATGGAGCCGGGTTTAAGTCAAAGGCAGAAATTTGGATGCAGGAATCGTGATTTTTCTTTTTTTTTTAAACTCAGCCGATAAAACCAGCGATGTCAGCGCTGCGCAGCTTTGACCCAGGGGCTGACCTCACCTCTGTCTTTATCCTCTTCGGGGACGGCTCGTCTCTGTCTCCACAGCGAGACCTGCAGAGAAACACAAGGAAGCAGGCTTCATCACCTCATGCACAACAAGTCCAAGACAACTGCAAAATCAAGCCGCCTCATGTCTTTGGTTTGTGATTATTAGAGAGTTGACTTCTTTAAAGACCCTAACCTTGTTGTGAGTCTGGTTATTATGTCGGAAAAGTGTAAAGGACGAGACACGTGGACGTATATTCGTGTTCATCCGTGGCTCGTGTGCATTAAGCCTCAAAGAAACGATAAACCACTGACAAATCGGGCAGATAAACATCTATCGGACTGTAGGTGGAGGAATCTCTGTCCATCTGTCTTTCGATTTTGTCGGCTGGAATGTTTTTTTGGGGGGTTTTTCGGTCCTTGAGAAACACAGAACATTATTAGACAGTCGGTAGGAGCCCAGGCGACTCGTCCGCGAGGAGACGACAGCGCCCGGTCGAAGCAGTTCAACAGCAGCAGGAATTACAGCCTCCGAAATGACCATTAAAATAAATCAACATCCTCTTAAACACATTCATTAAAAAGCAAACATGGAGGAGGATTTATTACAGGCCTGTTGTGTTAGACTGCATTAGTTTTATCGAGCTATACCGAATAACCTGGCGAGCGAGTGTACGCTCCTTTGAATTTCTGCTCCAGCATTTACTGGTCGGGTTTCTGACATATGAAGTATTATCATCATTATTATTATTATTATTATCATGGGACTGTTGCACTAGTGACTCTAATAAACAGAGAGTACATTGATTGTTACAAAATCCGGCCCAATACAGAAAGACAGAGACTCACGGGACTAACGTGAACAGTAAAAGTCTAAAATCGGTTCAATGCTGCAGCTGGAAAAACAGACCGGCTCAACGGTAAAAGAAAAAACCCTTTTAACACGGCGTGCGCTTGCTCTTACTTGCTGGTGCGGTAGGTGTATTTATAGGTGACCTCTCTGGAAATCTGCCGGGCGAGTCCGAACAGCTCGTCCCGACGTGTCAGCAGAGCCATGTCCCTCATACAGAGCTGGGCGGCAGCCTCGTTCACCGTCAGCTGCACAACACACACACACACACGAGTCAGGTTAGCTCAGGGAAAAACGCTGTGAAACGCAGGACCCATTCGTTAATCTAGTGGCTCAGTAAAACGCCCATTTATCCACCTCGTGCAGCGTCAGGTGTTTGCCGTCCCTTCTCTTGGAGTCAAAGCGTCCGTAGATGGCGCTGTATTTACGGATCTCCTCCTCCCTCCGTGGGTCATCGTCGCTCATCTCAAAGATGTGTCCGATCATCTTCCCCAGCTTCTTGTTGTTCTTCAGCTGCTCTTTGACCTCAGCCAGATCCGTCTTCGGAAGCCCAGGCGCCATCCTGTCCACGCACTCCAGGACCGACTGGACGGCCGCGGCGTCCAGGGCCTCCAGGGCGTCCCGGGGTGAGGACGGCGAGCCGAGGTCCGACGGCGACAGGCTGTGCTCGCTGTCGTTGCTGTGGCCTGACCAGAACCGTGCCTCGCTGCCGCCCTGCAGGGGCGAACCGGCCGACACCTTGTCCCGCGCCATGTCCAGCTTCCCCGGATCGGAGCAGGCGGCGGCGACGGCTTTGGGCATCTTAACGCTGGCGGCGTTGGCCCGGTCTTGGGAGCCGAGCAGCGTGGGCGAGCCCTCGGGTAGCTTGTAGACGGGGATGCTGCAGACGGGCAGGGAGGTGAGCGGCTGGTTGAAGAGGGCCGGGTTGGTGACCCAGTCGCGCAGCGCCTTCTGCAGGCGGCGCACGTGCAGCGGCTTGCTGGCCATGCCCACCAGGGCCATGATCTCCAGAAACTCCTCCTCCCCGGCCTCGCACAGCTGCTGCACGTCGTCGCCGCCCTGCTGGATGAAGGCCTCGTAGTAGTAGAGCAGGTTTGCCCGCTGCAGGATCCGGTAGAGCTGCAGCTCACCCAGGGTTCTCGGCAACACTGCCGCCATACCTGGGGGAGGATGCACGAGTTGGTAAGACCTTGGGTTCATCAGGAAATTTGAGGGAAAAAACATGACAATGCTGCTCTTTAAAGGAACAGCTCGACATTTTTTTTTTAAATGAGCTTTTCGCTGCTCGCTGAGAGTTACTAGGCTCCAACCTACAGCGTTAGCCAGAGCCAGGCTAGCTGGTTCCCCCTGTTTCCAGTCTTTATGCTAAGCTATGCTAACCCAACACTGGCTGTTGCTTTATATTTGATGCACAGACATGAGAGTGGCTTAAATCTGTACATCTGACTCTCGGCCAGGAAGCAAATGAGCTCATTTCCCAAAATGTCAGAGTTTTCTTTTAAAGCTGATCTTACTGAGAATGTAAACTGCAGCGAGGAATATCTGAATAGTTTGTCTAAGTTGTCCTTTACGTATGAGACAAAACGACAGAAATCCACCTGGGACACCGACGCTGACATGATCATATGTGAATTCCTCCGTAGCTTTTTTTTATTATTGCAAAACAACAGATAAAACAGAGAGAGACAAAACCTGAAATGTAACCTCACAAACTCCTGTCGCCTTTTTACCACCTTAAATCGAGAGAGAGAGAGAGAGAGAGAGAAGGAGAAACAGCGGAGATGTGAAGGAGGCTTGTTCCCGACTCTTCCTATGTGCATGTGAGGCCCTGCGGAAGCCCCAGCTAACAGAGGAGTGGCAGTCAGCAGAGCTGGGCTGCTAGGAGGACCACATGCCTCTCTCCACCCCTGCAGGATGTGTAGGTGGTGGGCTCGCCTCGCCCAGAATAGGCCCAGAGAGCCTCAGCCCAGGGAGCCAGGCAGGCCTCAACTCAGCCTGAGCGAAAAAAGAGAAAAGCTGCCCGAGAGGAGACGTGTCCCATCTACACATTGGGTTTGATTCCTCTGAAAGCCACAGAAACGTCCGCCGCAGAGCAGACGGGCGGCGACACGTGGGCCGGACCGGGTCGCGATCCACTCGGTGAAGCTTCTCGGTGGAAGTGACGACGCGGATGAGGCGGACTGACCCCTGAACGGGGGTCGTGTGATGCATTAGAGGGGCCAAAGGTCAGGTCCAAACTTTAACTTTAATCTTTTGTCTGTCTTCTTAAAAAAACAACAAAATAAATAAATAAAAAATTAAAAATAAAAATTTTAAAAATCTCTAAAATCTATTCAAAGTTAAATGACCATTAAAAGCGTCGGCATTAAAAAACAAACAAACAAACAACAGGTTTTTCCAGTTCATCCAGGTCCATGATATCCACCGACACTCGTTATAATCTCTCCTGAAAAAACAACCATCGGCTGATTCCGTCTCGCTGTCGATCCATTATTCAAACACCGCCGGTCCTGCTCGAGCTCAAAACTCTTCCTTGTGGTTATGATTCCCACCGCAGGAAATATCACATGTCAACCAAATTCGCCTCTTAAATAAGAGCCAAGGTTTCACATTGCCTTGAGACGAAGGTTGGGATTTGAGAATTCGTCACCGGGAGGATATTTGTTTTCGTTCAGAGCAATCGAAGCCCGGTGTCGGACTAACGGCGAAGAAACACGGACGCTGCAGCATCGCCTCCCTCGTTATGGTGCAAAATTCAAATTGTATAAAAGCCTGGGAATATTTCAAATGAGAATTCATGAGCGTCACGAAACGTCAGACCAAAAAAAAGAAAAACAGTGGAAAAGGTTTTTAATTATTAAGGCGACATATTTCAGACCGGGGAGAAAAACTGAAACACAGGGAAGGTAAGAAAGAGAATTTCTCCTTATACTTTGATGAATGATCCTCATCATTTTTCCTGTGAACTTACATGTATTTCTATCCAACATGTAAGTAAGTCATACGCAAGTGTTTCACGCACGGTGAAGCCGTAGCCCTGCCGACACCAGCCAATCAGAGAGCATCAGCATACATCATGGATTTTACTCCAGGTGGATGACGAAGTGTCTGTGCTCGTTACTCGAATGACGAGTCTTACAAGTTAAAATCGGAAAATGTCCACAGTGTTTCGGGCCCAGAAAAGACGGGTTATATTTCAGTCCTGGGATAAAAGTCGTTGTTGTTTTTTTAAAATATTAGTAATTGAATATGCTGATCCATTGATTTAACAATTATGCTGCTTGTGCTTTTAGAAACGCCCAAAATGTGCTACTACAAATGAAGCAAAAACCGGTCTCACGCTGACGCGACGTCCCTGGGTGGGAGTCTACAATACACAAAACCTAGCGACCACATACACACAGAGCAACAGAAAACACACAACTCCACAACAGACACAAACACTAAAGCACAAAACTAAGACTTGCCAGAGATCTGAGGCAGGTTGTGCAAAACCTTTGCTTCAGGCCCGAACCGAACCGTTTTCCGGATCCGGGCCAGGTCCGGCTAATCGGCGTGTGGGAATTGGTCAGAGTGGAAAACGCCCAAATCACAAGTGTTTAAACTAGAGACGTAGTTGGTCCTAACCTTCAGACGGTCTTTCCACGGTTTGTACACGAGTTACAAAGTCAGTTTATGGAGAATAAAAAACAGAATAAAGACGAAGTGAGAGATTTAAATTCTGATTATACAAATATATAAAAATATATTCTAATATTGACACACCGTTGTTTCCTGTTTCCCATTAGCATTCAAGTTGAAGGGTTTTCTAAAAGGGTTTCCTCGAGGTTGAGAGCTTCCTAACGTCATCCGTCTGTGGAGCTAAGACAACGCTGAAAACACATCAAAGTATCTTTGCATATTTAGCTGCCTGCAAACTTTGTGTGGTTAAAATACATCACAAAGTCCAGGTGGCGTCAGGGACACGGGGAAACGCTTTATCCTCGGGGTTGTTTGGTGTGAGCGCCAAGCCCAGTCCATTAACCAGTTCTATGACCTGCGTTACCAGGTGGAAGTTTTGGCGGCGTTATATACTCGTGCCAGAGCTCAGACGAAGCTGAAACGCGGGTCGCCGGCTTTGGCAGAAAACGGACAGTGAACGCAACAAATAGAGAGACGGGACCTGAAAGGAGACAGAGAAATAGGGAAATGGAGCAAACACTGGCATCCATGATAAAAGCGTACACTTAAAATGAATACAATCTTTTTTATTTCCTGCTGTGGGTTGCGGAGCTTCTTGCGGCACCCTCCACCTCCTACAACCGCGTGGGAGTCACTCCTCGATCCTCAAGCCGTTTCCAAGAGCATCTTCAGTTACGAAGCTTTTGGGAAACACATCCTTAAGCTTGGCGAAGCTTGTGAGATCGATTTTTTAAATCTCTTTATCTATTTTTCAATGAACACTGAAGCCCTAAAGCTTCGTCCGAACAGCGAGGTCTGGGCCAATCGCTGTGCATAAAGTTTGAGCGAAAAAAAAGAAAAATGGAACTGAGAAGGTGTGGGAGGGGGAGGTTCCGGGACGATCCGACGAGGACCCTGTGTGAACGAGGCTCCAAGGTTCCCTGGGGATCTTATTGCACAAGACTGCGAACAGCGCGGTCAACGATCAGACTGGACTCATTCCTTCCGGCGCGCGAGGACTTTTTCATGGCTGAAACGGTCAGTCGATTAATTGGCACCTAGTCTGACCAAGAGCAGGTCGCTCCGGTCGTTTTTCAGGACAAAAATGACAAATGTTCTCCGCTTCTGGCCTCTTAGATGTGAGGATTTTGATGCTTTTCCTTGAGAAATTGCACCTATGGTCCGGCTATGTCACCCCAGAACCTGGGAAACCATAAAAAGGCCTTTTTCATTGTTCTCAGACCAAACAATTAAGTGATTATATTTGGCAGATTGACTGACAGCGAAAGCACTTGTCAGCCGCAGCCCTGACAACAACGAAACCGCAGTTTTCCACAACAAAGCGGCGTCTGATCCGGACAGCGGCGTCGAAGGCAGACAAGTGTGCGTGTGCAGCAGGTGAGCTGTCCCTCAGCCGCCGACACAAACATCTGTCTGCAGCTGGGAGGGAGAAGCTCACCGCGCAAAAAAAACAAAACAAAAAGCAAAATCAGCTTTGATAAGTGTGTGTGTGTGAGTGTGAGTCCATCATCTGCACAAACACTCTCAGACTGATGCCCAAAAGTCGGCCATCCTACTCCAGGGTAATGGCAGCAGACGTGTGTGAGTATGTGATTATGTGTGTGTGTGTGTGTGTGTGTCCTGGGTGTAATGGGCGGCTGTGAAGTCGAAGCCCTGCTTCACAAAGCGAGTTTAACGAGTTCAGCTTTTCACCTGGAAGAAGCAAAAGGTGTGTGCTGGCAGAGTGGCACCAAGGACACACACACACATACAGAAAAACGCACACACTTAGTTAACACACACACACACACTCAGATCTAAAGGCTGATGTGTAGTTTTCCAAGTGCGGAGCAGACCTCTCTCGTCAGAACAATGATAATGAAAATGGAGGAATAGTTCTGAAACGTCCGGTTTGTCAGAACAACAGCGCTGCGATCACCAGGTGAGAGTGTGCGTGAGTCCTTGTGTGTGTGTGTGTGGGGGGGGGTGTCCATAGTCCTGGGAGCACCGTGGTCATTACACCCCCCGGGACTTTAACACCTAGCTCCTCATGTAAACGCCGTTAGTCTGAGGACGGTCTCCGCCGCGGCGTGGCGGCCCAATAATGGCGCCCCCGCCTCCGCGCGCCGGGGGGTCGCCTTCCTCTACCCGTCCACTCGGGCCGAGACGACGCGTTCAAGTGACCCTCGGGGATGTGTTAGAGCCGTTCCTGTCACGGTGTGTGTGTGTGTGTGTGAGTGAGTGTGTGTGTGCGTGTGCGCGCCGATGCCTCTCGCTGCGCTGAGGATAAAGGCAGCGGCAGGTAACGTGCGGGATCCAGCCCGTGCCTCGGGATTTTGTCCTTACCTGGTGAGTTGGTGGCTCCGGTGGGTTCCTCCTCTTCTCCTTCTTCTTCCTCCTCTCCTCTTCTCCTTCTTCTTCCTTCCTCTTCCTCCTCCTCGCTGTTTGTCAACACAAACCACGGGTGGCAATTTGCGCTAAAAGAAAAAAAAAAGCCCGCAAAGAAGGAGAGATCCCAGCGCGAGAACAGGGCGCGTGAAATTAAATATTTAACTAATTAGGGCAAGAAATTGAAAAATAATTTCCAACTCGCAAAAAAAGACAAAAAAAGGGAAAGAAAGCCGCCAGAGCTCGCTCGTCTTCGAGAGTCCTCAGTCTCTCTCTCCGTCTCCGTCTCTGTCTGTCTCTCTGTGTCTCTGTCTGTCTCTCTCTGTGTCTCTGTCTGTCTCTCTCTGTGTGTCTCTCTCTCTGTCTGGAAACTTTTGCTTCCTTCGGTCGTTCAGAGAAGAAAGAAGAGGAGAGAACAACGCGCAGGAAAAAGCCGCTGACCTTCCTTCCTGCGTCTTGTCCGCGCGCCCTTTCGCCTCCGAGTGTGCGTCGCGTGTGTGTGCGCGTCGGAGTGAGTGAGTGTGTGTGTGTGTGTGTGTGTGTGTGTGTGTGTCCTCACCCAGCGTCTCTCCACTCCCCCTTCGCCAACCACCGACGTCAAGTCGTGCGTGCAGCCACTACGGGACTTCCGCCCGGCCCTACAAAATAAAAGCGCCTGCGTTGCGCACGAAGAAATGGTTTGAATCCCGCCTCGGATTCAGCCGCTGCGGCGTCCCAGTGCACGTGCACCTTATTTCATCCAATGGCTAAATATGTAGTGATGCCAAATGTTCTTAAAACTGAACTGTGTATTTATATCGCAAAGAGAATCCAAACAATATATTATATTTTTGTTTACTTTAGATCCCACTTTAATTACATTTACTTCATCTTTTGGTTTGATGCTTTGACTTTGGATCCAATCCACTAGTTTTAATGCCCCAACGAGATAAAATGCAAAATAATATATTTTTATATTTTAAAAAGCTGCAAAGATATTATTATTTATGTAGTGAACTGTAAACAGTAAATGGAAAGAACAAAGATATATGTCTGTCTTGAAACTGGCTTTTCAAGAATCGAAAGAAAGACAAACAAATAGATAAATACCAGAAATCAGCAGTGGAGGAAGAAGAATTCAGATATTTCCCTTAAGTAAAAGCAGTTTACCTGCAGTGTGACAAAACTCCATTAAACCTTGAATTACTGTGATCGGAGTTTTACAGATGTGGAAGTATAATTGGCAAAATGTACTTAAGCATCAAAGTAAAAGTACTTATCTCTACAGAACAGCTACTTTCAGTTTTATATTATATTACTTGGTTATTACTATTATTATTGATGCATTAACATGTTAGTGGCATTTTGAATGTTTCACCTGTTGGGGGGAGGCAACGGAAGTTTCTATCATCCGAGTCAAAAGTAAAACTTTTCGCCCAGAAACTCTGCAGGCGAAAGAAAATCCAAACAATATATTATATTTTTGTTTACTTTAGATCCCACTTTAATTACATTTACTTCATTTTTTGGTTTGATGCTTTGACTTTGGATCCAATCCACTAGTTTTAATGCCCCAACGAGATAAAATGCAAAATAATATATTTTTATATTTTAAAAAGCTGCAAAGATATTATTATTTATGTAGTGAACTGTAAACAGTAAATGGAAAGAACAAAGATATATGTCTGTCTTGAAACTGGCTTTTCAAGAATCGAAAGAAAGACAAACAAGTAGATAAATACCAGAAATCAGCAGTGGAGGAAGAAGAATTCAGATATTTCCCTTAAGTAAAAGCAGTTTACCTGCAGTGTGACAAAACTCCATTAAACCTTGAATTACTGTGATCGGAGTTTTACAGATGTGGAAGTATAATTGGCAAAATGTACTTAAGCATCAAAGTAAAAGTACTTATCTCTACAGAACAGCTACTTTCAGTTTTATATTATATTACTTGGTTATTATTATTATTATTGATGCATTAACATGTTAGTGGCATTTTTAATGTTTCACCTGTTGGGGGGAGGCAACGGAAGGTTCTATCATCCGAGTCAAAAGTAAAACTTTTCGCCCAGAAACTCTGCAGGCGAAAAGAAATCCAAGTACCGCGAGTAAAAGGACGCAGGTACTCTCCACCAAGAAGTTTAATTTTCATCATCATCATCCTTTGACCCAGAATTCAATCGTGCAATTTTCAAAAGTGACATTGCTGCAGTTGGTTTGTTAGTGAAGCTTTAACCAGCTCCATTTAATATCGGTATAACCAACAATCTTTTAAAGACTAAAATAGAGACTTCGGCTCACTACTGCGCCGTCGAGCTCACATATGGAGCTTTTCATTATTTCCCATTCATAACCAGGATTACCTATATTCTAAGGCGGGCCCTGAGCCCCCCCCCCCCCCGGTTTGGGCTCTTATTTTGTCGCCGCTTCCTGTCCGCTGCCAGGTCTCCGCCGCGCGCAGCTTGACGCGGCAGCAGAATAAAAGTGGGATATTCCGCTCGCGCTCTCTCTCTCTCTCTCTCTCTCTCTCTCTCTCTCTCTCTCTCTCTCTCTCTCTCTCTCTCTCTCGCTCTCTCGCCCACGCTGCTCCCTGCGTGACGCAAATCCGCGCGTGGGCGGACACACGGGGCGTGGGAGGCTTTCTGCACGGAATACCAAACACAGGCAGGTTCAACGCCCACGGACGCGGCGGAGACGCAGCAGTTTGCACACTTCATGTTCTCGGCTCGGTCGCGAGCGGCTCCATTATTTGATTGTTTGACTATTTGATTATTTGACTATTTGACTATTTGACTATTTGACTATTTGACTATTTGACTATTTGACTATTTGATCGTCTGATCAGTGGTTTCAGAAGCGGGAGTCGATGGGGAGCCGCGCTGGTCTCAGCACTCCAGCATTACAACTTTTTGCTTTTTGTTTTTCTGTGTGTGAGCCTGTATAAACTGTCATCAAACAATTTAATCCAATTTCAAAATACAATTATGATTTTTGTTTTCTTCGTGATAATATAGCTGTTTTTACCTGCAGAACTCCTGTAAAATGAGAACATCAGTTTACTTTCTTACACATAACCTGTTTTCTGTATGAAAGCAATGGCACAACGGATCCTCAGATTAAAGATGTCAGCATATATTTTATTTCTATACTATTTATTCTATTTTGTGCGTGTAAAAATTTAATTTTGAGGCTGAATTGTGCATATATAGATTATAAATGAATATAATGTGCTTGATAATTGTATGTCGACATATAAACACAATATGCTTGTAAAATGTTACAATATTATCTGATTCTATTTTTATACATATGTGTGTGTTTATATATATAGTTTTCTCTAGGTAGGCACGTACCACCTACCTAAACGCCGTAGACCAGGAACTACCCCTCCATGACGACGGTTTCCCTTGACAACAGCGGCCTCCTCCAGCAGGATCCCGCCCCGTCACTCCAAAGACTGTTCAGGAAACGTTTGAGGAACATGGCGACGAGTGTGGGGAGCTGACCCGGCCTCCGGGTTCCCTGGATCGCAGCCCGATCCGGTGTCTGTGGGATGTGGTGGGAAAACAAGTCCGATCCTTGGAGGTCCCACGTCGTGACTCAGTGGGACCCGAAGGACCTGACGCCAGTGTCTTAAGGCCAATTTGTGCTTCTGCGTTGAACCTACGCCGTGGAAGTCGGAATTGTCCTACCCCATCCTGAGCATCTCCACTCATCTGTTCTGGTGTTGCTCTGCAATCACGCCACCAAAATGAGCTTTGTTGGCACACTTCAAAAACCACTGCGAGTGAAACCGAGCGGACTTTGTCGGAGTCGAGCCGACAGATGCCGGACAACAGTTTCAGTTTTCCTGAATTTACGTGGAAACGACGTGGAAACGAAAGAAGATGTTGGAGAAGGAGACGAGTCTGTATGACGGTGGCGAAGGAGGAGAAACTGGAAATGTGACACAGCGTAGTTAGCATAGTTAAATTTATTTTCATGGAGGTGCATGTCAGGGCACGGCGAAGGCTCAACGGGGAAGCATAAAGCGGCCTTTAGTCCCCGTGTCCGCAGGACACCTTCCACGGTCTTGTGCAGTGCGTGACCCGAGGGGTCTGAGCTGTTTGGACGGTGCACGACGGTGAACCGACCCTGGAAAATCTTAATGTTCTAGACAATAACGGTTCCATCCGTATAAACCAGTTCACTGGCGTAGTTTTTGCTCACATTAAGTAAAGACGAGAACGAACAAACGAATGTTGAGGGATGTTCCTGCTTGACATGTATACATACATGCAAAGGGAAGTATGGTTTAAAATTAAATCTTAGATCTGCTTTAAGAGGAAGTGCCTTTCAAAATAAAAAAAAAACAAAAACAAAAAACAAATATGCATAAAAAACACTCCCAACATCTATTCAAAGCAAAGATGACAAGAATTTCCAGCAATGACAATATTTTGACTTTTGCGTTTCAAAGGTGGCCGTGTCACATTATGAATGTGGCGGGGCAGCATGGGGCAGTTGTTGCTGAGCGATAACGATACGTGTGCAGGCAGTTTTGTCCCACGCGCGAGGCTGCGAAAAAGCCGCGTGGAAGTGCGTCAACGAAACAGCGGCCGTGTGCAAACGTTCGATTTGGATTACAGGGTGTTTCACAGGCAGCGGCCGAGTGACGGGGCATGCAAATGGTTTCCAGCACAGGGAAGTGGATAGCAGGAAGCCCTCTGCAGAGTGTGTTTGTCTGTGAGTCTGTGTGAATGTTGAGTGTTGAGTGTGTGTTTTGGCTGCTCGGCTGTTAAATCCGGCACAAGTGCTTCCCCGAACGAGCGAGCGAGAGAGAGAGAGAGAGAGAGAGAGAGAGAGCTCATCCTGTCTGGACTCTATGTTGTCATCAGTTTTTTTCCTTCATCATTGAACCGACTGAGGTGATGAAACAGTCACAAAACAATAACAAGTTTAAGTTTTACTTATGTGTCCTATTGCAAAATACTGCAATACTACTACTGCTGCTACTACTACTACTACAAGTAATACTACTAGTACTACTACTGCTACTACTGTAACTACTATTAGTATTACTACTACTGATACTACTAATACTTGTACTACTAGTACTACTACTGTAACTACTACTACTACTACTACCAGTACTATGACTACTACTACTGCTAGTACCACTACTACTACTGATACTACTACTAATGCTACTATAACTACTAATGCTACTATAACTACTACTTGCAATACTACTACGACTATTAGTAATACTACTACTACAGATATGACTTCAACTGTGTACTACTACTACAGCTATTACTACAACTACTGCTACTACAACTACTGCTGCGACTACTACTAGTAATTGTACTACTTCTACTGTGACTACTACTGTTTCTACTACTACTTACTAGTTGTATCAGTAATACTTCTTCCTTTAGTCTTGATTCTGTTTTATGTTATTTTAGTGTATATTTCAATACAGTCGGTACAACTTCTCAGGATCTCAGATCTCAGGATTCTATTATACAGATTTATATACCACACAACAGTGAGTAGGTCAAAGGTCCAACAAAGATATGAGAATAACTGCAGAAATATCCCTGTTTCCATGTGCAGCGAAATAAGCCACAGCTCCTGCAGCCGCCGGCCCCCAGAGCCGAGCTGAGCCGAGCCGAGCCGAGTAAACGCAGCTTGCTGCCTAGTAAAACTTTACTCTGTATACACCGGCGAGCGGGGGCTGCCGAGCGTTTCTGTCCTGACACGCTGCCGAGCGACGCCCTCGGAGCTCGTCGGGGGCCGACGGCGGCTCCAATCAGATCTCCACGCTGGCGCTCTTCACTCTGCCTGATTCCCCATCAATGAGCTATTTTGGGGAATTAGGCCAACCGCCACCAGCACTATCGCCCTGGGGACGAACCCAGAACGGCTTTCGCCCCCGCCCCTCGCCCCCAACCGCCCCCGCCCCCCTCTGAAAACCGTGCACCCCCCCCCACCAACATCCAACTCCTCTGCCTTTACACCCTGAGCTCAGCAGCAATAAAATAAAATAAGAGCACAATTTACACTCAGGGCTGCAGCTGCTTTTATGTGTCTTCAAAAGCCCAAAAGATGAGAAAACTAGTATTTGTAGAGTGTGTGTGTGTGTGAGTGTGTGTGTGTTTGTGTGGGGGTGGATGGGGTGGAACTCCTTGCTTTTCAGATCTTATAATTAATTTCAGAAGGAAACTAAAACAAATATCAAAGCGATGCCGCAGAATATGCTGAAATCTGAAAATCCTACAGGAATGTTATGCTGAAAGGTAGAACGGAGCAAAAAAAACAAAAAAAACAAAGAAACACGTAAATAAGCTCAGCATGAAGCACCACACGCACGGCAGGGATATTAAAGGGACAATATGGTGACAGAATAGGGAGTAAAGGTTATTATATGAAGGTGTTAGGTGGCTGTAATGTCACATGAATGACATGTAACGCAATAAAATCACTTTAAAGTGCAAAATGTCACTTTGATCTCACAGCTTAAATCCAGTTTCACTGGATTCGCTCGCGGGGGGCAAAGTGAACCCAGCTGCAATTTTTACGTCTTCTGAAAGAAAAGACCTGAGTTCGAAAAGCCGACTTAAATGATGTCAGTTTTTCTGAGGAAGCAAATGCATCAATTCAGTTCTGCTAAGAACCACGACACAAGTGGTTTCCCTCCTGTTATTTGTCCCGGTCCCTGTCCGGCCCTGCTCGGTTTCTCTGTCTTCAGCCGGACAAAAATCGGGACGTCGCTCCGGTGTTTTTTAATCAAATCGCTTTCACGCGTATGTTCGTTCGCCGAGGGATCCCAGCTGGAAAAAAGAGGCTACGGATGAAACCTACGGGCCACCGGGCTCAAATATATACAGCCCGCATGACGATGACTGTGTCCTACAGTTGAAAGCGCCGGAAAAGGCTCGGAGAGTAAATTCTGGAAGCCTGAGTTGAGGCAGTTTTGTCACACTCCATGTGTTTCCAGAGAACTTCCTATGCAAATATTTATGATGTGTTTTCCAAACGCACACATGGAGCAGGTAGGCAGGTAGGATTCCAGTCCGCCCACCTCCAGCTTCTAAATCCATGTCTGGCTGCTGTGTGTGTGTGTGTGTGTGTGTGCGTGTTATTATACAGATATGACCTTCTGACGGCGTTCCCATGGATCAGCCTCCGAGCAGACGGGGATCAAATCAAATTCTGAGAGAAATCTCCGTATCTCTCTCTTTTGACCTCCCTTCCGCTCACCTACACACTGCGCGCACGCACACGCACACACACACACACACACACACACACAGAACCCAATAACTGACAACAAGAACCAAACAAGAACAAATTAAAATGAGAGCAGCGGCAGGAAACAGGCTGTCCACCCACACTCTGAGGTAGGTCGACACCCAGGCTGCCTGTTCCCACAAGTCGCAGTTTCCCAGTTCACTAAACCCCCTAACCGCCGCCCTGACACTCATGTCGATTCTCCTCGGCACCGACACTTTATTTTCTTGATTTTTTTTTTCCGCCAAATTCTAATTTGAGAAAAAAAATTGGGATAAATTGACTTAAAAGCATTTTGAAGGTGCGCTCTGCAGCTTTACAGCTCAGAGGCCGGCACCGCTCTCGTGTCTGTTCCGTGGAAACGAGGCCTCGGCCTGGCTCAGTGCGAAGAGGAAATCCAGGAAGCAGTCGGGCACTTGAGCTGCAGTAAAGCCGCGATGCCGCTGTTAAGACTTGGGTCTGTGAATTCTGCTCCGTTTTTGTGCCAGGTAATGTATGATGGCCGTGATTCGGCAGCTGCTGTGCACGTGTTCGGATGGATCCGCTTTTGGAAAAGTTTCTTGTTAGCGGTGTGTGAACTTCAGGCCTCCGGGAAGCGTCTACCGGGACGACCTTTGACCGGCATTTGAGAGCCGGATGCATGGAGCGCCACTGACTGGGGCATTTTATAGAGCTTTAACCCTCATGCCCGTAAACAAAGGCCCCTTTCGGACCTAATTGCTGTTAATCTCACGGCAATTGAATGTGTCGACCTTGTCTATTAACAGGAACCGGGGCCGATTTTCCCTGGAAAACACGAAGGAAGCCTGAAGAGTTTGGACCCAGGAGCCACCTCCAGATCAAAAACAGAGGAGGGCGTCTAGCTAATTTTGGCCGTGTCTCTTTCACGGGTCCAGTTAGAGTGATGATGATGATGATGATGATGATGATGATGATGATGATGATGGCGGCGGCAGTGGTCCTGTAATGCGATGCTCCAGAAGCTGATCCAGGCTCAGCTGGTAAAGTGCCGCGGGCCCGATCCGCGCTGGCGTGCGAGTGCACATTCCTGGCGCGTTGCTTTGTAATGTAAATGCATTACCCCGCTCCTCCAGCTCGGTGTCTCAGCGGCGCCTTAAACAACATACCCCCACCGCCGCGGTTTGAGCCACGGCGAAAGACACCGAGGTCTCGCCGCACACGCAGAGTTCGGTTTCACTCGGTGGGAAAAACCTTGTATCTTAGAAGAGCAAAACATACAAAAAACACTCCAGCATTTCCAGAGCCGAGAGATAAAATAAAATTAAATAAAATCCACTAATCTGTCAGTGTGGCCCTAAACAGGCTGAGGACCGCAGGCAGGAAGAGCCACCAGGTTTTCATGTGATGGCGGCGGTCTGCTTTCATGTCGCCAATCATGCTGTCGATCATTCCCAGAGAGTAGGTGCCACTTATTTATTTATTTGTTTGTTTGTTTATTTATTTATTTATCTATCTATCTATCTATCTATCTATTTAGATGCCCCCCCCCCCCAAACTGAAACCTCCAGACAGTGAATGTATCTCATCTGGCAGGGAGCCTCCTCACGTTTCACTATTCTGGAGACGCCTGTTCGTTTAATTCCTGCAGCAGCTTCTCCTCTTTTTCTTCTTCTCCTTTTCTTTTTCTTTTTCCCTGCAACCCCCCCCCCCCCGAGTAGAAACACATTTCAATGACACGCCCACGCCTGGGCCTGTCAGCCCCTCGCCCTGTCAGAGCGCCCACGCTGCTCTGCTCCCCTTCTCCCTCCCCTCTGTCTCCTCCCCTCCCCACCAACCCACATCCTCAACACTTTGCGCTCTAAAAAAGCAGCTCTTTTCATCCAAGTTCCTATTTAGGAGGAAAAAAAAGAAAGAAAGAAGATGAAAAAAAAGAAGGAGAGGGAGGAAACAACAGAGCAGCATGATTCAGTCTCCAGGCGTTGGTAGTGCTTGTCATGGAGTGTCCCTTTTCATTTGGAGGGAATATGGGTTACAGCTCGACTGCAATGCCAAAAGCAGGAGTTTAAAAAAATTTCAGTAATAATAAAAAAAAAACCCAACAAAAAAAACCCCAAACGCACCCCTCGTCTGGTGACTCCACCCAGCGTTGTGTTGCCGTTTCGGGCGGCGGACACGTTTCAGTCGGGTGTGTATGTGACCTCATTGGGAAGAGGAGTTCAAAAAAAAGAAAAGAATAAACACAAATGTTGTGAAACCCCCCGAAAAAATTCTGGACAGAAAAGTGGCGAAAGCAGCTGAGCAGGATCTTCTATCTGTAAAAGATCAACATATTTTTCGAGTTTTGCGATGCCACACGGGGCCACGGCTTTGTGTGTGTTTACCAGGAGAGTCTATGCATGTGTGTGTGAGTGAGCGTGTGTGTGAGCATGTGTGTGTGTGTGTGTGTGTGTGTGTGAGCTTGCAGGGCTAGAGCTTGTGTGTGTGTTTGCACAGACTCCCTGGTTCGTCTTACTTTGTGTCTGTTGAGAAAGTGTGGGATGGTATGAGCGGCTTATGTCTGACTGAACACGTGTGTGCCTGCGTGGGTGGGGAGTGTGTATAGGGGCGATGTGTGTGTGTGTGTTGTGTGTGTGTGTTGTGTGTGTGTGTGTGTGTGTGTGTGTGTGTGTCTTTGCACGCATTACACCGGTGTGGGTGTTTTGGGCAAGGATGTGTGTGGGCGTTGTGTGCGTAGGCGGAGGTTATGTGACATACAGATAGAGACTGCAGTGTTCCTGCAGTGTGTTTGTGTGTGTCTGTGAAACTTTACTGCAGAGTCTGGACTGCAGAAACAGCTATAGGGGCCCTGCCGCCTGCAAACGCGCCAGCGTGGAAATCTGCTGCCTTCGCTGGCATCCACCATTACCACTAGTTTAAGTTAAAAGGAAAAAAAAACCCTTACCTCCATGAAGACACAGGCTCTGAACCGCATGGTCGGGGGGACAAAGTGGGAAACTTCGTTTCCCTGAAAGTCGAACGACTGGAGGATTCATCTGCGAGTGAACTGATGGAAAGTTTAAGTTTTGACAATTAAGCAAAAACAAAAAAACAAAAAAACAAAAACTGGCTCCAGCTTCTTAAATGTGAATATGAATATAATGCGTTTTCACATCAGCATCCAAGACCTAAAGCTGCGTTAAGTCCAAGACAAAAGTCTGGAACTAACACGTTATTGTCTTGGCACCACAACATTAATTGCGGTTGCAAAATAATTTTGTGATTAATCATGACATTAATGAATATTTGAGGGAATATCTAAGAAGCCGTCAAATTGTTCTCTTGTCATGATCAAATGTCAGAACTTGTTCTATTTAACACGACGACTCTCATCCATGGTCGCAGAAGCAGTTAGTATGTTTGACTCGGGCCCAGAATTATTTTGTAATAACAGCGACCAAACCAAAAACAAAAAAAGTATCTTAAAAAAATAAATCACGTTTGCCGTTAAGGGCTTTTGATAAAATCCAAACATTTTGTTGTCTTCAAAAACTGCAACTCCCGCGATGCTTCGATAACGACATGGGAGCATTAGCATCTTGTGGTCACACAATGTAAATAACTTGAATTAGCTCTTTTTGTTTTGTTACGTCTTATGGTTGTTGTTTTAACAGCTTAGCTGTTCCGATGTGACCGTCAAGGCCATAAGGTAGATTTATTCTGTTTGTCTTCAAAAATGGACAGAAATTTCCAGTGTCGCTTTTTATCTTTCTTAGAAAGGCCCCTAAAACCAAGTCTCCATCTCCCTCCTGTTAAAATGTTCACTGACAGACAGCTGTTTCGAAGACACCCAATTGGCTGACTAAACCCCGAACCCTCCCATCAATCCAAATCTGCGCCTTTGATACGAAGACGGTTTGACTAAATATCTTAAATGTCGTGTTATCACAGTCTGACACGTCGACCGTGACTCATCCTCCTCTGGAGTCGGCTCAGGTTGGGGCAGAGTCGTCTCGTGGTTGAACAGACTGCATCGCAGTCGAAAGGTTAAGCTGCTAGGACAGCGGCGAGCAGAGAGGACTGAGTCACGCCGGTTCTGTCGTTTTCCCTGAATAAAATGGTTAAATGCGTTGAGTTGCATTTTCCTGGAAATGTTTTTTGTGCCCTCAAGCAGCTGAATGAGTCTAAATTACCAAATTACCGTGCCAGTGCTAACAAATGCTAATAATGCTAACACACTCTAACAGCGCTAAAATACAGCCAGCCTATGGCTACAATTTGGGGGGGGGGGGGGGGGTCTTCTGGAGGAATTTTTGGACACAAATGCTTTGTTTTTTTTTGTTTTTTTTAATCCAAGCCAGGACTGTGGCACTGTAGCTAATAAGCACAACAGATCCTCATCTAACATGTTTGGCTTTGGAACAATGTACAGACAATTAAACCAGAATGTGCAAAATTTGCATCACAACGTTCAATGTCGACTCCACTGACGGAAACACCGCGGAGCCACCCGGTGCTGAGGAGCCTATAAGTGAAACGCCACTAAAATAAGTTTCATTTACTGCCACTGAGCCTTTATCAGCACATGTGTGTGGCGGCGCACGGGTTAAACTGTTATGCAAGATTCATGATTCTTAAAAAGCTGATGGAAATTTGGTGCTTAGTGGCTCTGAGAAAACGGAAACTCTGAGAGAGGATCAATGAACTGCATCCTTCAAAGGTTCGATCTGCTTTGCAGAATCAGAAAAAAAAGGCCACGGGCTAATCTGCACGGCTGTTCGTGTAATGAAAGCAGTGGGTTCAGAAGAAAGCGTCATTAACGCGGCGGAGTTTTCACTGGGCTCACGCTGCTCTCACGTTGAAGTGGGAAGCCCGGCAGCTCACGGCTGACAGGCAGTGGGCTGACGTGGAGGGGATTTGCCCGTTTTGGCCATGTAGGGGCCCCTGTGACCCCTGGCCGCCCACGGCCTCCTCGCCCTGAGGGCGCTGCTGACGTCTGATGTGTCTGCTATCTCCAGGCGGAGGCTGTCGCTCCCTCCGCCGCCAACACACACTGCAGTCAGAGGCAAAAACCATCGAAAGCCTTCGATGTGGTATGTGCCTCCGCGTGTGTGACAAAAAGAAAAAAAAAGAAACACCTCAACTTTGGTCTTATCTGAAGGTGTGATTAATCTGATGCATGTATTAATTTCAAGGCAAATGAAAAAAAAAGGTCACGGCGACCTATCAGATCGCACTCAAACCTCGCGGGCTGACGTGCCGGTATGATGAACGCGTATGGGAGGGGAACAAAAAAAATCCCTCACAAGAGAGGAAGGAGAAAAAAAATGGCAGAAATGATGAAACAATGCGAGCTACAAGGGTGTGAGCAAAGTTGAGGAAGGCTTTGAAGTGAAGCCACACATTTTGCATGATTATCGCTGTTAAGTTTTTGATCTCAAGCCAGCAGGCACGAAAAACAACAGCAGCTTGGGATTAGTCTCCCCCCCACTCACACGCCTACCTTGCCAGCATAAGTCCCTGACTCAATTAGAAAAAAAACCTCTGCAACTTAGGGCTCCTCACGCACAAGTACCCACATCGCCCTGCCCACGTCCCTGCAGCACATCACAACCGACATCACTCTAATCGCGGGGCACAATGCATGCGCAGGGATTTGTCTCTGTGACATTAATGCAGAGACGCGCTGACGGCCGATAAACGCGGCGTTGGAGCCGGAGCAGGAACGACGGGGCCGAAACAGGCAGAGCAAATAAAGATCCATCTGCCCGTAATTAAATATCAGACATCGTCCGCCGTGGTCGCCGCTAGTGTGGAGCTGCAGAATCGTGACTGCGGGTCGTCGTCATCATCGCCGCCGTCGTTCGTTTTTGCCGGTTAGCAGCGTTTACCAAGATCTCGGGCGTTCTCGGTTTCACTGGAGGATTCTGGAGTCTACTGAGTGCCTGTGTCATGTTTCAAAGGCTTTTTTGGAAACCGAGCAGAAAAGAAATCTGAATATCGCGACCCAAAATCAAGTTGTTAGGTGCCGCTCCAACGTGACACAAGTATGGAGCCAGGATGAGACCCAGATAATGTTCATATTAATCTTTTCTCGTAAATCCTAACTTCATGCAGTATCAGTATCTCTATCTGTGGCCATCACAGGATGTTTGAGGTTAAAGTGGCGATCACCAAGCTTTTCAATGTACGTTAAGTCGATATCTGTTGTTAAACGAGGTAAGATGATGGTGACTGAGCCTGTGGCCACAGATGAAAGTACCGCAATATACAAATATCTGCAACTTTATGATCTGGGTGTCTGTGGAGACATTCCCAGGAAAAAATGTTTTACCATGTTACAGCTGATGCAAACTGAACATTTCCTGCTTGCGCTGCAGCTTCAAATTAAAAACATTTAAAAAGCGAAACGCAAGTTGGCTTTTATTATGAAGGAAGCACAGGAATTGCAGCGTGTTTGTCGCAGGACCAGCACTTTGTTCACCAGTGGCCTTTTCGGTCGTTCCTGGACAGAGGATCGGTTTGAAATGTTACGGGAGTAATGGAAGGAGAAGGAGCAGCCACCGAGAGGAGCCGGTGGAGGACGAGGTGCTCCCCTCCAACTACTCATCCAGGTAACCGGCTCCCGTTGCCGTGTGCAGCAGAAAATCTGTTCACGCTCTCCTCACGGGATGGCGGAAGGTCGACTACCGCCTGACTTCCTCGTTAAGATGACAGCTGCTTGTCCTGCCGCCCTCCAGCATTCTGGGACACGTAGTGTTAAACAACCGCTGCCACATCGACCGGGACTGAAATCTTCCAGGTCACAACTTTAAAGGTTCAGAATCTAAAAAGCCGGGTAAGCTCAGGTGGAGACTGTGGTTCTGGATCTTAGAAAGGAGACCTCCGTCCTCCACCAGCTCCGTCCTCCACGGCACATTATGACCCGCACTGACACTGTTGCTAAATCATCAGGTTTAGAGTGGGCCGATGCGGACATAGCCCCCCGAGGATACCGGGCTGCAGATGTTCGGCCGGAAACGCAGCCGCCGCCTGGCCTACGTTCGCCGATGGGCCACGACTGTACGAAGCGCTGGAGACTCTGCGTCCCGCCTCCCGTGTCTGGTTGTGTAGAAGTTATGGTTTAGATGAGCTCGTTTCTACGCAGCGCAGTCTGACCTGAGCTCGGGTGTTTAAACCTGTTCTGACTGACCGCCATCTTTCCCGATGTTAACAGTGTCTCCTAAACGCAGCACGTTAAATATATGTCGTATGTAGGGGAAACAAATGAAAAACTTGGCTTGTGAATGTTTATTCTATATCAACATCTTTGGGACTTTGTAGGTAAAACTGTTAAAATGTTTCCTCAATTTTGACAAAAACAAATTAATTATCTGGAGGGCAAATCAACAGTGTATAAATATAATCAAGTACAATACTTCAATTTGTTAATGTCATCACTGGCCTTTAAAAAAAAAAAATTTAAAAATCACCAGACAAACTTTAGTGCGTAAGACATTATTGTGTCAAGTCTTGGGGGGATTTTACTGGATAAGAATCAATTTTAATGGTAATTTTTAACTAATATTTGTCACTTTTGACAAAACCTGTGTCATTAACAGGGAAACAAAATGGACAAACTGTTTTTTAAATTCATTCACAGTTTAATCCCAACGGGGATCAAACCATGGCTGTGTACTTTTTCCCTCCTGAACCAAACAAGGAATTAAACCATCAACCGTGTAGGTGTAAAACCGTCCCTCTCCTCGTCCTCCTTTTCTTTATTTCATTTTTATTTTATTTTTTTAACCACGCAGGAGAAACTCATCATCTTCCGCAGAAAGTCGAGGCCCGGCTTTGTGTCGGTCATTGCTTCCCGGTTGCATCGACGCTCTAAGAAGCGACTCAGAAACGCCGGGATTCTCTCTGGGTTACAGAGCTCGGCGACCGGCGACGACCAGTGAATTTCAATCTGCCACAAACGATGCCGGATAAAGGAGACCGGGATGTAAATGTGCTCTGTGTTTTCTTGCCGCGGTGTGGGTGCAGCTCGTGGTAATGCTGTTCTCATTAGAGGTCAGAGACCTGGAGCCGGACGCCCCTGTTATGTATTTAAAAGTCCTCTTTTGCTGTTAAATTTAAATAGTGTTGATCCAGGAGCTGGAGCTCATTCTGCATAAAAGCCTCGGCTAAATATCTGCACCGTTAAACGTAGCAGCCACTGCTTTATAACACAGTGTAATGTAGATTTAATCATTTTATTCATGCTCAGTATTTATCTACAGTGATACCTCCTATACAGTGATAGTTTATCTTATTACAGGCATGTTTTACTATATTGTCGTTCAGTATCTGTTCAGCTCCAGTTTGTTTCAGCTCCTTACATTGTTCCTTTGTTCGGTTGTAACCCTCCGTGTCAGGACAGGGAGATTATCCCATTCAGAATGAATGAATATCGTCACAGTCTGTTTAACAAACAGCTATAATACCGAAGTCGGAGCTCGCTGCTGCGTCAGCACGCAGCCCTCCGCCGTCTCTGACTCTGTCAGGTGCAAATTGTTCCGTCAAACTATATTATCAGGTGGCAAAACTTCCTCTCCCAAGCGCCGTTGCCGCAGCAACAGATGCGGACAGAGTGACGGAAATCCGTGCCGACTCAAGTCGAAAAAAGTCTCAGCACCGCAGATCTCTAAGTGTCCTCACCGATGATTATATGTGTGTGTTCATTAGGAGATAAAAGCATCGGCTGTGGAACATTTACTGCCCCCTTCGCCACGCGACCTCCATGGTGGACTGATGGGTTTCATTTCCATCTGTGTGAGGAAATGAATTAAAACACTATGTTACAATCAGGGAGAGTAATCACATCCTTTTATCTTTACTCTGCCGTGTGAGTCGCCCCGTATAAACAACTCGTGCGAATGTTTATCGACTGCAAGCGGAACTATAACCAACTGTAGTGTATGATGACCTCATCTCGCCGCGTCCTCTTCTTCGTGGCGGTTTAATGGCAACGACCTGATGGATTGGCTACGTTAATCTGCATTTGTCTCTTGCCGATTTTTGGGAAACTTGGCTAAAACATGTGCTGCATTTTCTAGACACCTCATATTGGTAAAATTAATACACAAAACAAACTTAAAATGCTGTATTTTCATTGCGGTTTTCCACGCGGCTTTGCAACGTTTTAGCTTTGACTTAATTTGCTTTTTGCTTTTTCCCATCTATTTGCTGGAAATTCTGTTAAAATTCACTCAACACTTGGATGGAAACATTAACAATTCACATGTGGCCGTAGCTTTCACAATAAAAGCCCTGGAACTGAACTCTGGTGGCGGAGGAATCGTTTTTCTGTGCGACTGTGGTTTCGGTAAAAGAGAAAACAACAAAACTTCTCAGTTTGAACTCTGGCTCTCATGTTGAGTCGCTTGTGAGGAAACACTGAAAGGATATTTTCAGTATATCACAACATGGGTTAAGTGATGGTGAAGTAAAAACCTGATTCTTTTTCTAGTGTTCCTTTTTTTCCTTTTTTTTCAATAATTAACCCCTGTTGTCGCCCCCCCCCCCCCCCCGACATCCCGCTGCTTGTGAATGATCCCTCCTCCGGCAGGAAGTACATGACAATAAGGAAGCGCCGCGCTCTCCTTCAGCGACTTTAAAGTTCAACCGGGGCGTCAGCTGAAAGCTTTCAGATGTGAAGTGCGGCTCTCCCCAACCCCCCCCCCCCGCTGTGCTGGCCCTGCAGGCTGCGGGGGCCGGAGGAGGGCCCAGGCGGGGCCGGACCGGGCCGGTCTGCTGGGCTGCCGGCCGCCCACGGAGAGGCCTGGCCGGGTGGGCGTCATCTATGGAGCGATTGATCCCGGCCAGGACACAAAGTCTCCCTGTTGTCCCGCTCGACCGGCAGCAGGAGGAAAAACGAGCTCGGAGCCGCTGCAGTACAGGGCGTTGTACTGCACCACACTAACATTACTACAGTATTTCGATTCTGCTCAGTACTACTGCTGCTACTTCACTGGTTTGCTCAGGATACGACGGAGCTCAGAATAATACTCCTCTCATAATAATACAATGATTAGCAGTACTACTACCTGTAATAATACCCATTTAATAGACTTTAAAATATTACTAACTCCACTGAACAAATTAATAATGTCTATTCAAAAAAACTCCTGAGACTGAAGCGGGTCACTAAAGCACTACTACCTCTATATCATGATAATACTATAATAACCAATACTACTACAGTCATTTGTGCTACTACAACTAATAATTACATTCACACTGCTACTGTAGTTGTACCACTTCTGCTACTACATTTGTCCCGCCCGACTCTTCAAACCCAACTAACACCTTTTGCAAATGATACTTTTACTTTTATTTCTACTTTTTTCTTTCCTTCACTACATTTTTTTTTACTTCACTTCCCATATTTCACAGCTTTAGTTACAATTTCACACACATGGATCAAGTTAATATGAACTTAAATGTTAATCATGGTAAGCTGCTTTAGCATAAACTTTTATTTTAAAAAGATATTTTTCCAGAATCTCTCCCATTCAGTGATTTAAAAAAATAACATAAAATCAAAAAAATAAATAACTATACAATATATAATCTCTTGTATTTTATCCAATTCTCCCGTTTTACTTTTGTATTTGATCGATTTGGGACAAATCGATCAAATACCCACTCAGCAAACAAATCATCTTTTCCAGTCTGATCCTGGATTGGTTTCCTATTTCTTTATTATCCTTTTAACTTTCACTAAATTTTACCCTTGAATGAAGAGAAACGGTCATTTTCGAGGAGGTATGGTGACACATGGAGGCTGCAGATGTCAACTTTGCTCCAGCTTAAACAGTCTGAAACGCATGGATCTCGGTTTTTTTTTGTTTTTTTTTGCTGACTCTGTTGATTTTAGTGTAAGTTTCGTCTACGTAAGGAGTCCGTGACATCGCCACGAAACCCTAAAACCAACAGTAACCGTAGAGGTCAAAGGTCAGAGGCCGGGGGGGGATTCTTCCTGCGGCCACGGAAGGATCATAGAGTGATGATATGCAAATAAAGTTTCAGTTTCCGAAGTTTCTGTTAATTGACATCGTTCGGTGACAGACAGCTGTGGAAAATGTGAAGTAAAAAACCAGAGAAGGCAAATGCTGCGAAGAGAGACGGAGTACGACTCTGGGATCACGCCAGCCTCTCTCTTTTGAAGTCCAGGCAGCCGTGCTGGTGGGGGGTGGGGGGCTGGGGGTTGGCGGCTGCTGCTGTGGGTTCGCTGTGGAGGTGTTTGCCTGGAGAGGGGGAAAGGTCACAGCTACAGAGCACACATCCTTTATTCTCTATAATACGTATCACAGCTGAGCTGCGCTGGGCTGAGCTGTTTATCAGCTGCTGAAGGAAAAAAAAAAAAGTACCTTCACTTTTTGCTGGTGTGGGTTTGATGCCGACTTTTACACACTGAGGGAGTTTTGGAAACTTTTTGGGCTGGAAACCGGTTAAAGAAACAAAAGTTAATGCAAATACGCGTGGTTTTCTTTTTCTTTTTTCTTTTAGAGATGCAGAACGTAGGTTTGTCTGCTAACACCTACTGGGGCCCCAGAAACAGTCCCCATGAAGATTTTAAGGCTGAAATCCATCGTACGAATGCGAACGCTCTTAAATTTAACAAAACCATCAACTAATTTAACAATTAATTCATTAATTACCATGAATTACCAGGAGATCACATTAATCTAGAAGCAGGCTGGTCTGGGACAAATATTTCTATGACTATGGCCTTAAAACACATCATAAAAGTTCCAAAACATCCCTTGATATACAACATGTATATATAAGGATACAACTGATCATATGAGATGGTATTTGAAATGCAGATGAATTACAGAACAGCAGACCAGGCTCTAAGATGAACTGTTCTCATGCCCATTTTTGAGCAGCTGTGAGATAAAACAGGAGGAAAGAGGAGGAGTTTTATCTGTCCTTTGTTTGACAGTTGCAGCTTCATAGAAGCTGCTGCTGATTAAAGGGAAGCAGTGAAAAAAAGGGTTTTTTGTTTTTTTTTGGTTTTCACAAACGAACTTGAATGATTCCCAAAATGTTGCGATGTCTTACTAAACGTTAACTTTATCGTTGAACCCAAAATACGCTTCTTGATCCAAAATAAAAGCTTTTTATGTTTTATGTTTATGTTGTTTGAATATTTCTGGTCCACCAAAATTCTCATAGGAGTGATATATTTCTTTTATGTGACTGTTCATCTAAGAAAATATCAATCCTAGTCTCACACACCAGCCTGAAAAAATTTCGTTCACTCATTCTGCTCGACGTGCGTGGGACAAGTGTCTTTTCAAGTGGGAAACGAACGCAGCATTTCACGGGGTTGTGCCTAGTTTTTGCTTCTCCTGCTTCGAGGTGCTTAGAGGTGATATGACATTTTGAATAAATCCAGGGCAAGAAATAGGTCATGCAGTTGTTTGTACCTTCAGTGTCTAATCTAAATACTTTTCCATGAGGCTTGGGAATTACGAGAGTTTGGCAAGTCATGTCACGTGAACCCCCTGCACTGTGCAAAATGACTAGCCAGGTAGCCAGATAACTCTTAGGGGAAAATTCCTGTTTCTTACAGGTCGTGTTTTATCCATCATTTCTGTTCCTATTATACTTTTTGTACTCACCAAATAGTTGTTGAGATTTAAGAACATGTTGTGATAACATGAAATCCAAACTTCAAGGTGAGAAGGTTTCTTGTTGTGTTTCAACTACAGCAGGAAAAAACATGCTCCCAAATGTTGCTTCGCAGATCATAAAAGACGAGTTTTGCACCGGTGTAATTTACCTGTAGTTGTGATATCAGCTGTCAAAGCTGAAATCACAGGCTCCCTCCTCCATGATCTCCCAGATGTGCTCCATCCTCTCTGCCTCTGTTGAGCAGCATCTGTTGGAGACCACAGATGTTGATGCATCGGGGGGGGGGGGGTGCTCTAGTTAGTCCATCAACTTCATCACTCCTTGCTGCTGTGTCCATCGCTTTCTCGTCCTGTGGTAATTATCATCATAATCCATCGTTAACGGCGTCACAGACCTACAGCCAGCCTGCTCACATTGATTTCTAATGATTAATAATGCATATCCATTATAAGACACAGTCTGCTGTCTATTCTATATCACGAAGGTATAGATGAAGTATAGGATTCAAGCAGAGCGCTCAACAAATGAGTAAATTATTCATGTCAGGAACATTATTCTGTTTTGAGTTGCATTATAATTCACCACCTTCATATCTTTACTTCTCTCGTTTTGTTTTTAAATTCCCCTTATACTTTGACGTCAATCGATACATAAAATGAAAAAGCAAATACACTGTCTGCAAACACTAATCTGTTTAATGTAGAAAAACACCAGCAGCCTGCAGCTAAATGTCGGTAACCTCCCATCCCGCTGAGGCTCTCTTGCCTTTTTCTCCCCGTCATAGTACTTGGCTGGTGAAACAGTAGAAGGCTCTGGCAAAAATTTGGAAGGCACCAACCATTGTGGCCGGTGGATGGAAATGTTAATTTCTTCCCTTGATAATGATGCATGTCATTTCCAAATGTGATTATACAAACAGAATGGTGTGCAACACGCTTGTAATGTGCTTAAGATGTTTTAAAATACATTACCATGCCTGCACACTGTGAAACATAAAAGCCCCTAAGGGAAACCTTTAAGGTTTTTCAGATTAAAACCACGGGGGACCCGAGGTGGTTCCCTGAGGGGCCTCAGGATTAAAGGTTTTTAAAACAAAGGTATTTTGAGGAATTGGTGACATGTAAGAGCTCCTGTGGGATTTGTCTCCTGGTGGGGAAGGAGATTATTAGCCGGGTTTGGTTACTAAATGGGGGAATAAATGACGATTATTTTTAACACCATTCTTTATGTTTACAGCTCTACATTTAAAAACAAGAGTCCGTGGTTTAAATGTGGCAGAATTTGATTTGACTGATCCAGGTGGTAAGTACAGAGTCCCTAAATGTTTAGACTGATAATGGATAAAATTGTCTCTTCATATTACACTGAATTCATTGTAAAAACCTGAGTGATAAAAGCCTGTGGAAACAAATGAGTGCTCATCTATTGTAGGTCCAAGCAAGAATCCCCAGACTACCTGGAAATGTTTGGCGAGAGGGGCTAATGACTTATGAATGCCATTTGGTCCGCTGGAACAACTGAATACACGCCCATCGTACAAACCCCTCCCTGCGTTGATAAAACGAGTCTGAATACACAAGTAAATCAAATAGGGATCATGGATGCAGAATTAGGTCAAAGTCCAATCCATACGTAAAGAGGGACGTTGCGTACGTTGCCGTAAGTGGACAGGTAACAGTGCAGCATCCTCGCTTTTCCTGTGAACAGAGGCTGTATGAACACAGCCAGCGGGCCGATGCCAGACCGACCATGACAGCTGTCTGCTCCTATATGTCTTAGTCTGATGCACCCGGTTAAGGCTGCAGCTGCTCTGAACACAGATACTGTTAACATTACTGTAACATCAACAAGAGGTGCTTGGTTTTGGGGGTAAATCTCAGATCATTAAAAGGGTTTGCAGCTTCTTTATAGCACCAATATGTGAAACAGTGTCCTTACTGTGAACAAAAACCAGAAAATCTAGTGAAAGAAAGTCTAAATCGCTGCCAACTAGAAACAGCATGCGAGTTTAAAAAGTTTGCTCTTGTGTATTTATAGATCTTGTTAGTCTCAAAAAAATAAACTGCTGTGCTTCTTTAAATGATTGTTTCAATTAAACAAAAGACCAATACCCAAAGATAATGAATTGAAGTTAATCAATAATTGATATACAAGTTTTTCCTCCAAAAGTTGTAGCCTTGCAAATCAGCTAACCTGTGCTAACAGTTGTACGCTAGCCTGTTTCAGTTATGCAACAACAAAAAAAAAAATTCATATTACTTAGCCTCAATCAACTGATAAAATATTGCACATTACTACTTGTTATGTAGCTAATGAAACAAGACAGTGATTTTCACTGGAGCCTGGGGTTAGCTGGTTTACTTGTATTTACATGAGCCCTGTAGATACAAAATACATCACATGGAATGATGTCGCACTCTAAAAGGGAACAAAATGAATGTCTGGGAAAATAATGTTTCATATCGTCTATTTCATAGATGATTATGTCCTTCCATTTATTGACTATTTCCTAATTGAAAACACAATGAATTACTCAATTCAGATTTCAGACATTCCACTGTCAATATTATAATTGAATTATTGATTTACACATCAACAGAAAATTGATTCGTTTGACTCGCTGTGAAAATGCATTTTTGAGGAATTTATATGGGTTAAATGGCATGAAAAAGGAGTTCGGTTTAGTATTTTAGACTCAGTATCTTTACATGAGGTTGCATCAGGCAAGAAGTGGCATTTCAGTATTCTTTAACTTCACAACACAAATACCATTCATTTAACGAGTATGGTTACTGCTCAGGCTGGTGGCATACATCCTCGGCTCAAAAACACTCCGGGGAAACCCTGAAACCGTCAGATGGATTTAGGTTTCAGTTTTCTGTAAATAAATGCACAGACACATCCAGCCCTTGGAGTTTCCTGTTTAGAGGTGTGCTCATAATGAGTATGAAGAACAGTGGTTTAAAAAACAAAAAAGAAATCAACTGCACAGAAACATGAGGCAAGAACCAAGTGGGAAATCCGATGTGGTACCATGTAGCTGTTCCTGGCTTCTTTTTTTTTCTCTAAGCGTCATAACTAAAATCAGCGTGTTTTTGAAAATTTCTCGATTTAAAAAAAGAATGAGAGGCAAGCTGCCATGTGATGTATAGTCTGCAGCTTCCTGCCAATAACATGACTCGCTGTGGTCTTAAGTCTGACTCAGACTTGACTCAGGTGGTCCTGATTGCACCAAGTCTTACCGGGGTCGTATGAAGATGGGGGTGGGGGTAGTTTCTGAAACAGCGTCAACACAAGGCTCATCTTTTAGCCTATGACCCACTCTGTTGTCTTCTCAGTTACACTTCACGGTTTAGTCATTTAGCCTTGTGGTCTCCGGCAGTTGGCCACTGCAAGTCTGAAGCGGGTTTCACTACCCTGGGCAACACAAAGCCCCAAACAGTCAAACCACAACACGATGGTTTTCTGTGGCTTTTGTTCTTTCAGTTACTGAAGACTGTTTCATCATTTACTTTAAGGGGTGAGACCATATTCTGCAGTCACACAGATATTACAACACACTGTCTGTTTTTATGGCTCATTCTTTTGGACTCAGTATCTTCATATTTTATCGAAAGAAACCAATTCACAATATCTAAATATGGGTTGTTTTTTTTTACTGCCAGAATTATTACTAGAAAAGTATAAAGTGGCTTCAAAACAGAATTTAAAACATTACAAATCTCAGAGGTTACCAGCTGATTAAAGGGATAACAAAACAAAAAAAGCACAACAAAAGACTTTTCTTTTTCTCTTTGCCTTCTTCTTTTCACCTCTTCAGGCTTCTAAAAATCCTTTAAATCACTGTTAAACAGATTTTAAGAGGTCACAAGCCACAAAGTTTGGGAAACCAGTGACGTGAGGAGGTAAAAATGTACAAAAAAATATAGGATAAAAATATATATATGGAGACAGGATTTTGTGAAATTTTTTGTTTATGGGAAATTAAGATTCATGACCACAATATGTCTAATATCTTGGTTACATTAATGGCCAACATTATCTGTCATGAAGCAGAAAGAAACTATTGGAACCATAAATCCCACATTTAAAAGATGAGTAGGAGCAAAAGGGACTAATTTGAGCCCTAAGACTTGTAATAATCCTCTTTATCACAATAAACCAAGGCTGTGAACCAAAGAAAAGGAGTTAGTTCTTGTAATCGACAAATGTGCCTGATAAATCAGAGGCAGACACGTGCTGCTCGCCCTTCAGAGATTTAAAATCGTCAACCGGCCCTTTCTTTCATCCTTTTTGATGTTTTACAAAAAGTCGCTGTTAACGTAGAACAGAATCAGTGTCTTCCATATGCAAAAAAAAGTGACCGTTTCAGTCAAATAGTCGTCACCTTTTGCACATTGAATAAATTAATTCCTTTTCGTATATTTTTTTCTTTTCATATTTTTTTTTTTCTGGAGTCAAATCCCTTCACCTTTTTTTCTCTTTCTACTGCTCGTGTTTGACCAGCATCTCAATGAAGAAAGAAAAGCACCAAAAAACACTGTGCAGATTCCTTCTGGTTCTCTAAACCCAAGATAATCCCTGAAATCAACACTGCAGTCTTTCCTCCTGCTGCATTATCGGCGGTGGGATTTCTCCGGACCTCAATATGAGAAACTAGAGCAGATCCAGTGTCTGAACACTTTTTAGATGCTTTTCCAACACAGAGTCGGGAAAACAGACAAGCAAAATGTTAGAAACGAAGCAGTTTGGCTCCGACAAAAGGTTCCTTGAACACATTTGTGGCCGTTTTCTTACTAAAACTCTTGAGCTTTAGGGATAATAATTTAAAATTTAGGTTTTCAGCCGCGCTTCTGACTCATTAGCGATGTTCAGTACTTGGTAACGACCTGCCTTCACTTTTGACATTGGCTTTGGCTTATGGAGAACGAAGGCAGAATCTAAACCGTATCAAACTGGTTTCTGTAAAAGTTTTGTGAAAACTTCCATTGAAGAAAAAAAAAAAGCCTCTTATATCAGTAATATAACAATCGACTGTTGGACAATTGAGTCCGCCGGGTAGATTGTGATCCCCCAAGATGCCATGGGGTAATATGGACACCTTGTGTAAGGGTCGGAAAGGTCCCTGATCTCCTGGAGGAGTCGGGGTGGACACGAGGAGCTGTCATCACCTTGACTTGACAGTCTCTGCCAAGTCGCCTCCTCAGGGCGTCTGGCTCGCCTCTCCATTACAGCACATGGAGGAAAAAAAGAAAAAGAAAGGGAAAAAAGGAGGGGATGAAAATAGCCTCAGGTTGTATCCGGGCAGTGGTTGGCTGGAAGCGGCTGATTAGCATAATTTCCATGCTTTTTAATAACGAAGGTAATTGGGTACAATTAACAAAATGAGCTCTTGACGAGGCTATATTGTGTTTTGACAACATGATCGTGGCCTTTGTGAGACAATAGCGGCTGATTTGAATGGTTCTATTACACGCAGAGGTTGTGGATAAAAGTGTTTTTATCTCTGATCAAGTTGACTGATTAGTTTGGGTGACTGAAAGGAAAAAAAACCCCACAAGCGATAAAGAGGCACATTAAGAGAAAAAACAGGATGTTCAGAGGCTGAGACAGTGGAAAATGTCGTATAATGTCCTTTAAGGTGCAAAGGTTTTTGTCTGCTTCTCAAAAAGGCTGTAATCAGCAATTTTATAGCATGATGTATTTTTGATAATACTTAACTGAAAGATAACAAAAATAACCAGGGTTATTGGCATTTCTATGGCAGATTAGGTTGGGAACAGACGGTTCAGTGGAGGTCACAGTTAATCCGAGTCCACGCTTGGCTGAATAATGAAGTAACTGTCCGTGCAACCGTCCTGCCAGAGTGCCCACAAGGAAGGCGCCGCAACGAACACGTACATCTCCTCTAGATCCAGTGACTGGAAATACCTGACGAAAAATTCCCTGCAATTTTCCAATACGTGTCAGGGAATAAAAAAAACCCCAGTATCCCTTCAACCCTTTTTTCTCTCATTGAAACAGAAATACGTTGCGTTGTTCTGCAGCTTGTGGTCATGGAACCTGCAAACGAAATGAATAACAATGTTCTACTGTTTATTATCAAAGAACATGTGAGCCAGGACCACGCAGATCACAGAACAATCACAGCAGCAAAGGAGCTGCTACGTTTCTCCACAGATATCAGACAGGCCGACTGCACCAAGACGGTTTGGATTTTATTATTTTTATTCACTTATTTGATTTTTATTTATTCTTTTTTTTTTTAACAACAGCACATAGTCTACTTTTTTTGAGGAAGCCTATTACTGTCCTCCCACACACACCCATCAGTAGCAGGCGCACCACAACCTCGATAACCCTCCACACACTCACATGTAGAGGCTGGTCTGGTCCTTTTGAGACTCAGTGAATCCTCCGGTGCCCCCAGAGCACTACTGCCATCAAGTGGCTGCTCTTAAATGCAACAGCTGCATTTAAATCTTTAGGCTTTTTTTTTGGTGTCACTTTACTTTTCTACTCCAACACGTTTTAGGCCAAAGTATTTTATTTATTACTGCACTGAATTTGCCTTTAGAGCCAATTTACAAAAAAGGATTTTACATTTTAAAATACAACGCATTGTTGGATCCTTGCTTTGATAAAAACACATATCACAGTGTAAAATACTCCTTTGGAGCCAAGTCTCTGTACTTTACTTGAATATTTCCATTTTCTGCTACTTTGTACTTGTACTGCTTAATAAATAACTTACTAGTTACTTTGCAGATTCAGATTAATAATAAAAAATATAATCAACGCATAAATGAGAATGTATTATTTTTCTCTATTGTACAATAACAGCAATAATAATAATAATAATAGTAGTCAATAATAATAATCAAACATTATAATATACATTATTCTCAAACAGTGCATTTTGCAGGATGAGTATAGTATTTTTGCTACCTAAGTTATATTATGATGTTTTGAGATTTGTACTTTTTGTGAAGAAAAAAAATCTGAATACGTGACTTTTACTTGGAACAAAAAGTACAATTTTTGTCAGAGTCGTAGTAATGTAGAAGTATTTTACATACTATCATACTTACATGTCAGTACAACAGCTGACACTTTCTGGGCACTTGAAGCACGAGGTGACCAGATGGTCTCCATCCCGATCTCATGGTCTTCCTGCATCGGATCCATCTTGGGGGGGGCTCACGCGACAGGACTGAAAGCTCAGGAACTGTCACTAAATGGATCCTGTGGAAAAATCTGTTTTGTCAACAAGTATTTCCAGGTTAAATATTCCCCACCTTTGAACCTCAAAATTATTCTTGACCTTGGAAACAGCAGCCCCCCCCCCATTCAAAAGAAATCTTAACTCAAGGTCAACTCACCACTTTTTTCCTAAGGTTTCAACCACATACACAGTCTTCCTCAGCAGATGGGAGTTTGCCCCTCCCTGGGTAACTCACTAAATGCCACTGTGTTCATAACACTTTCAATTTAACACTTTAGGTTTTTTTTGGCCAACAACACACAATTTGAAGATGTTTTTGGATCCATCATTAACTCTGACAATCAACAGAAATAAAGATGAATTGAAACAATAATCATACAATTACGAAATTATTGCTAGTATAGTCATAACACAAACACAGATATAAAGCTACGATTTATAACAGCACAGATTTGTGCTACTTACAGACACAACGTAGATTTAATATTTTTTACCAATATGATTGAGATCACACTGACAGCTTATTAAAGGGCTGATATTGTGATACTGGCTCCGTCACAGAGAAAGAAAAACAGGCTTTAAAAAAACTTGACATCTTTCATTTTCTTTGCTCTTTGTCCCCAAAAATCTCCTTTAATCGTCCATATTACAGTTAACACAGCTTCTCCATCCCTCAGGCTTTCCCACTAAAACACTGAATACTTGGAACTGTTTGGCATGAAAATCAGAATAGAAGAAGGCAGATATAGTGTCAGTTTCAATTAAAAAAACAAACAAACAAAAAACAAAACAGCAGAATCCACCTTTAAAAAACCCTCAGTGTCTCTAGACAGTAAAGGGATCCCTGCTTGACATCATGCAATAATAAGTTAGGAACAACAGTGATGGTTGAGAGTCCTTACAGTAGGTTTAAAAGAGGCACTTTTTCATATATATACACAGAAATCAAACGTCCACCTCAGATGGCGGGTTCCTCCTCTGCTGAGTCTGAGACCTGACACAAAGGCTGTGACGACTTCCCAATTTTCCTCAATGTCCTGTCATGTAAAAACTGCACCGGAAACAGAAATAGATGAAACTCATCTAAAGAATCAGACAAAGAATTGGCAAAAATACTGTTTTGTTTTTAAGTTTCACAGAGGTTCCCAACTCCTGGGCCACGGGCCGACAGAACTGCCAGGAAAAAAAAAAAAAAAAAAAAAAAAAAAAAAAAAAAAAAAAAAAAAAAAAAAAAAAAAAAAAAAAAAGAAAAAAAAATCTGAATACGTGACTTTTACTTGGAACAAAAAGTACAATTTTTGTCAGAGTCGTAGTAATGTAGAAGTATTTTACATACTATCATACTTACATGTCAGTACAACAGCTGACACTTTCTGGGCACTTGAAGCACGAGGTGACCAGATGGTCTCCATCCCGATCTCATGGTCTTCCTGCATCGGATCCATCTTGGGGGGGGCTCACGCGACAGGACTGAAAGCTCAGGAACTGTCACTAAATGGATCCTGTGGAAAAATCTGTTTTGTCAACAAGTATTTCCAGGTTAAATATTCCCCACCTTTGAACCTCAAAATTATTCTTGACCTTGGAAACAGCAGCCCCCCCCCCATTCAAAAGAAATCTTAACTCAAGGTCAACTCACCACTTTTTTCCTAAGGTTTCAACCACATACACAGTCTTCCTCAGCAGATGGGAGTTTGCCCCTCCCTGGGTAACTCACTAAATGCCACTGTGTTCATAACACTTTCAATTCAACACTTTAGGTTTTTTTTGGCCAACAACAGACAATTTGAAGATGTTTTTGGATCCATCATTAACTCTGACAATCAACAGAAATAAAGATGAATTGAAACAATAATCATACAATTATGAAATTATTGCTAGTATAGTCATAACACAAACACAGATATAAAGCTACGATTTATAACAGCACAGATTTGTGCTACTTACAGACACAACGTAGATTTAATATTTTTTACCAATATGATTGAGATCACACTGACAGCTTATTAAAGGGCTGATATTGTGATACTGGCTCCGTCACAGAGAAAGAAAAACAGGCTTTGACATCTTTCATTTTCTTTGCTCTTTGTCCCCAAAAATCTCCTTTAATCGTCCATATTACAGTTAACACAGCTTCTCCATCCCTCAGGCTTTCCCACTAAAACACTGAATACTTGGAACTGTTTGGCATGAAAATCAGAATAGAAGAAGGCAGATATAGTGTCAGTTTCAATTAAAAAAACAAACAAAAAACAAAACAGCAGAATCCACCTTTAAAAAACCCTCAGTGTCTCTAGACAGTAAAGGGATCCCTGCTTGACATCATGCAATAATAAGTTAGGAACAACAGTGATGGTTGAGAGTCCTTACAGTAGGTTTAAAAGAGGCACTTTTTCATATATATACACAGAAATCAAACGTCCACCTCAGATGGCGGGTTCCTCCTCTGCTGAGTCTGAGACCTGACACAAAGGCTGTGACGACTTCCCAATTTTCCTCAATGTCCTGTCATGTAAAACTGCACCGGAAACAGAAATAGATGAAACTCATCTAAAGAATCAGACAAAGAATTGGCAAAAATACTGTTTTGTTTTTTTAAGTTTCACAGAGGTTCCCAACTCCTGGGCCACGGGCCGGACAGAACTGCCAGGAAAAAAAAAGAAACATGATTGAGCGTAAAAAATACACTGATGGGATGAACTAGCAGGGTTTCTGCAGGTTAAAATGAAAGACTGAATGTAATTAAACACCAGTTCCGTGATCATGCCGACCAAAGTGTGAAAAGTTTGAGGGTCTGGCAGCGAGAACAACAGAAATCCTGAATGATGTGATTTGTTCATGTTATTAAAAATAAAATAAATACATGAAATAAAAGTCGACGCTTGTCCAAGCTGCTGTTGCAGCAGCATTTGACTGAAGGATCGAGGGAACCTCTGCGTGAACAATAACTCCTGCAGTTTAAAACCTTCTGAAACATCGTCACTCATGTCTAAGGTTAACGCTCATTCAGTTTGTTATTTTCACGTGGTCGTTAGTTTGTAATAGCGGCTGTCGCCACTTTAAATGCTGTACATTAATGTGGAATAAAACGGTGGAATTAAATCACCATTTTGACAGATTCCCTTCCTTTTTTTCCCTTTTATAAATAAAGTTAACAAGCAGCTCTCAAGAGGCACATTATTTACACTCCCCCTTCACACTCCACCAGTAGAAAAGAAGTTTGTAATACAATTCCAGGATTGAATTTGAAACTAAGTGGCTTATTGAGGTGGTTATTAGGATTTTTTTTTTTTAACAGTAATAAACCACACTGTCTTTAAAGCTCAGTGTGTGCAATTAGATAGGTTTTCTAAACAGAAAGTCAGTCTGTGTTTGGTGCTGTGAAGGCCGGGTTTTCCTTGGGCCCTCCCCCAAGGTCTGAGGGTGGGTGTGATTGGTCTCTGCTGGGGTGGGCGGTATTTGGTTGCGTGGGATGTTCTGAGGCGGCTGCCGATGGATCTGTGCCGTCGTCAGATGAATTTCTGTGTGACGTCGCCGCCGCTGTTGCCTCCGCCTCCTCATTGGGAACCTGGAAACGAGCCGAGAAAGGTGATGGTGGTTTTTCATTTGCAGCACATGTGAATGTGAAGAACATTTCAGAACCGTTCTTTTCATTTAATACAGTCTAGAAACCATGTCTTAAATGACCGAGAAACATCTGGCTGGAAAAAGACAATTATTTCAACACCAGGACACAAACTCGATGCACGATGATATTTTTTGACCATAAGTCAATAAGTCTATCTGCTGCACTGACCCCTGTGAGTCCGTAGCCTCTCGTGTTTCCTCGGAATTCTCTACGCTACTTTTTGATCCAACAACAAAACGTTTGTTTTTTTTTAACTGTAGGTGATCTCATAGATGTCGACTGCCTGCTCGAGATGATAAATTATTTCAGGCTGACCGGGTCTGTCTGCGGTTTGGCGACAGGTGAACCATTCATGGGTCAGAGCAGACAGCAGATATCTGAGGGCTCAGAACACCACACTGCTGCATAACAAGTAAAAAAAAATTACGTTATCTGCAAAGGGAAAAATATGTGAAGGTAATCATGAAGGCCGCCTTAAGGGTAATTCTCTTTTAATACTTAAAGAAACCTGAGTAAATAACAGACGACCTTGTCTGGTGGCAAGGAGCAAAAACACAAAACTGAAAAAACATACGATGCCAAAGACATTAAAACAGGAAATAAATGAGGACGAATATTCAAATACATAAAATCAGAAAAACAAGAGGATCAAGGGAAAATCTTTTTGGGGAAATGGCTCTGTTTGGGTTGGGAATAAAGACTGAGTAGTCAACCAATCAGCAGCCAGACAAAGGCGTCAATCATTTAGAAGAAGGGCAGCGGTGTTAAATTAGTGCAGGGCTTGTGGGTTAGAGACCGATCTCCCCAGGGTGACGATGGGACGCTGACCGACCCGTCACCTCCAGAACTGGACCTGCCAGCTACAGAGACAACCACAGCTGGTCTCACATCTGTGCAAACATCAGAGTGGAAATTCGGCTTTATTTTGACGAATCGACCACATATTTGAGATTTAAATGGTCATCTGAATAAAATAATCATGATTTGCCGGCACAACATTATTCTTTGGGGTCAACTGGACTTTACCGGACTCAACGTGGACTTTATATTAAAACAGTATTCGTCAAAAAACAAGCACAGACAGAAAAAGAGCAAAACTTAACCAAACCTAATTTAGTTAAATATCTTCGTGCAACCAGTTTTCAAACAAATATTTAAGCACAAAGTCACTCAGTTGGTTTGGGGCTGGGGGTGGGTGTGTAAATCAGGAATGCATGCGGCTCACATGACGTCAGGCGTGGGAGTTCTTACAGACACACAAAGACGTATGCATGCATGTACACACCCACACAGCAGACAAACACACACGTAGACGCAGGTATGGATGAGTCACTGTGATCACAGCATGCACACACACACACACACACACACACACACACACACACACACACACACACACACACACACACACACACACACACACACACACACACACACACACACACACACACACACACACACACACTTTAGTTTTCCCTTGACCTTCACACACACACAAAAAAACTCACCTTTCTTCAGTGTCTGTGCGTGTCTGTGTGTGTGTGTGTGTGTGGGAAGTCGGTTAGAGGAGGAAGTGTCAGAAGGTTCAGGTAAGTGAAAGTTAAAGACACATTTCCCACACTTAAACCATCAGACAGACATAACAGACGGAAACAGTGTGTTGTTGGTATCTTACTCCATTTCTGCAGCTGTTTCAAGTTTTACCTCAGAAACACAAACCAGCGGCTAAAACATTTATTAGTTCATAGTTTTATTGAATATTTGTTATCTGAGAGTCTCCTCTAAATCTAAATGAATCACAAAAGCTTTGTTGAAATTAACAGAGACACCAACTCATGCTGTCAGGAAATGTTTTAAAAACCAACAGGAGGAAGCTGAGGCCAGAGGACTTTTAAACAGCTGAGACGGAGGCGATTATCGATTGTATTCATTGCTTTCACATCTGATATTGGCTGGCGGAGTTTTTACATCCAGCATTATTTAAAAGCCGAGAAAAGCAGAAGACTCCTGCATATGAGAGGCTTGAGTGAGAGAAAGTTCAATATTTTTAATATAAAATTTGAACTTGAGCAATGAACAATGAATCAATTATCAGAACAGCTGATGATCAATTTTTCTGCAGTTCAAGTGATCAGTTGATTCTATAGTTTTATAAATTTTTTGGATTAATATGGGTCTTCACAGTATTGGATGCTGATTATAAGCAACTGTTGTTTAAAAAAAAAAAAAAAATTAAACCTTTGCTTTTACTTTTTATTATCACAAACATATTTTCTATTTGTTCATTTTTTTTGTTTTTTTATATAAAACCAGACTGACAGAAACTGCCCCTGAGGCATTTTAGAAAAAAAGGGGTCACTTTACATTACAGGGAAAAAATACTAAGCTGAGCCTCCATTATCTGAATGTTCTTGAAAATGATCTAATGACAGGATGTGTCTAAAACTAAATGCTGACATGAGCATGTTCTACTAACATGTTAAAAACTACATGCTTAATGTTATCATGTTAACATATCCAGAACCTGACTTGAATCGTGACTGTGTTCACCTGCTTTGGGCGGGTCTCTGGGGGCGGTCCACCTTTCCTCGCCAGGTTCATCATCTCTTTGATCTGGACGACGGCGAAGGCAATGGTGACCCAGGGGGCTCCGGACAGGACCCAGGCTGGTCGGGTCACGTCCTCCTGGTCCTCCTGGTGCTTGGTCTTCCTGACGGGCAAGACGACACCGTGACGGGCCGGGGCCAGGCTCCCGACTGTGGTCTGGTTCTGTACCAGGTCAATGGTGGCTATGGGAACTGGGCTTGAGGGGACCGGGATGTTCTCTGCCAACATTTTGTCCTCTGAGGAAAAATGAAGAAAAAAAAAAAAAAGGACATTACAAAAGGAAATTTCCTGTTTTTTAGATTCAAAATCATCTTAAATATTAAAAATTTGCAGCCAAGAGCAAATCTTTAAGATATATAATAGTGATAATATATATTTTTTTTTGTGTGAAGTCTCTTGATTCCCTAAAACATGCGCCTTCTTGTTCATGTTCTTTCCCCTGAAGAAATGAGGCAAAATCTTTTACACCTTCCACCACATTTAACCTGGTGAAAACTGCAGGTGTGGGCAGGGGAGGTCGGGCGGTTCCCACCTTTCTCCTCCGTCTCTCCGGTTAAACACTGGATGAAGGAGAAGATGAGGAGGATGACGAGCGAGGCCATGCCAATGCCCCTGAATGTCGCTGCAGCACCTGTGAAGCAAACAGGGAAACTGTAAATGGGTCTCGGAGCAACTGGAAGGTGACGCTTGGGGGAAGAATCAAGTTGTGTCTAAAGTTGGAAAAGTCACTTTTTGGCCATGAGGGGTTGTAAAACAGCTGAAACGCTGATAAATCTCAGGTTATCAAGATGTTATTGAAATAATATTCTGCACCAAAGTGGCCAAATGAAACAGCTAATGCATCTAAATCTCCACTGATCAGAGCAGGTGCTCCAAATAAACATTTTACTTCCTGCGTGTGAACGCGTTGGCCACACCACCGCAGCCCTGCCGTACCGAAGTAACTGACGAACACGCCCCCCACCATGGCCCCGCAGCCACGGCCCAGGCCTAGGTGGAGGCCCTGCAGGATCCCCTGTGCTGACGTCCTCAGGGCCGAGGGCACCGCGGCACTCAGGTAAGAGATACAGGCTGCCCAAACAGAGGCGTGGGTCACACCTGGGGGGACACACAGGGACAGATATGGGTCACACTGACACTCTCATCAACGGTTAATTTGTTAATGGATTAATAATGCATTTTAGATTTCATTTAACTCTGATCTGCACATTTTCTTGGTTTTATGTCTTTGTCTTATTCAGTTTCTGAAACTTGATACGTAAATAAAGTTGTTACTATTATTACTAAAATGTGACTCTCGGGTTAGGACCTCGACTTTCAGTGGCTCATTGTGTTTTAAAATTAAATCTTGAAAACAGTAAAGACACTTCATGCTCTAAAATACAAAAACAAGACAAGAGCAACGAGAAATAAAATTCAATTTTGTGAGAAAAGAGAAAAGAGATTGATATTTCTTTTTTCCAAATTAGATTTTGGAATCATTCTTTGGCTTTTGGAGCAATTTTAATATAATTTTATATCATAAATGACTCAACATCAATCAGCAATATGAGAAAAATGGACATATTCATTCACCCCTATTTTCATTGTTTGAGTAACTCAAGAAAGATATAAAACCAACCCCTTATTTTGGAGTCCAGATGTCCAGCTTCCTGCCCGTGGAGACTGAGAGGTAAACGTGTCATGTGACCGCCACGCCTTCTCAGAGCGCCAGCGGCAGCTGTTTACACATTAAAGCTATGGAGGTGCAAACAACAGTAAAAATGTGGCCTATTTCTGCCTCGGCTGTCGCATGTTAATGCTGAACAGAGATTAAGACGTTTTCATTTCTTGTTTTAATTTAAACTTTTAACGGTTTCAATATGTCGATCCAAGGGTGAAAAAAGGCCATGACCTTGAAGCACTGAACCAGTTTTCACTTGTTTACTCTGTGAGGCATCAGTGTTTCCTCAGGGCGGACATCTTAAACAAACCACCCACACTCTGTCATTTCTTAAATTATACTTTACTATATTATAATTTTTCTTTGTTATCTTTTGTTTTATTTCTTTGCACTTGCTTTTTATTTTATCTAATTTAGTTTGATTCACTCTAATTTAAATACTGTAACTAACTTCTTAAAATTTTTAACTAAAGCTTTAAAGCTACTTAGGTTTCAGCGTCAGGGTGTTAAATTTATTCCACTCTACAAAGGTAGGTGATGCATGAGATTAACCAAACGTTTTCCTGATATAATTTGTGGTGATAGTTTATTTTACAGGTCAAACAATATTTCCCTAGAAAGGAGCTGATATATTTCTACAAATTCAGTTATTCAAGATTCCTGGAAAACAGCTGCAATTATTAGTTATCAATCAGTCTATCGATAAAGGGTTTCTATTTTTATTCACTGTTGTAGTCAAAAAATACCCCGGTGCTGATTGAAGCTTCTCAGACGTGGGTTTTGACTGTTAATTCAATAAAAACACACAATCTGAATACACCAACTTGGGGCTTTGGGAAATTGCAGCAAACAATGAGCTTGTGTTCAACTATCACACCTCAACTAAAGGCTACATAATAATATTACTACTAATACTACTAATAATTATGATAATAACAATACTAATACAACTAATAATACTAATACTAATAATAATAATGTTGAGATGCTAAATGTTCAAACTGAGCTTCAGCCATTTCCCTGGGGATTTTCTCAGCTTTCTCAGCTCCGGCCGCCTCCACCGACCGGCAGACCCCGCCTCAACGCCGCTGGCGGTCCGGGCCCAGCAGGAAACAGGCCGCCTGATAAGCGTCCTGTTGGATAAACAGCGCCAGTTCCTGGTTGTCCCCTGGGTCCTAGCTTCCCCCCCTAGAAAGAGGAGTGGACGGACATTACCTTGAAGGACTTCCATGGGCAGGACGGTCCAGGCGTTCTGCAGGTAGGAGATGTACAGGTACCGGGCGGTGTTGCAGGCCAGGCCTATGTACAGCACTCTGGGGGGTGGGGGGTGGGGTGTTAATATATTTGTCTAAACGGCCTAAATCACACTTCAACAAACCAACAAATGGACTGATGGAGCCAGAATTAAAACCAAAATCCCTCCCATTAACTACTGTCCCGCACCGGTGCTCTAGCCACCCAGTTACATTATGGATTTAAGGCGGAAACTTTGTTTTCCTTGCTCCAAACCGGAGCTAATCTGAGTATTTTTTTTTTCTTAATTGAACCATTTGGGCTCCCACTGGGCTCCTCTGATTAATTATAAATCAATTAAAGACTCAAAACAAGAGTCAAATGACTCACAGGTGGCTGGCAGGCAATGATGTCCGCTGACATTTTGATTACAACAAATGTAACTAATAATAATGAAAAAAGAAATTTCAAAATTCCCAAGAAATGTCTTAAATTGATTCATCTATTATTTTTGCATTACAAGTAAAAATGAAAGTATAATATTCTGTACTTGGTTCACAAAAATGAGAATTTAAGAAAAACGAACGTCTGGTAATTTTCTAGAAATATTTACCTTTTGCATTTGATTGGTCTTCTTTCAATATAAAGATTAATCAATCGACTAAAAGGGCTCTGTATCAGCGATGGTCTGAGCTCTTCTCTGTCTGCAGCAGCTGATAAAACACACTTTAACCGAGTACGGGCATCGGTTCATTTGGGTCCGTTAGGCTTCTACCTTCTACCGCTGCTATTGTTTAAAACAGAAAATGTAATGTAAGTTCTCAGAGTCTGAGGTGATGGGTTAAAACAGCATCTCTTGCATCGCCAAAGGTCGAAAAAAATCCAAAATTAACAAAAGGTTATAAAAAGGTGGAAAAAAGCAAACCAAAGGCTTTTTTAAAAAAGGGACAAAGAACCGAGCTGACAATGCGACACACCCTGAGCCAGTTCATTTGTTCGTCACTAGACAGGATTGTTTCAATGTTTGTTCAGTGTGTGCGCATGCACACGCACACACACACACACACACGCACGTGCGCACACGCACACACATGGATGCACGCACGCATACACGGTGTATGAGCTGAGGATCATTAACACCCACAGCAGCTTATTTGCTGATGTGGGTGTCACGCGTTAAGATTTTTCCTGGTGATGAATCGATTCAGACTCGTGATCATTTAGTACCTGAGCTCCTGTTTAGCTGCTCTGACAAGTTTCCCAACCCAAACACACTCAAACACACTCAATATAAACCATATGTGTTGTGTGTGTGTAGGCCAGCATGTGTCCTTACTAGCAACAGTTTAAGTTTATTGTTCTGTAGAAACACAACAGTGGCAGATTTCACTGTTGCCTGACCTATTTTACACCTAAATACTAAACACAGCCAGCAGTGATGAGGACGCATTAGGGTTGGGTTTTAATGCCACAGCCGAACATACATTTCTGTTATTTTAGCCCCTGGGCATAATAGAGAGAACAGGTGGCAGAACCGGGTGGAGAACCAGGCCAAACACAAAAGAAAAAACTTGGACTCAGTTGAGAACGAAGAACAGCTGAGCCTTTTTTTAAGGGAGTAAATGCTGTAGGCAGAAGGGTGGCACATCAAAAATATAAGACCTGTCACGATTAAAATGACCTTAAAGTTTTTAAAATGACTGCTTAACTTTTTAAGGATCCACAGGAACCCTGTAATGATCCATCCTTACACTCCTCAAGTTGGCATCACGGAAGCCGAGTCTATGTCCAAATTCAATGTAAATTAAAACTTTGTTTTTTATAAACACAAAATGCACGACGAGAAAAAAGCACAACACGATGGAAATAAGGTGTGAACCTTCCTGTTTTCCTGTTTTCTTCGAGATCCAGTTGTTTTCTCTGCACAGTAGAAGCTGCAGTGGATGTCGACCTCAGACACTTTATGAGCATCATGATTTATTCACAAGGTCTGTTTTCACTGAGCTGCAGTCCGTCGCATTTTGTTTTTCATCGTTTTCAGTGGAGCGTTAAAAAACAAAAACAAACAAACAAAACAAACAAACATTGAAAACAAACAATAACAGGTGGCTGGGAGAGACACTTTGTGAATCTGCCGCCATCTGAAGTCTCTGGTCCACGTGGACAAAAGCAGGTCAGAAAGCTGTTTGTGATAATACACATCCAGGAACCGGTTTGCTTTGAAGCAGTAGCAGCTGTTGATGATGATGATGATGATGATGATGATCGTCCTGCTGCCATCGGGGTTGATGGAGGACACCTGCCACACGAGCAGACTGACTAACATCCCCCTGCCTGCGAGAGACCAAGGCCCAGGGCAGGATGCTGAGCCTGCAGCTCCACTCTGGTCTGGCTCAGACTTTCCAGTCAAACAGGAAGCATGTTCGCGGCAGGGCGCCACATCCGCGAATACGTGAAGAAAACGCAGCGTGAATGAGACACCGTGGAGTCAGCAGCTTCAGGGTCTGCTTCTGTTTTACTTTTGTTTTGCCGTTTTACTTTAAAGCAAAATGAACTAATGTTACAGGACCAAAAACTAATAATAAGGGCTAGGTATCGTTTGAAATCTTCCCTTCTTGTTCCAACACATCGACATTATTGTTCTGTCTCAATACAAAAACAATCAATCCTTACTTTGAGGATTAAAATCATCTTTTTCTCCATTACTTTTTTTTTTCCCCACACCAGACTTTAAGCACAATCCGACTGATCAATCAACGCATCAATAGGTCCGATCGCAAGGAGGAAGAGGAGGTACTGTGCATTTGCTTCGAGTTTCGGTGTGTCCCATTTCCCCTCAGGAAGGGGGCTGTTAAGACTCATAAACAAACGTAGCTTAAAAATGAAAAAAAACATGACACTCACAAATTTCTGCTAAATAAAATCATAATCATTGTGTCAGACTTTCCATTTTTTCTTTTGAATGACTGAGGTTTTTTTTTTTTTAATCTTTTCAAGCCTGTAAAAATAAATTAAAGACTGAAGAAGAGTTATTATAAGAACAGTAGATGTCAGAGATTCAACATCCCACCATTATTAATTATTAATAATTCTGAGACATGCTTTTAAAGAGGAACAGCTTCATTACAATACTGTCACACAGGCTGTTGGTCACAATTGATTTTTGTGTTTTTTGTGAGAACCCCTTTAACTTCTTGTCCTGTTGACCGAGGAGCCAATTCAGTGAGAGGTTTTCTGTGCAGGAACCGATGAAGGTTCAGAGCTACAGCCTGAAATCTATCGCCAGGCTCTCAAATGTCCCTGCTGCCTGCGAGGTCCGGCCCCCGGTTCCCTCCAACCGAAACTCGCCAAGTGTCAATGAGACCATTGTCCCGGTGATGCGGGTTCCCTCCTCCCCACTCCGACTACCTGCAGCCGCTGCCGCAGAGCGGAGGACAGATTTAACAGTCCAGCTTGTGGCACTTTGTAATCTCTTTCTCTCCCTCTCTCAGAGACACACACACAAACACACTTATTTATGGTGATGAACGAAAACTCTCCCTATTTCCTTAACAGGTCGTGCTGGGGTCACACACAGCTGCGAGAAAAGAGGAAACCCGGTTGATTTATGACACAGGCTGGATGGTTTTAGCCTCAAAGCTCAGGTTTGATTGGAAATAAATGACTCTGGTTTCATTTATTTCACTTAGAGCTGAAATAAATCAGTCGCTAGAAAAATAATTGCAACTATTTTGAAAATCTCATAAAAGTTTCTGTTATTTTTCCAACAAATAAGCCAAATATTCTTTGATTCCAGCTGGTCTCTGGACTACTGGTTAAACAAAATAAAATTTTTAAAAATGCAACTTTTGGCTCTGAGAAGTTTTTGGACAATTATCTGACGTTACCAGGAGTAAACAAAGGAAGAAATGATCGGCTGATTTTTGATAATAATAACCATTAGTTGCAATGTGCTCAGTTGGCTGCAAATTAACCTAAAACACTTCAGGTCTTTGTTGTGAAACCCGAATGCATCATCATGGTTACAGTCGATCGAACCGACCATCGACAGCTGCCAATATCTCTGGACGCCAGAGAGTCTTACCTGATGTGTCCGACTAGCTCGATGAACTTGTGGCTGGTGAAGTAAGCTGCGAGCTCGGAGACGTGGCTGAGGACGGAGCAGACGCCGAACAGCGTGGTCGTCCCCTTCAAGTCCTCCAGGTGCCAGTAGAGGAAGCTGAAGACGAAGCCGTAGCCAAAACCCATGAACCATGCGACGAACAGCACCGAGCCGTAGCGCACGCTGCAGAGGAGCCGCAGGAGGTCGCTGTAGTGGAACTCCTGATCGGGGCTGATGGGACTCTGGTCTGAGGAGCCGCACTCCGGCATTGACCTTGGGCTGTCCGGCTGCTCCACCGTCCCCTCTGGAAGCTCCTGCTGGTAGCCGCCCCCTTCCTCAAAGTAGAACTGCGTGGCGACGATGAACGCCACGCCCATCAGCACACCGAAGACGATGAAGGCGATCTGGTAGTTGTGCAGGCGGTAGTCGGACAGGATGCAGCCAACACCGTCGATCACCACGGTGATGTGTGTGTGGTCGATCCAGATGCCCACCAGCAGCATGGCCAGCCCCCAGCCCAGAGAGCCCCACATCCTCTGCAGGCCGTAGCGGTCCCGGGCCTTACCCAGGTACTGCAGGGTGACAGTGTCCACGATGGTGACGGCCGGCGCACTGAAGAACTCGCCCACGATGATGACGAGCAGGATGAGCAGGAAAATGGTCTCCACCTGGTCCTGGTTGTAGATGATCTGGTACACCTTGGCTTTGGTTGGAGCTGGGGAGGTGGTGGCCATGGTGTGCACAGTGGCATTTCCTGGGATCTGGGTGGTGTTGGCTGGCTTGGAGGTGGGCGATGTGGTGTTGGCGTCGGCACTCCGTTTGTACAAGTGGAGCACACTGAGGTCCAGGAGCCCAGGGAGGTCCGGAAGGCTCCGTCGACTCCTCCCGCTGCTGTTGGTGGAGTTGCTAGGATGCGTGATGTTACTGTGCGGCAGAGTCGTTGTAATGGGCGTCACCGTTGTCGCTGGGGCGCCACCTTTTTCCTCACATTTCATTGCGGCTGGTTTCACAAAGCCAATGCCGCAGTTGAACACCAACCAGCAGAGCACAGAGAACAGCAGGACAGCCTTCCCCTTCTTGAAGCGGTCGGCCACCACGCCCCAGAAGGGGGCGCTGCAGAACTCAATGAAGTAGCGGATGCCGACCAGCAATCCGCTGCGGCTGGCCGCCATTCCGAGCTGCTTGTAGTACACGGCCAGCAGCGGGTGCAGCGAGCCGTAGGCAGCGTAGAAGAAGAAGTAGAAGACCTTGGAGACGAGGAGGTGGCCGTTGATGCGGAGGCACATCCTCTTGCAGCAGCCGATTGAGTCGGACTGTGAGGGCTGGGGCTCCGCGTCCGAGGTGTGCACGGGCATCCCAGAGTCGCCTGCCTGCCGCTCCGCCGACATTGCATTGAACGGCTCGGCCAAAACATACTTCCTCTTCTGCTCCTCCTCCTCATCCGTCAGGATGGCAACCTTGTCGTCAGCTGGCATTATCTGGAAGATAAGGAAATGAGGGTGAGAGCAGCTGCAGGGAAGCGGCAGCAGTGCCGCCGCCAACGGTCGGTAAACAAATGATCCTGAGTTTAGCTGGCGGCGTTAGCCTGCTCTGCTAAACATAATCACGTTTGGCTGGAAGAACCGAACATGATTTTATGGTCCTCAGCCATGTTTGGAAATAGACCCTGGTGCTGTTGTGTGAGCAAACATCTTCCAGTGATTCGCTACGCGTTACTCGCTCTGACTATATACATAAAAAAAGGTCTGGAGATTTTCCAGCATCAGTCGCTGTCTCATTCTGGTTTTAATCAAACAGTTCGTGCTAATATAAACAGCCCTGTCTTAAGAGGAGCAGCTTTAAATACAACACACAAAGTCCTTCAGCTGCTACTTTATGGAGAGGAATGATGAAAAGACATATCGGGGTTTAATCGATAATCGATCTTTGAATTGATCGATCCATGGTCCACTGATGACTCTATTTAAAAAAAACAAATAAATAAAAATCAGCCGTTTGATTCAGGACACTAATATTTATTTAATTATCTCCTCTTCTTCTTTCATAAAGAAAAGCACAAGTTATTTTTACCCTATGAAATAGAATGATGGGATATCACACAACTCTGAAGCATGAATGCACAAAAAACGAACAAAATAATACAAAAAATGATGCCAATAATAGAAAAAAGGTTTCACCAAGCGGTAACTGTGCTTTAAACAGCCTGGAGTCCGTCTGTCATTCTAGTCCAGGTCTGACAAGTCGTTTTTGGTCTGAGGTGGCATGGATGGAGTTGGACCTGAGGTCTCTGGAGGTCCACGGACCCCATTTTGAGACACATTACTACGTCGGGGGGACTTGAATAACTGATGAAATGTACGACACTGATCAATACAGGAACCTGTTCGTCCGAAGACCACTGGAGGGCCACGGACCCCGGTTTGGAAAACCGTCCATCCGTCACAGACGGTCACCGACGGTCTCATGCGGAAGTATCCGATAACTTGGATAAAGCTTCGGTATATTTCACATGTAAAATGCGCAAAACTCCGCGAATCTAAGTGTGAATTTAAGGAAAATGTCGTTACTGGTCAAAATAAACCGGAAACGACTCCCACACGTCACAGCTTCGTTCATGCTCACGTCCCCTCAATTAAACGGTTAAAACACATTAGAATAAAAACAAGTGGAAAATAAAACACAAAATTCAAACAGGAAGCCGGTTCCTCTTCTCACCTGCTCAGGTAACCGCTCCCATTAAACTATGACTGCGCAGTTTCAGATGAATATTTCTTTCTTCGGTCGGACATTGTTTCACAGAGAACGGCTCATGTTTATGAAGGTTTTTAATCGGCGGTAAGGTGTGAGTTTTAAGGCGGGAGCTCCGGCGTTAACGTCTCCGGCTCCGCGTCTCCGGCTCCGCGTCTCGGTGGAGAACAACGGGGCGACGGCGGCTCGTCGCACCGCAGCTCGCACCTGTCGCGAAGCTGCCGTCAAGCGACGCGGCAGCATCCGGCCGCGCCTTCAAAACAAAACCCGCCGCTGCGCTCGGACCGGATCAGATTATAAAACAAACGTGTCCTAGACTCGTTTTAATGAAAAGAAATTATTCCTCAAGACGATCCCCGGTAAATGTGAGCTTTAAAATAATTCAAAAACATAATTATATAGAATCAACAGATTTTGATACCATTTAAAATAAAATATCGTTAGTCTAGGCTGTCATATTATTATTATTCTGTCTATCAATATAAAGTTTTATCCTCTTAAATCTCCTGTGTATGTAAAGCAATGCACTGCATACATCTAGGAAATAAATAAATTGATCATGAAAAAAATCAATTCATGGTTAATTTATTAATGGACTATTGATCTACACAATTTTTAAAGGCAAAATATTTTAAAAATTCAGATTGTCGTTTAACCTCAATGATAATGAATTAGTTTGGGTTTTTGACTGTTGTTAAAGTAAAACAAAGCATCTGGATCTGACTCTTTCGGCTCTGGTAATTTCACACGGGCTTTATAAATAACCTATATCAGAAAAAATAGTACTACAGTACTAAATTCGATGTTTTTTGCAGCAAAATTTCAACCGTATTTTGTAGTGCTCTTACTTTGTCTGTGTCCGGTAATTTTCTGCGGTAATTGCAGTGACGTGACTCCGCCTGAACGTCTCCAGTGTGTCAATTGAAGGGGAAACTTCCATTAATCACAGTGAGAACAGTGAAAACACACAAACAAGCCACTTATCCAACTTAAACACACACTGCACAAGCTCAACAGTCTAACTGGGCCTGAGTAGACTGTAAAAACCCCATATTACAGGATAGATATGAAAATTGAATGAATTAAAGAACAGAGAGTGCAGTATTAGTATAATTTCCCTACATTTAGTATGTACAGAAAACCTGCACTTGATTCTAATCTATGTTAATTTCAACGTTTCAACGCGTCAAATGAGTCGAGTGACATATAACAAAGACGAGAGAAGTTCCTGGGAAACTTTCATAAGGAAACAAAACCGCGCTCATCTGGTTCCGGCAGAAAATGAAGTCAAACATCAATAAAATGATTTTCGGTGCAATGTGTCTTTTCTACCTGCAGGGATCGCTGTAGATGTAAATATCCCGTGGATGGAGACAGCTCAAGTGTTTCTTCATCTTGATCTACTGAAAAAAAATATGAGAACGTGGACAAATGTTTGTCTTAAATGAGAAACTTTATACAATCAGATGTCACAAGATCCAGTTTAAAGTTTTACAAAATTAAGAGTCACATAAGGAAACATTAAAAGCACATGACTGCTGCTTCAACTTCATCACATCCATTCACATAAAAAATAATTTGTTTCACATGAGAAAATAAACATTTTTTTTATTAGAGAACCCGTCAAATTAGGGGAGAAACTTCATAAATATATAATGTAATTCAGGAAAAGTAAAGTATGTTTGTTGTGAGGCAGATGTGTGTTTGACAGAAAAGCTTTCTAGGCTTTCCGGTGCAAAGCAGATGGAAAATCCTTCCAGCAAACACCCGACAAAATGAACCGCAGAATCCAAAATCTCTTTCCAGGCGTTCCAGATGTTTTTGTGGGATTTACACAAAAACACTGCCTCCCTGAAAAAAGAAGAAAAAAAAAGGACGGGAAGAAAGTGAACTGAGCTACATTTGTTTTTCAGGCGAGGACAGAAGAGGAGGAGGAGGTGTCAATAGTCTGACTCGTCTGACAGCTCTGCTTGCTGCGTCCAGTGCTTCCCCTTCTTCTTCTGCTTCCTCTTCCTCTCGCCCATCAGCATGGCAGCCAGCACGGTGATCACAACGGTCACGGTGATGATGAGCACGGTGACTGTCTCGGCGATGCACAGCTCCGTGTCCACGTCCATCAGCCGGTAGTCCTGGAGGACAGGAGGCGCCTTGCAGGTCAGGTTGTAGTAGTCGTCCAGGAAGAGCCTCTGGATGCTGCGCAGCTTCCGGAAGAGCCTCTGCAGGTCGCAGTCACAGTTCCACGGGTTCCCCTCCAGCAGGATGTGGGTGCTGTAGGTGTGGATGCTCAGGAACGTCTTGAAGGAGATCCTGGACAGCTGGTTGTCGGCCAGGTTGAGTAGGGTCATGCTGACGAGCGGCTTGAAGACGGAGATCTCCATCTCGCCGATGTGGTTCCCGGCCAGGTTGAGGACCTCTAGGGAGCGCAGCATGGAGAAGATGCCGCTGCGCAGGGACGTCAGCTGGTTGTCCTCCAGGTGGAGCTGCCGCAGGGCGCTCATGGAGGAGAAGGACCTGGTCTGGATGGCGTGGATGGCGTTGCTGGTCAGGTTCAACCTCTGGAGGCTGTCCAGGTGAAGGAAGCTCAGGCTGTCCAGGCTCGTCAGGTGGTTGTGGGCCAGCTGCAGCTCCCGCAGCTGAGCCAGGCCGATGGAGAAACCCTCCGTCAGGGCGGAGATCCGGTTCCAGCTCAGGTCCAGCTTCTGCAGGAACTCCAGCTGGGAAAAGCCGCCGTCCTCCACCATGCTGATGTTGTTGTTCTGCAGCAGGAGGACGCGGAGTTTGCGGTTCTTGCTGAAGGAGCGTTCGGGGATGATGGAGATGTGGTTGTCGGACAGGTCCAGCAGCTCGGTGCTGGGGGTGACCCTGCCGGGCAGCTGGGTGAAGAGAGCCCGTGAGCAGATGGTGAACTTTAGGTCTCCTCGGCAGTCGCAGCCCTGCTCGCACCAGCTGCTCCGAAGCCTGGAGGACGCCTCCGTCACCACCAGCAGGAGCAACACCAACCCTTTCATGGCTCCACCGGCGTTCTGAAAGACCACCGCAGAGGATGTTAACATTCAGTCAAAGTTTAATGAGGGTTTTTACCTCTGATCATTGCCTGAACACCTGCCAAATGAGCAGAAAAGATTTCTTCACCTTTTACAGTTTTTATCACTTTTTCACATTCTTTAAGAAAATATCTTCAGGACCAAACACTTCACTGGCCATTGTATAATTTTTCAAGTAAAAAATTGTTCCGTCCTGTAATATGTTGATGATCAAAGCCGCCAAACCTCCCCAAGCAATTAAGTAGAAAGACTCACAGTTTCCACATCACAGCTCACATCAGCTGCACAGAATTACATGATAGAAAAAGGTGTTTTAATCCAGGATTTAGCTTCATCTGGTTTTACTAAAAAGTCTGGTGGATCTCTACTCAGACCTGCCTGTTTATGTTTGTGTTCAAGGAAAAAGAGGCATTAGAGAAACTTTATGTAAATTTACAAAGACTATTTCTCTTCTTTAACAGTGGTTTCCCACCATTTCAACACACAATCTTGTCTAAATACAAGCTGTATAATCAGGGAGCGATTGGTTCAATTTGATAGTTTTTAGAGGCCTGAAGAGGTAAAGCAATCTAGAAAAAAATACACCTTGTACAGCAAATATATGATTTGTTAGTTGTTTCTAACTTTGTAGAGTTCAGTTTTATTACACATAGGTCATAAATTTAGAAAAACACAGCAGATCATCTTTTCAGTGTGAAAATAGTTCCAGAAACCTCTTTTAAGCTCAGGATGTGGAGAGGTTTCAAGCAGATATACAAACATTTTGGTACTTTAGAGAAATGTTACTTTCAAGTACTTTTGAGTACATTGCTATAAAATGCGTTCCCAACCTTTAAACCAAAATTTATCTCGAGAGTTTCGCGTTTGGAAATAATCCTTTTATTCTCGTTGGGGGATGTCCAAACAGAGGATAGATGTTAAACGGTTAAATGGTTTTCTAAAGCACCAAAGGCACCAATTCTGATGAACTGCAAGGTTTTATCAAACATTATGTTTTAAATTTTACAAAATCTACATCATAATATTTTTCCATTTCGTAGCAAATGAAGAAAGAAGGAGAGGAGAGAAAAGAGCGATGTCTGCTGCTTCCTTGTGGGATTTAAAGAGTCAAACAGCAGCTGAAAAGTCCTGAAAAAAAGTAGAAGATGTAAACAGATAAAATTCTAAACAGCTGCTCCCGTGTTTCCGCCCGTTTACCTGCTGAAGGTCTTCAATGTGCAGCCAGCAGCAGGTGGAAACTGGACATGATGGAGGCAAGTGAAGGCGGATTGTCTCTGCCTGGAAAAGCCGACGAGCGACGCCACAAAGACAGAGTGATGGAAAGAGACACAGCAAGGAGAGGAGGGGGGAGGGAGAGGGGAGGGGGTCGTCAATTATTCACCAGGCAGCGCCGTGGTCGTGCTGAGGGAGGGGAGGGGGGTTATGAGAGGCAAGGGGAGGTTTAAGAGATTGGAGCCAAACTGGGCCACAGAGTGCAGAATTAGAAAGTCTGGGTGGATTTGATTGATTGCAGGCGCAGGGTGTTTATCCCCAGGTGGCTCCCAGGTTTATTTATGGATTCTCTCTGTCTAATATTGTTTTGATCAGGTTGAGTGTCTTAAGAAAGAAGTGGCTTTTTAAATCAAGAGGAAAAAATCTCTCAATTTTTCAAATAATTAAAAGAAAAAAGCAAAAAAAATCCTGTTCAAATGAAATTTCATTATTGTGTCATGTGTATACATGTTTGTTTTTTTAAAGCTGGTGTGCAACCATTTAGATATCAATGTGCTTGACATGCATTTAAATATTTTATTACTAACAGTTGCAGCTTTGTTCTTCATTGACAAACATGATTTAAAAACATGTGGTTTGTCCTGAAGTTCTATGTAATAATGGACTTTATTTAACAAATAAAACCCCAGACTATTCATGTACAATCTAATATATTTATATTATAATTTATATTAGACTACATGTTATTACATACTTTTCCTCCTATTCAAGCACTATTATCTAAACTACCATACATTTAATTTTGTATTTATTGAGCATGCTTTTTAAAAAATGATATTTCTAGTGTGATATTGTTGTTATATTTGATTTCTCTGCATCTATTGGTCCTGTTATTGTTTGATGGAGTCATTTTTGCTTCCAGTGTGCTGTCATACAGTGTAAAAGAGTTTGCACCAATATGTCAAACTAAATAAAGCCTTTAATTAAATTTTTCTGCAATGAAATAAAAAGAAGAAATGACAGCTCGATTAATTTGTAATTCATTAGATATGCAAGTTTAGTTTGTTGAGATCTTGTTAGCTCTTAGGACGTATTTTACATTTAAATTTTTATACAAAGTGAAAAACCTTCTCTATGGGCCTTGACCAGTATCTTGATCATTTCCCTGTCTCCCTACATACATGTTGAAAACGTTCACACAGATTTTCATCTTTTCTTTGGTTTTTGATGTTCAGTTTGATCCAAGATGTCACGCCGGATGATTTTTTATTTGTAGATCAGAGTTGAGCTGCAGAAAATGTGTGAAGGAGTAAAAAACTTAAATTCTGGGGCTTTAGTTTAGACACCTGTGGCTTAAAAGAGACAGTGGCTCCCAGATCCTACAGCACGGATAGTAACCGGTGCCACAGAGGTCAAAGGTCAGGGCCTGCTCCTCTGGGCAAACCCAAAAATCTAATAAAGGACAGATGTGTAAATGTATCACATATAAAAAACTCACATATGAATAAGAGAGATGAGAATGATTGATTAGGACAAAAGAATCCACCTGAAACCAAAGAGGAAAAAAACAGCTACACAACGATTCCCTGGTAGAAAACCTTTAAAATTCAGATTGAAGGCATTACAGGGAGAATCTGAAGTTCTGACTCTTAACTGACAGATATCAGGAGTGAGCTGCTGCCCAGATGTGCCTTTACTTGTTCTCATCTGCAGGATGAGGCGGAGATGAATTGGAAAGACGATGAGCGGACCCGTTGGTCACAGAGAGAAAGATTACACTAATGCCATCCAAATCCCTGGCTCGGATAAACCACTCTCTGCCGCTGCTGCCTCTTAGGAGACAGAGCTCGGAGAACCGGTTTGTCCCGTGGCTCCTTTAGCCTGAGATCTGTTTGGCTTTTTAGCTTTTAGCTGAGTCAGATTTCTTCAGCCCTCAAAGGCCCCGAGGGACGATGCAGAGAATTGACTCCTCGTGTCTGATTCACATTTTACCTCAAAAACTTGTGATTTTCTCAAGATATTAATTATTTATTTGTACGTTACTTATTTAGAAAATCCAGCCTTAAACGTCTTCGTGTGCATCGAGAGCAGAAGTGGAAATATCAGAAATTTACAGACTTGATTACAAATCTTACATTGGAAATGCTTCTTTGGTTAAAGTATCATTGGTGAATAAAGCCACTAACACTGCCTGTGAGGGTTATAAATTATGGTATAAATCATATCAATTGATTGGTATTTCTGATGTATTCATTTTAATTAATTTATTTTATTTTTACTTATTTTAAATTATTTTAGTATTTTTTTCTGTTGTATTTGGCTTGTTTTACCTGATTTATTCACCTGAGGTGCATCAAATTCTCATAGCAAGTTTATGTTGTGTTTTATATGTAAAATCTTAATTTGCTAAGTAACTAGTCAAATGTGAACCTGAGTAAAAAGTCAGGTCTCTTTCTCTGTTGATTTTATTTATTATTTGTTTGTTTTATTTTTGTTTTCTTATTGTCCAGTGCTGTGGTGTTTCCAATATTTCTGCAGAGGAACTTCACCTGTGACTGTGCTGTCTTCCTCACCTTCCTCCTCTCTGTGGGATTTTCTGTCAAGGTCCTGAGTTTTTCTGTTCAGCCAAAATAGAAACACAAACACATCAAAGTTAGTTTTTCTTTATCCTCTACAACCTGGTTTATTACTTTCAGCCTTCTGCATTTATGTTTTGTGCGTTTCTTATAATTTGCTTTGGTCCTTTCGGAACCACGGAGGTTCTTGGGTTCCTCCCTCCGGACGATGCCGGTGATGGTACGGTGGTGTTTCCTCTCACAGATATTGTGTGTCTGCAGGGATCCGGTTCCACACAACCTTTGACTTGACCTGGATAATTGTACTGCATAATAATGGCGGCTGGGAGCTACTTCAGTTACCTCCCCACTCTACACTTTGCTTGATTGTTGCAGGAGTTTCTAACGTCGGCAGATCCCTGGTTTTTTTGGGTGAAAATGTGGCCTCTTTACAATGTCAACTTTCCAGAATGAGGAAACGGACGTGTTTTGTTTCAGTGTTATCTGGAGTTAGTCAGTTTATAACGACACATTTACCATAAATCAAGGCTTTCTTTACAAAATAAAGGATATCAGTTATGAACACAAAGAGTTTTTTTGTTAAACCTTAATAACCTGAAAACCCCCAAAAAATAAAAAAACTGATGATTATATCAGACTATATCAGTCAAAAGACACCAAACAACACATGATCTTCAGTGTTTTGTTCTCTATATTTCAATTTCTGAATAACAAAAAGCATTTCCAACAAAATACAAACTGTAAAAACATTCATTATGAAACAAATAAAGATTTTCCAGCGATATAAAACTCTGTACTAATGCTTACTCCTACAACTACCTGTACTATTATTACATATTCTGCAACTGATACTACACCTAAAACTACTACTACCACTACTGTACCACTGCTATCACTACTAGTACTATTGCTATTACTACTACTACTACCACTATTAGTACTACTAACACAATCAATACTTTACCACTGCTACTACTAGTACTATTGCCACTAATACTAATACTGCTACTGCTACTACTACAACTACTGATACCACTACCACTACAACTTCTCTATCATTGCTTTTATTAATGTGGGTACCACTTACTACTTCTACCACCGCCACTGTTTCCTCTACTACTCTTCTACTACTAACTATCCTGCTACTAGTGCTACCTCTTCTTCAACATTCTCTAAACACAACTACAACTACTAGTAAAACTACTCTACTACTACTATTTTGCTAGGTACTAATGCTGCTGGTTATTACGACTACTATCACCTCTGCAATGGGACAAACCACACAGATGTAAGTATATTATTAGCGATGATCTGTCAACATACCTTATGTCTATCTGCTAAATAGGTATAAATGTAGTATGTGCGTATGTGTGTAAACACTGTGTGCTGTCCCTGTAGTGATGGCGCCTACTCAGACGTGTCCAGCTGGATGAAGTGGGAGCGTTAACACCCACCGGACTATCAGAGAGCAGGCGGATTACTGTAAATCAGAAACCCTGACAGTGAAGCCATGAAAGCTGCCCTGGTCCCAGCGAAGACGCTAATCGTTAATCCCTGTAGATGAGGATTAGCTCCATGTTCTGCTGCTGCTGAGGAGAACGTCAAAGTCTCGCTCTGTCTTCATCTAGATCCCAACAGAACCCACAGTGACGTTCACACATCTTTTGTTTATTATCACGTTCGACAAAGTAAAGCACCAGGTCTCAAAGTTTGAGATGACTTGCCTAGATGATGTTTGGTATTTTGTCTTGGGAAAATCAGTCAGTTAAAATTGAGTCAGTCATCAAAATCTACTAAATTACTTGATACAGTTTTAATCCTTATCATCATATTCATATCCTCTGAATCATATCAGCTTTATGTGAAACCTGATCTAAACATCATATTCCAGCTGTCATCAGTTACCAACAGCGTAGAACTGATCAGTCTAATGATCAATCACAGGTTAACATGTGCCACATACGTAGGTTTCTCTCACCTGTCTGTGCTGCAGGCAGGTGAGGTTGTGAGGATGCCATCAGTCGTGTGCAGCAGTTGAACTGTAGTTTTAACTGTCGGCCAGCAAGGGGCGAAACAGGCCTGTGTGAGGAAGACAGAGGCAGCAGCTGCAGCGTCAGTGGTGGAAACTTTATTAGCACAGACAGTAACAAGCAGCAGGAACAGTAGTTTTAACAGTAAATGGTGTAATAGTTCATTTAACAAGGAAAGTGAACGTAAATAAATGTTTTCATCTGTGATCAACTTTTACCAACTTCCACCTTCTATTAGCTACTGGATTTTATTATTTTATTTTATTTAACATTTTTGATTTTAAATTACTTAATTTTTTCTTAAGCTGTGAAAACTCAGTTGCAAAAACTTGCAATGAAAATTTAAGCCATTCTTCATATCATCAGTACTGCTACTACTGCTGTCAGTAGTACTAGTAGCAGTAGTAGAAGTAGTTGTAGTAGTAGTGGTAGTAGCAGCATTGCAGTAGTAGTAGTAGTAGCAGCAGTAGTAGTAGTAGTAGTACGAGTAGTATTAGTATTAATAGTAGTGGTAGTAGTAATATTAGTAGTAGTAGTAGCATAGGTAGTACTAGCACTAGTAATACTAGTGGTAGTTGTAACAGTAGTAGCAGAAATAGTAGTAGTAGTTGTATTAGTAGTAGTAGAAATAACAGCAGTAGTACTAATAGAAGTAGTAGTAGTAGTAGTAGTAGTAGTACTAGTAGTAGCATTGTAGTAGTAGTAGTACTAGCAGCAGCAGTAGTAGTAATAGTAGTAGTAGCAGTAGTAGCAGTAGTAGTAGTATTATTAGTAGTAGTAGCAGCAGCAGTAGTAGTAGCACGAGTAGTATTAGTATTAATAGTAGTAGTAGTAGTACTAGTATTAGTAGTGGCAGTAGTAGTAGCAGTAGTACTAGTATTAGTAGTGGCAGTAGTAGTAGCAGTAGTAGTATGATTAGCGGTGGTACCAGTACCTCACTGATACCCTTTAACTTTACTGGGATTATAGGATATTTAACGTTATGAAGATAAATTTAAATGCTATGACTTAAATCCTTATTCTGACTTTACGTTCTACTAAATGTTTCCACAAGCGAAATAACTGCAATACATGAATCAGAATAAGAGGGATTTAGTATTCTCACACAGAACCATGTACCTGGGAGATGTAGGAAAGGTTCTGACCAACATGTAGACCAAAGTAAAAACAACACCAATGAGCAGCTGGATTGATGAATACATTTTAAAATCCTGCAATTTTAAGAAAAAATGGTCCGAAAACATAAAGAGTTTGGAAAATCCCGACCACGGCCCTGCTGATATGTTATAATATTAACACTCACACCCCCCTTTAGAGCCTGGTGGCAGGACCATCAGCTGTCAATCATGCCACCCTCTGTCACTCACACCTCGGCCAAATAAAGTCAATTCTGCTTTATTGACAGAACCATTTTTGACAAAATGTGTGTTGACAAGATGCTGCTTAACAGAGCAGTACATTCAGTAAACTGTGTGTGTGTGTGGGTGTGTTTTAACACTGGGGCTGTGGGTGTGTGTAAACTCGTAGAGTACGTGTGATTGTGCGTCTGACTGTGTGTGCGTGTGTCTGTACGAGTGTGTGCAAGGGGCTGAGGTGTTAATGAATGCGACAGCGCGGCGGCTCGTTCTCGCTCCCCCCTCAGATCTTACATGGCACCTTTGACTCGGTGACAGGAAGAGACTCGGAGAGGTCACAGGGTCATGGAAACAAAGAGCAGGGCAGTGAGAGCAGATTGTTCCTGTCGCTGTCAAGTCCTCAATCAGGTCCTCAGGTCTGACAGGGACTGGATATCTGGGGGTGGGGGGGTTAATGTGATGAGTTTTACATGTGATATTTAATTAATGCTGCTATTAAGAGCAGGACTGAGTGAAGGGGCAATGCTGACAAAATACTGATAAAACGTCGTCATTTATGAATCTGTAGTGTTTTTACAAATTCATTTTAAAATGCAGTTTATGGACACTTTGAACTTTCATTAAATTGTCTTAAAATGCATTAAAAAAATATACAGTGCTCAATTATTTTAATGTGTTTATAATTACTTTGCATTTTTGTAAATTAATCTTGAAATGAATTTCTAAATATAAAAAGTATACTTATATGCTTCATCTTTAACTAAATTAATCTAAAAAGTGCATTAATTTATGTATTAATATTCATGATTATCAATATTATAAATAAATGTGATAAAATATTACCAATATTTCTTAAAATATATCAGCCTAAATCCAATACATTTGTTTTGTAATGTAAATTATAAATACATTAAACTTTCATAAATTTGTCAGGGAATATATTAGTATACATATGTTTATTCATAAATATAAAATATAAAATTAATATAACATTTATTAATTTATTATTTTTTTTAATTTATATAAAAACACATTTATAAATATCCAAAATATAAATACATTTTTACAAAGTAAATATGTTGATTTTTTTATTAATTTGCCATAAAATACATATGTAAATTTGTTGAGCTTTAATTTGTCCTAAACTGCATATTAAATATTCAACACTTTTAAAAGTTTACCTTAAATTTTTTTTTAATTGTTTTATTTATTAATTTGTTGTTAAACTACTCATAAATATGGTGCATTTGTTTTTTAAATCTGTCATCAGAGGACACCTGGAATGGGAGCCAGTCAAATTAGTGGTGGACATTACAGGTTTGCTTTGTTAATCTTATTTTAATCTATTCATTTTAGTACATTGTCCATTATTCAGCTCAGTTTTGATTGGTGTTCTCTTTTCTCACATGACTTAGCTTCAGTCTGTGGAGAGTGACATTTTAAAATCTTCTTTCCCATTCTGTTTTACTTCATCTCCGCAGCAGTCTGAGTGTTATCTGAGCCTGTTACTGCAGCGTGGGGTGTAAAGTAAACAGGGGCAGGGGCCTGCCCCCCTCCAGGTAAAGTGGATTATCACAGCACAATGGCAGCCTTTCAGCACACGTTGAGAGGAATTTCCTCCGGCTCTCATCTTCCTCCCCGTGTCTTTGAAAGAAGTTTCTGTGTTTTTATTAACGTTTAAGGTGTTTCCGCCTCATAATAGACGACAGGCTCACACAGCCTCCTACAATAATATTCTCACGCCATGCTTAATTAGGTGTCAACAGCACAATGTATTTGAAAAAAATAACAAAGATTAAAATTAAATTTGGAAGGCTGCTTGTAGCAACATTTGTATCTGTCCAAATAAAACTGCAAGAATATTCATGCTTTATTTCTTTCTTTTTTGTTTCTTCATTGATAACACATGTGATAGAAGATGAAAATAAAATAAAAAAAGATTACTATCAATGAGTTTATATGAATTAAATTATGCAATGTTTCGCCGCATTTAACATGACACAGGGAGGAAAGGAATATAGTTTAAATATAATTATACTGTAAAATGTATAAATCAAATCTGGAAACGCTGATAATTTACTCAAATTAGCCTTGACGTCTGGTCGACCACGGTTCAAGCCGGTTCCAGACCACACATGTTCATCATGTGTTACATCAAACACTGTGACACAGACTCCTCACTGAGTGTGAGCCCATTTCTGTGAATAAGCATCATCATTGCTGTCATTATCATCATCATCATTATTTTTATCTTTATCGTCATCATCCCTGTGAGTGATGGCGCAGTCGTCATGTGGACAGTGTGTCATCACCTCCATCATCACCATCAACATCATTATTGTTTTATCTCAATTTTAATGGATGTTGAAGTCAACACAAAACTCCATAGACAATTATGCAGATTTTTGCAAGATAAATCCTGTCTGGTAGTGTTCAGGCTCAAGCTGCGTGTGAGTTTGTAGTGTGTGCGTGTGTCACTGTGTGTTTGTATGTGTCTGCATGTGTATTTGTGTGTGTGCACGTGTGTGTGTGTGTGTGTGGGGGGGGGCAGGGGAAAAGGTCAGCGTGGAGCTGATTCATGCACAAATATTTACATTTGTCTGACTGGAGGAGAAAAAAATAACTCAGGGAAGAAGGTAGTACTACTACTACGACTGCTAATACTACTGCCATTGCTACTACTACTACTACTACTACTACTACTACTGCTACTACTGTTACTCCTAATACTACTGATATGGCTTCTCCCTTTACTACAACATAAAAACTACTACTACTAATACTACAAATACAGTTATATTACTACAATAAATAATGCAACTACTACCATCATAACACTGTAGTACTAGAACGGCAACTACTTCCATTATAACACTTTAGCACTAGTACTGCAACTATTACCATTATAACTCTGTAGTACTAAAACTGCAACTATTACCATTGTAACACTCTAGTACTAGTCCTACAACTACTACCATGAGAACTCTGTAGTACTACTACTTCAACTATTACCATTATAACACTCTAGTACTGGTATTGCAACTGCTTGCATTATAACCTGGTGGTACTATTTCTACAACTACTTCCTGTATAATACTTTGTCACTACTACTACAACTACTGTAACTATCACTACTTCTGAAAATGCAGTACTGATACTACCAGCAGCAACTGCAACTGATACTACTGTTACTACATCTGCAGCCATTGATGCTATTACTACAAAAACTGCTGCTACTACTACAAACTCCTGCCACTAATTCACACTAATACTATTGGTACCACTAATGATCTGTGACCTTTAACACTCTGGTGGATGTGGAACCTGTGACCTGTACAGGTGTGAACTATGACCTCTGTGATTTTTGTTTGTGTTTGTGTGTGCAACGGTCGACAAAGAAAACACCTACAGGGAAACTGGGGAGAGAAGTGTGTGTGTGTGTGTGTGTGTGTGTGTGTGTGTTGTTCTCACTCTCTCTCTCACCCTCTTTCTGTCTCTCTCTCTCTCACACACACACTCACACACACTCACCAAGTCTCCAGTGGTCTCTGGTTGTCAGTGTGGATCCATCAGACCCACAGGGGGGAGGCCGTGACCTCCACTCCAACACTCCTCTACTCACTTCTTGTCCTCCATCTCCTGTCTCCTCCTCTTTCATCGTTTCCCTCTCTCTCCTCTTCATCACCCGTCTCCTCTCTTTCTCACCCGTCTCCTCTCTTTCTGTTCTTTTCTTTTTCTTCCTCCTTTTTCCTCCTTTTCCTTTTTTATCCTCTTCTCAGAAAAAGGGAAAAGCTACTACTACTACAACTACTTGTACAAATACTAATCATACTACTATTACTACTAATGCTACTACTATTGCTACCAATACTACTACTACTACCACTACTACTACTATAACTACTACTACTACTGCTACTACTACTATCACTATTACTACTGCTACTACTACTACGGTTACTATAACTAGTACTACTACTACTACTACTACTGCTGCTACTAGTACTACTACCTTTATTACTACAAATACTACTATTACTACTACAAGTACTGATCCTACTACTATTACTACTACTACTACTACTACTACTACTGCTGCTGCTGCTACTAGTACAACTACTTCTATTACTACTACCAGTACTGATCCTACTACTACCACTTTTAATACCACTACCACTACTACTACTACTACTACTACTTCTACAATACAGTACTACCAGTCTTCTCTGCTCTTTTTCACAAGAACTCTTCTCTTCCATCTCTTCATATTCTTCTCTCACGTCCTTCTGTTTTTACTCCTCTTCCTCTTCTCTTCTCCCCTTCTGAGACTTTTTCATCACTTGATAATTTCATTTTCTCCTTCTCATATTGTCGTCTTCTTCTCCTACTTCTCTTCTTACCTCTGTTGTCTTTCGCCTTATTAATACCTTTTGTCCTGTTTCTATCACCCCTATCATCTCTTCCTCATTATTCTCCTTTCTCCTCATTTTTTTTTTATCTTATTTTTGTCCTTCTGTTCTTCTCCCTCTTTCTTCCTCTTCCTGTCCTTCAACCCTCCTTTGGTTGTTTTCTCAGTATCTAGGTCAAGGTTGTGTTTCTGCTCTCTAGTCTGCAGACTGATGAGCACACACACACACACACACATACACACACACAGAGTCACACACACACACACACACACACACACACACACACACACACACACAAACTCGCACACTCTCCGAGTATTTTTGGCAGCTCAGTGTGTGATCGCCCCTTGAGATGTCAGAGCTTTTAGGTCAGGCAGATCTGTGAGCTTCAGCAGCTTCCTGAAAAACTGAAAAACCAGCAGCAGGACACCGAAAACACTCTGAATTATTCATCGTCGTCGTGTCAAAGTCGACACAACAAACCGACCTGAGCCTAAAAAAATTTGGTCAGATAAAGGATAAGGATTGTGTTTCATCATTGTGTTCTGTATGCACTGCTGGTCCCATGAAGGACTTAGGCCAAGCTTCAGTTGGTTAAAGATAAACTCAGAGATTTGGTTTTTACATCATGACCATGTAAAATGTGCTTTCTGATTGGCTGATTGGCCGACGGGTGTCTCTCCCAGATGTCTTGTGCCCCACTGTAACATGTAACGCTTTACTGAAACCAGTTCTAATTGACAGTGTTCAGTGGTCATAGTGCTTTGGTATCATTGTCGTTTTCTCATTTAATTTTGCTAAGAAATATTTCACTTTTACAACTTTCAAGAAGAGTAATGTTTTCTATGTCATAGAAGTTAACTTGATTAAACAGGAGATAAAGTCAGTCACATTCGGAAGCCGTTGGTGTGGTTTTGACCGATTTCCCCCTGGATTTTATGTTATTGTTGTGTTTCCTGTTGCAAAGAGATGCTGCTCACAACAACTTGAAGTAAACAAAGTCTTAAACAAACCCGATTTGAACAGATAAATTTAGTCACGGGGGTTTGGTGGGGGGGGGCAGTCGTGTCCTTCTGCTTCTGGCATCAATATTTGACGACCTATCCCCCCGCCTCATATGGGGTTGACCAAACAAACAAGCTGATCCAACCCGTTTTGGCATATTGACACGTGAGGAAGAGGCAACGCCAGCCACGTCACCTAGAACAAGAACACACAAACCTCTGAGGAGTGTGTGTGTGTCTGTGTGTGCGCGCGCTTGTGTTTGAAGGCGGAGGTTAAAGGTCAAACTGTGCGGGTGAAGGTGCTCGGTGAAGCATCACAGGGAGAGAAAACACGGAGAAACGTTTTCCTGTCAAACAAAATCACTACAGAAAGTAAACAGAGTTGCTTCAGTCTGCAGCTGTTTGTTTACATGGTGACATATTTACAGTCAGTGTAAACAAATAAAATGTTCTTCTTCTGCTTTTCTTTACATTACTAGAAATATTTTTCCTCAGGTTTCCGGGCTTAACTGCTTAATGCAGCTAGGTTAACTAACCTTGATTATTTCTATCATATGTACTTAGTATTTTTATTTATTTTCAGATGTTGGTAAATAATAAAGGGATTTTATAGTCCTTATATCATAGATATCATAGTTTTTATTACATTTTTAGCCTCTGACCAAATACTTCTCTGGCTGAAATAACGATTCTCATTGCCTGATTTTTAGCTGTGATTAATTAACGTTAATTCCATAATTTGGCCAAAGAACAAACTGAAACTTTTGACTGTTTTCCTTTTAGTTGTGCCGGTTCCTACCTGTAATAGGAACCCCACTTGTTTTTATCTTCATGTTTCGAACAGAATCTCACGAACTTTTCGAGATTTTTGAGATTCACCAGTGACGCATGCATCTTTTTTAAGTAACATCAGGGACATACTGTACATAGAGCCGGGTGTGGTACCAGCAGCGAGCATGGACTGGTACCAGAAAAGGAATGTTTGCAAAAAAGTGATATGATTCTGCAAAAAACTGACTAAAAATGTTATAAGTTACTTTTTTAGGGGGGTGTTTATAATTTGAAGTTGGTGAGTTCAGATCCAAATGCTTGAAACAGAACCTCACCTTTACTTTGACTGCGATTCACTCAACTGTTCAACGTCAAAACAATCTAAATGTAGTAACTTCCATCACCAGAAGAGATCAGTTTAGATTATATTATCCTCTACTTTGGAAAAAGTGGTACCTACCATTTGCATCACCTGTTTTTTTGGGCCTGTATTTATGAGATGGTGTCAATAGAGAGATAACAGGAAGTGAGGGAAGAGAGAGACACAGGGAACCAGCATCGTTTGATTTATCGATTAACGCATGTATTTAGAGTCTTTAAGAGATCGAGGAAACGTTGATGGAGGACGGTGTTTCTTTTTTAGTGAAGCCTCACAGTGTGGTGGGTGTGTCCTCAGCCAGCTGTCAGTCAAACCTCTGGTCCACACTGAAACTCTGCGGTGGTTTGACCTGAGCGTCACGCTGAGGTCGAAGCCCACAGGCTCAACACCGACACTCAGTAAAGGTCAGGACATTCAGCCGCAGTGTCCTGCAGGTACACACACACACACACACACACACACACACACACACACACACACACACACGTCCTCTGGAGGTTTTGTGACCTTTTATCTTGCTGCACATGGACTTCGACCACCTGCAACTTCTGAACCAGTATTTCAGGAAGCAAGTTGAAATCTGGGCCGCTACTGTCAAGCTATTAAAGTGGGTTTGATGGATTATTGATTAAAAACTGATCAGTCAGGGTCTTGTCAAGCATAAACACAGTCCTGTTCTCCTCTTAGTGGGAATGATGGGTTTTAAACTACAGCTATAAAGGTTATTAAATGAATATTGAATATTAATATTCATTGAATGAATATTAACCAAAAACTGCAGACACCTGGAGAACTGACAGTCCTTCTTTACAACTCTACACATGTAAACATCTTAGAAGTTTCTCTAAAAAGTATCACTTACTAAACTTAAAGGCCTTATTACACTTGAAGTCTTAATTTCTAAATAATTTATTTCTCTTTTGGTCAGAACTGATTCTTTAGCTGTAAAACCTTTGGAAACCAATAAAACACTGACCTCTTACTTCTGCATGCGCCTGCTGAGAAAAGACCTTTCCTACATAAACAGAATGACTCCCCTCAGAGCCGCCTGCAGGCAGGCGTCTTCTCTAAACTTCTGCTTGATTTGCCCACAAATTAGTCTTAAAGTTTTTTGGTCCTAAATGTTATTTTTTTTAAATAAAGGATGAAATTTATTTTTCTCATTTTTGTAATCTTTCCTATTAGTCCTAAAAACTACCATCTATTTTTGGGGAACTGAGATTAAATTATTTTTTCCAGGTATGACAGTGGCAGTACTTTCCTTTAACTCAATGGGATCATATAAACATGCAATAGATGGTTTAGAACACATTGTAATGGAGCTATAAGTAGATATAAATGTTTATTAATGTATTTGATGGCTGCTATATAAACTGGTAATTAACAATAACATAGAGAGAGGTGATAATTGTTGAAAGAAAAAGGTTTTCTGCATTGAAAGCCTCAGCTCCTTTTAAAGGAGAATACGAGGTGAGCCTGTCTTTAATCAAAGCTGTGACTTTGTGTTACTGCAGCCTACAGGGAGTCAAAGCTAAGATCTGGGTTACCGTGATGGGAGGCCACGGGGTTGTATCCTCCCTAAAAGCCTCCCCTGCCTCTTAACACCGACCATTAGCTCTCTGTTTAACCCTTCGCGGCAGCTGGCTCTGTGCTCTGCTCAGCCCTATTAGCCCCAGTATTGCTGGCGCGGTCACACCAAGGTCACTGTGATTAAACGTCTTACAAAAAATTTAAAAAAACCCAAACAACTTTTGTTCTTATCTAAACCTCAACTCTTATTCCAAATCTTCTAAATTCCCATCCAATTTCATTGTTTCAGCGTTATTTATTTATGTTCTATTGTCTGTAAAACACTTTGTAGAGTGCTACCACAAATAAAGTTGGTGTCCATTATTTATTGTTGCATCTAACGGAGCTTTTTCCTGTCTTTTGTATCACTGAGGGGGAGTGTGTTTACCTCATTGCAGGCAGGAGAGAAGAGGAAGTGCAGGAGTATCTGTTCGCCGGGGTGAAGGTAATGCGCATTGACAGCTTGACGGGTGAGGACAGGGCGTGTGCGGAGATGGAGAGATCGGTGGTTTCCTTTTTTCCTGCATATGGACAAATAAAAAAAAAAAAAAAAAAAAGAGTAGAAACAGACTTGGATGGAAAAATCAATCAGTCAGCGATCGATCGGAGCTTGAGTGGCTCTGATCGGTGACGAGTTTTGAGGTTGAAAACGGAAACAAACAGTCAGGTTTACACTGATGTAAGTCAGTGGAAAATGTTTCAGTAGATGACTGTGATTTAATAATATCAGAATTTTCTTCTTGATTGGTTTAAGGATCTTTTTATAGGCAAAGCTTTCAACATATTATAGGTGAAAAGATTTTGTGTGAAACTCAGTCTGAATTAGACTATTTGATAAGTTGTGGTCGTTACTGGGTTGCCGAAAGGCATTGTGGTAAATGTAGGAAAATCAATGAATCAGGCGGAATTCTAACAAGACAGGTTAAGATCATATTAAACTTTTATACTTAGTATTAAAAAAGTCAGACTTTAATCTGATGCATAAAACATGTAGTTTAAAAAAAAAAAATCTGAGCCGACCTGCGGGTTTGAACACATCTTAAAAAAAACACGGTGTTGAGTTTCACTCTGAACGGTTTGAAAACAGGTCAGCAGCTCTGCGTTGAGCGCAGTGTCCATATTTTCCATCAGGGAAAAAGGCCTGAGTGGTTATAGATGGACCTTAAATATTTCATGTCTTCTCTGTGCAGCAGCAGCGACACACAACCCGCATTGGCTCCTGATCCAGGTGCTAAATGTCGGACGGAGAGGACACTGATGGTGAATACAGTCCATTCATATTAGTACACATTACCTGGTTCTGTATGTATCTAATGTGCAGCGACGTACATTGAGTTTACATGCAGAAGAAATGTCCTATAGTTTATAAATAAAATCACCTTACTTCAATCCCCAGGTTTTGTTTTAACATGATTTAACTTGAATTTTTGAATTTTTATATTAACTGACTGATGCAATGTTTTTAGTTCAAAAACCTATTTTACCAGGAGGATCTGACCAGGATGGCAGCATAAAAAGTTTGGGGAAAAAACAGTAAAAAAATTTGTATTGATTGATAATATAATGACAGAATTTATACTAAGAGGTGTCAGTGGAGTTTATCGGCTTTAGGTTTCATCATTTTCCACCTGTCTTTTCTATCGTCCTGGTGAGCACAGTTTGGCCACAGCAGCGTTATTAACACAAAGACAACACCGACTCATCCTCCTTCTGGTTTCCAGGGGCATTTGTAACGCGGCGAATTATCTCAGTGACCGACACAAGGGCAACATCTTTGCTCTCGGCTGCCGCTCCGCCGGCCCTCTGTGAGGTTTGAGCCCTCCCAGCGGGGGCCTTCGGCGGCGGCTTTAGCGGCCCCCCATCAACGGGCCTTGTGACGCGGCAGCCCCGGAAAGCTAAAGTGGGACACACAACATCTTGCTTGGATGATTGATCACGTCACAAGCGGGCAAAGTTAACCGGCTGAAGACTGCGGGAGAAGAAAAACTCTCATAAATGATTCTGGGCGGGTCATTAAAGATGCAGAGTCGGCAGCAGACAGAGTTCTGCACTTGGGAGAGGAGGCGCTGAATACTGAGGCTTTCTGGCTCCTAATTCTGTTTCCTGAGAAACACCTTCGTTTTGGTATTAGAATAGAAATTGATTTTATTTTTTATCATAATAATTTTTTCGATTTAAATCTAACAGGGGCGATGCATAAATCTGCGCCAGAGGCTGAAGGTGGTTAATTTGAAATATCAGGAACTAAAAGGAGCTGAAAAGTTTCAGTTCACAAAGAAAACAAACAAAAAAATCCTCTTTAACCTCTTTTTTTCTCTCACAAGGATTTGGGGTGGGGGGGGTTGATTTTTAACACTGTTACTTCCTCTTGACGGGAGGTGAAAGGTGGTTTCGTTGTATTGTGAAATCTCCTTGTTTCTGTAAATTGAAGTAACTAAAAAACCTGGAAATCAAAATTAAGTTCAAGAACTGTTCTAGGGGAAATATTTAAAGCTTCTGTCCAGTTCGTTCTCCCTTTTTAAATCACTGTGGGTCCCTGCTGTCGCTCGGTAAAAGCCGTTTCAGTCCGCATAGGATCACCTCTGGTATCAGTGTGTGTTTGTTTGCTTTCGGCTGAGTGTGAGTTCACACATCTGCTGGTGTAAAAAGCGTAAGGACGGATGGGTGGAAATGGACAGTGAGCTATGTGTGTGTGTGTGTGTGTGTGTGTGTGTGCGTGCATGTGTGCAGGGGAGGGTTCAGTGACAGCAGCTAAAAGCATAGTCAGGTTGTTGGTGGCGTGCGTCACTTCAGTGTTTAAACCCTTGGAGGTCCCATGATGCAGTTCAGCCTGGATTTCACCTTATTGGTTATTTTTTTCAACACACCTGTAATCATCTTTGTGACTTTAGGACTTTATGTGTGTAAGTGTGCATGTGTGTGTGTATTCAAATTTTTGGACATTTTAATTCTTGTTGCTCTTTGATCATTGCTATTATCATGTTTTATTAAATTTAATTCTATTTCCTCATGTTACTTTTTACCTGACAGTTTTTATGTGTTTCTCATGTTTAATGTTGCTTTCTGTGTGTGTGAAACATTCATTAGTGTACTGATTCAGTTTTGTACAATTATAGAGTTAAAAAAATGAAGGAGAACTGTAAAAACGTTCGGGCCCCCCAGGAGATTTGAGCTCTCAGAACTTTTACCAAGGTCTCAGACTTTAATTAGCTTGTTGGGGCTGCGGCTTATTAACGCTCGTCGTTAGTAAAGGTCAGATTATGTAATTTTCAAAGCTTTATAAAAACTCTGACTCCTCAAAACTTGTCTCAACAGTCAGCAACCGTGGGCTCCTCTAAGCAGTGGCCAAGCTCTCTGAAAATTATAATAACTGATGCCGAAAAAGGAGGAGAGGGTTATAAGAAGATACTAAAGATTTTTCAGGTGTTTCCTCAGTTCATCGAGTAAATAAACTTAGCAGTTGACAGGGACGGTGGACTTAAAGTTACAGCCTGGAGGACAAAGAAAACTTTCAGAGTAAAACTGATCATTGAATTGATAGAAAGGCAAATCAAAAATCCTGTTTGACTGTAAAAGACCATCAGAAAGGTTAAGCAGACCCTGGAGTTGCAGTTCACTGTTCTACTTACCATGGACGAGTCATCAGAAGAAAAACCTCAAAATTCAGCATCAGAAGTCTGAAAAGGAACATCAAATCAAATTCATGCATTTTGGAAACAAGTGGACTGATGTAGTTAAAAATGAACTTTTTTGGCCACAATGAGTAAAGTTACGTTCAGAGAAAAATAGGTGCAGGATTTCATGAAAACAACACCAACTCCGACTGGTAAACATGGGGTGGGTGGATCAGGCTTTGAGCTCGTGTTGCAGGCGGTGGCACAGGGCACATTTCACTGGTAGAGGGAAGAATGGATGCAATTAAACAGCAGAAAACTCTTAGAGCAAACATTACAGCATCTGTAAAAAAGCTGAGGATGAAAAGAGGAGGCTTCTACAACAGGATAATGATCCTAAACGCACCTGAAAATCCACGAGGGACGACCTCAAGAGGCACAAGCTGACCTTAACATCATTAAAACTCCTGAAAAGAGCAGTTTAGGCCTGAAAAGAGCAGTTTACATAAGACAGCTCAAGAATCTCACAGAACTTTAAGATTTTACAGGAAGAATGGATGAAAATTCCCTAAACAAGAACTGAAAGACTCTCAGCTTCTACAAAATCCATTTACAAGCTGTGATATTTGCCCAAGAGGGGGTTGCTAAGTACTGACCATGCAAGGGGCCAAAAACTTTTTTTCAAGCCTTTTTTTCCCTTTTTGTTATAAATAAAAAAGTAATTTTGCTTAAAATATTAAAGAAATGTGTCATCTTTAACTTCATGCCTTTTGGAAATCAGGTCATCTCTTTACTCGCTTAACTATTCACAGTAACAGACAGGGGGGGGCAGACTTTTGACAGCTTTAACATGATTTTCACCTAAGTTCTCGTTAATTTCTTAGCTAACTTTCTTGTACTGACTATCAGAGCTCAAGACGCAGGTCTGGCTGGCTGGCTACTCCGTACAGTGGCTGGGGAACGGGGAACGGGGAACGGGGAACAGCGGGGAACAGCGGGGAACAGCGGGGGAGGCACAGGTGAGCAGGTCAGGGGATGGGTCAGGTGGGGAGGAGTGTGGGGGGGCAAGTGAGGAGCCACAGGATCTGAAAAGACAGAGGACGTTAGTGCAGACATAACCAAACTCACGGAGAAAAGAGGAGGCGATTCGGGGTGATTGCACAAAATCCTTTATTTCTGGGATCCAAGAGCACATCTCAACACACGGCTCAAAGACAAACTGCATTTTCTTTTTTTTTTTTTTCTTTTTAAGAGTCTGTTTACATACAACTACGACTTCTCAGTGATAAAAGTAGCGAAATAAAGTCTGTGTGCCTTTAAAAACACAAACCACCATCAGACAGCTTATGGGTCCCCTGATTTCAATCGGGCTAAATGGCTGGTAACGTAATATAAAGCCATTAATTCACCTTCAAAGTTAATCTGTGGATAAGGTGGATTTTTTTTAAAGATACTAAAAGATAAACTTCAGGAAAAGACTCTTTCTTTTTTAAGTAAAATGTTGCTTGAGTGTTTTGAAATATACTTTATTCTTCATATACTGAGAGATGGTAAGTGTTGGCTTACCATCATGGCACCGTTTTATTCTGAACTTAAGTGACAAACCGTCCTCGAACATGACATAAAGATAAAACACACGACTCTTGGGACCAATATTCATACAACACGGACTCATAAAAGGAATTTTTTTTGTCTTTCTTTAAACGAGACTACTTTCAGTGCTGGAGGAAGTTTGTAAGAGCAGTGACTTTTGAAGTAGTGCTTGCAACAACGTCAATAGAAAACAGTTATATACACACACACAAAACGATCCTTTTTTTAATTAAGCGCCTTGGAAAATGATTGTCTTTTTATAAATTTGTTTTTTCTTTCATACAGCATTTGATCTCACGACTGGTTTTAAATAATCTATTTTGTAAGAAAAAGTCGGTTTGCAAAAAAAAAAAAATTGCAAAAAACCCTCCAAAAACAAACAAACAAACACACAAACAAACAAACAAAAGAAAACAGGCAAGAGGCAAATCTGTAAATGCATTTCGTCATTGAGACGTTTGTTGTCAGCCAAAACCAATAACGTCGACAATCACTTCTCAGCACCTTTTTTTTAAAATAGTGAAATAAAAGCTTCATGTTTCAAACGCCTTTATAGTTTGACCCAGGACATTCAACAGTGGAGCAACTGCTGACACGTGTGTGTTCACATGTTTCTCATTTGTTTTTTTTGAGTTGATGCTAAATGCTGTCCAGTCCATCGCCCAGACACTCCAGCTTTTCTGAGTGAAGCTCTGTCTTTATTTTACTTTTTAAAGTCTTTTAAATGTGAGTGATTCTGCATTCATGTCATATCAAAAGTCAGCTCATTTATTTATTAAAATATGCAATAAAAAAAACAAAAAAACAAACCCCCTATATTACATATAGGTAACTTTTTATAAATGTGAATGCAACTGAAACTACTTCCACAGCCAATTTAAGTGGGATTTTTTGCTCTGAGAGATCTGCATTTAATTCACAGGGAAAAATTTTTTTTTCTGGCAGTTTTTCCCCTGAATGACAAGTTTGTGTGAACATATTTGCAAATGAAAGTTACAAAGTCTCAGTAAAGCTGCTTGGAATTTCATGTCAGCTACCACACCTTCAATAATGATTTCCAGAGGGAGGCTGAAGCTTGGATTAACAAATTAATCTGGTATGACATGAACGCAACACAAGTCTCCATGTGAGTCCAGGTGAGGGTTTTTTTTTTACAGGTGTTGCTGTGTTGTTTGACCTTCACGAGCTAAGAGGAAGAGCCTGGTGACCGGTTTGTTTGACTGCGTGACACTCCAACGAAAAAACAGCAAAGTCACGAAACTGTGTCTGGGACACCTGTATGAAAGTAGAGTGGCGTTCGAGAGCAGCGTGTAACATCTGTCACAGTGTCTGGTTTCACACCAGGACTAAGGTCTTATCTACAGTAGAGTTTTCTCTCTGCTTGATCCCATCAACATTAATCATCAAGAGTTAAAGTAAAGGACCCCGTTACTGCAGAGACAGAGACTCCAAATGGACAAAAACTGAGGGTCAGACAACAGGGTCAACTTTACCTCAGAGCTGAAATCCCATGTCTGTTAACTCTGTTTAGCCTGGCCTGGCCTGGCCTGGCCTTGCCTGGTCTGAGTATCCTACTAATACTTCTGCCTTTGACTTTGTTTCTGCTCTTTGCTCTTCACAGTTTTCCACATATGCTCAAAATGGTCAGATGTGAAAAAAACAAAGTTTTATTTGAAATTAACCTTCTGTTCCCGACGTTTGAGTGTAGATATTTTTCCCAATCATGGGAAAATAACGATTCTGTGATTACAGGGAAAACAAAACTTGAGATATACTGACGTGCGCTTCCTCTTCCGCCTTCAGCTGTCATCTATTATTTACACTTAGGTCCTTAATGGATTACTGTGTGCATGTAAGTGCACTCAGCGTTTCCCACACGACATGACTGCAGGATAAAGCGAGCGGGAGTCTGACTGGCCGTGGCCGCCGAGACAAGGCATTAATGGGAGATTTTCACACTGTCTCCGGTCAGGAAACAAAAATGCTATTTTGTTTGAGTTCAGTGCCACCGACAGACAAGATCAGACCCTCTCTGACTCCGTCTGTAAGATACACGTAAGTGCACAACATCATTGTAAACCTGAATAGGCTAAAATGCAGCATTAGGATAAATGTTGTGATGCCACAGAAGCGGTGGCACTAAAATAAAAACCTTCAACTGCTCCTCCCTTCTGATTTCAACCTTTTACAACTTTTTAAAATCTCATCTCAACAACTTAAAGGATAAGAATGAAATGCTGTTTTGTTGACATGTAAAGCACCAGGACGAACAACATCTACTAACCCTATAATTCATCTACCTCTAGGGGACAAACGAACACTAATCTTTGAATCATTTCTCGGTGGGTTCAGTCCAAATCTCTTGGCTGTTTGTATAAATAACGTCTAGGGAACATTCCCTCTCTATTTAACATACTGAGGATGATCAGATGACTAAGCATTAATTCCCCTGTAGGAGGAAAATCAGATTACCAGCAGATGTGTTGAGTAGTTTTTTTCTGACAGTCTGACATTTTAATCTTGGTGGGAAGTTCAAGTATGTGAGTGTGTTTTCCACACACACTTAAAATACTGTAAATTTAAAATCTATAGTTTCAGCTTGTTAGCTGTAAATGATTTATTTTGAAATCACTGCAGACATTTCTCAAAGCAAACCATAATTTTTTAACTGAGAAAACCACACACCTGCCGGACAGCTGTGGTTGGACGGGAATAAATATTCAACGAAAACTCAGTTGCAGTTTTGCAGCGTTGTTAAATGTGGTAAGCAAATTTTAAAGTAACGGGTGGATTTCAATTGTCTGGGCTGGAGTTTAACATTTTGTCATCGAGTTATGTAAGTATCAACTTGGGACTCTGCGGATCAAGTGTAATAAAGGAACCGATCCTGTTCAGAGTCGTCTCTTCATCAGGACTTTAACGGTGTATATACAGATTGGAAGGTGATGAATTTTGGCTCGAAGACAAAAGAACACACATCTCATTCAAACATGAGAACAAAACTGTCAGTGAGCACATGACCAGTAATATTAGAACAGTGTGACATAAAAAATAAATTTCATCCTCTCAATTCATCCTTCATCATATATATCTTTAGGTTAACTGCATAACCCCGGTTCTTTGAGTAGCATATGAGTGACGTCTCACTATGGGATGAGAACCTGATATAAAGTCATTTCTGGACAAGGGCTGAAATTTTTCTCCTCTCTTCATCTTTCTTCTACTCATGTCATAAAAACAGTAACGCAGTCATTTCCAGCCTTTACTCTTTCCTTCTCTACCTTTCCTTCCAGCCTCCTCCCACGCTCGGCCGTCATCCTTTCAGAGGAAAAATTCCAGATTTCTGGGGGTCTTGCAGAGCAGGGAGTCCTTCAGGGCATGAGACGGGGCTGTCGTCTGTCGCCACGCCATTTCCATTGGGCATCAGACACGTCCTGATGTATGCCGTGTTGGCAGCACTGAGGAGGCAGCCGTTCTCCAACTGGAAAACGAAACAATGCGGGCACATTTTAAGGATAATACCTGTGTGATTTTATTCTATCTTTTTAGTTAATTTTATCACAGTTTCAGCTTGTGAAATGTCTCCTTTTACCTGAAGATTGCTTAAAAACAGAGTGTTGCCTTGTATTTAATTACATTTTGTCAGTAAAATATGTTTTACATAATGTACAAGCATAGAAGACTGAAAATGTTTCATGTTAGGAATAAGCTATTTTATTCACCATAGGTCATAGCTACAGAGTCTGTGGAATATTTTGCCCCCAAGAAGGTTTTCACAGGTGCAATCACAGAGATGACTCTTTTTTATTTGCTTCTAAATGTGGTTATGGGGCCCCTGTTGACCTTAATCACATGGAGCAGGTCGGGTCAGGCAATAGTCACTTAGCAGCAGATGTTTAGTGGGCAGACCTGAGGTCCTGAGACACCGTGACAGAAGGAGGAAGAGGTGGAGTGGGGGGGGTATCCGACAGTATGTGGCTGCTGTGATGACTTAGGTCGCGGTGACTGTAATCCCCTTCAGTGAGTCTAAACAGATTAGGCTGTGGGTCAGCTAGTTAGTGGTGAAGAGGCTGAGGTGTAGCACAAATGAGTCACGTCACAGAAACATGGATTTCTTGCATTTTTACGCATTTTGCTGATGCTGACAAAGAGAATGACTCAGAGTGAGGACACTGGCAGAATAAGCCTCAGTTTTAAACCACATTTAAACAAACATGAAGCAATGTATTGCATATTAAATTGGACTGAATCCCAAAAACTATTTTCTCACATGGTGTAAAAAATGGAAACTTCTCTATCCACAACAGCTGAATCATCTCCAGCAGCAGTGCACTATCCTTACTGTAGCCATTAAAATGCTATGTATAGTATTAACATACAAAGTGTGTGAGTAATCAGCTATATTTACAATCACCGTCTGAACCGTCTCGACTTCACTTCTCCTTTCTCCTGCCTCAGTCTTATATCTTGTCTGTAAAGCTTCAGATATTTTTCTCTGCTAAAACCTCATTTTTCTCTGCCAGCTCTTGTTTAACAACAGCTGTTTTTAACAGACTGGATCACGAGTTAGAACATTATTGGTTTCAACTCTCTTACCACTCATATTTCTCATTTTTCTTCAGTGTGTGAAGGTTATTAAGTATGAGTTGATTGATTAAAAAAAGTAATCAGTAACAATTTTCAGAACTGACTCATTTGTTTTGAGTCTTTGTTTTTTAAACGAAAAAAAGAAGCTCTGGATTCAGCTCCTCAAATGTGAATTTTTGCTGGTTTTCTTGGTTGTCTAGTGAATATCTGAGTCTTTGACTGGTGGATGGAAAACTGTTCTGTCAGTTACAGGCATTTTTCATCACCTTCTGACAATTTAAGGATGAAACTATTAACCTAATAAACTATTAAATAAATATTAAACAAATAATCAACAGATAAATCCATGAAAATTATGAAAATAACTCTCAGTTGCAGCCCTGCCCTTGATATATTATCAGTTTTTATACAGCTAACCCCCTAAAAAAATGAAATTTCATTTCAGCTGTATTTTTACATTTGGTGTGACAAATAAACTTGAACCAGTTTTACGATTAAATTTTTAAGTGCTGTCAAACAAGTTGCCATATTTACTATAAATGTGCTGTAGGATAAGTTACTCAAATATACACTGATCAGCCACAACAATAAAAGCAATGTATTTAGACCATTTTAATGTTGTGGCTTATAGGTGTATACTCTCTAAATGTAATGTGTATTCTTCTCTTTTATAATATTACAAAACCCTTTCAAAAACAGGCTTATTCATATAAACAGAATCAATGAATTTGTACCCATCAAAAAGTACAAACAAAATATTTTTAACACTGTGTTTTCCTTTTTTTTTTGTTTGTTTGTTTTGATAGTGAGATCAGTTTTTGGTAAAACCTCCAGGAGACAAATTCTCCTCCTGCTTCACCGAACTTTTATACAGATGCCAGAACATTAATTTATGTAACAAGATGGAAAAATAAAATGAAAGTAAATCAAACTGCAGCAGAGTCCTGCTTCTCCGCAAGCTGAAAATAGTCTCTTGCTGCCTGGCCCCTCCACGTCCTGCGTTCACAGCATTAGGTAATGATGACAGTCAATTTGTAGGTCAGCACTGCTCATGCTTGACTGGCCAGCCCGCCAGTATTTTTCTTTCAGTGACAGTCACTGACCCTGAAGAATAACAGTGGAGGCTGAATGGGGCGGGGATGAATGGATGCCTGCCGGGGTCGGCCATCTCTGGGGCCGACCGCGGCCCGTCCCGACCTTATTCTATTCATTATTGTACTGTTTCTCACCACAGCCGCTTTGCTTTCCTATCCTCTCTCCGTCCTGTTTGCTCATGTTTCATTGTATCTCCTTTGTTATCTCTGAGTTTGTCTTACACTGTAAACACCAGCGCCGCTCTTCATGCCTGGAAAAAAAGAATGCCATGGAACAATAACATGGAGCGACGGGATCTCTCATTACTCCTGGACAAATCGCGATCTTGACTTCAAGCGAGTGTCTGTAGTTCTTATAAATATGTCACATGCTTGATTTTCTGGGGTTTTACTGATAAACCTTTCAGATTTACATATTTGTTTGCACCTCAACTTCAGTTTCAAGATGGGTCATGAAATACAAAAACAGTAACCATCTCACACGGTCGACATGGGGGTCACTATAGGTATGTAGCTGAAACAAAAGCAAAGGTGAGATTTAAACCTTTTTCTATAACTGAAACTTTAGTATGTTGCATCTTTACTGAATAGGATGTCTGACCTTTCTTGGAGTTTGTACGTTCATAGCTTTAGAGAAAATCCTGGTGTAAATCCTGCTTCAGACTTAAACCCGGCAGCGGTGATCGCTGTGAACTCATTACCTCATTACGTTCTCCGGACCTCCAACTACGCGTGTCTTTGTACTCTAATTGATCAGCGTTTTTAGGGTGACATTTCCCAGCCCTCACTGCTCCTTTTGTTTGTGTTGGTCTTTTAAGATGAATTCCTGCTTCCCATGAACAGTCTCATTAAGCAACACAAATAGAGTAATCGGGATACGAGATCCAACAGTAAATTAAAAAATCAGCTGATCGAATAATAAGTTGATTGTGTTCTCGATTAATCAATTGGTCCGTAACAAGTCAGAGAATCAAAAGGCCCATCACAGTTTCCCAAAGGCTGAGCTGAGCTATTTAAACTGTCCAACAAACAGTCTAAAACTCAAAACATATTTATTTTACTTTTTACATTTAGCAAAGACTGAAAAAAAAATCACATTTGAGAAACTACAACCACTGAGCTTTTGGCATCTTGCCACAAAAATGACATATATGATTAATTGATTGACACAATAGTTGACAATTGAAATCACTGATCACTGATGTGGTGAGTAAGAATCTAACATTAAACCTTTATAAGGTCTTCTCTGTGTACATTCTATGTTATATAGAATATGCTGACTGGATGATTATGGTAGCACATTGAGCACAAATGAAAATGAATCCCCACAGAACCTTTTCCTGAAGAGCTGGTAGAACCGCAGTATTTAAACAGACTCTACTGCACTAGACTGTAGTCGACTCTATTCTCCGACTGTGTTGCTCTGGCCCATCTCCCCCTCGTCTTATTTACATGGCATGTCTGGTCGCATCATCACAGTTTACACTGAGCTCCCTGCCAGCCCAGGGCCTCTGTGTGCTGACTCGGAAAAAAATCCATTTTCATGACAGTGAAAGAGAACAGCGCAGGGTTGAAGGACCAGGGTTGTGGATTCTGCAGCTCTTGGTTTGTTGATGTTCACTGATATTCGAGGGCAACACAGACTTTAGGCCTCGCCGAGGGGCAAGAATCAAAAGGGTCTGGATCCCAGACCAAACAGTTATGAAGAGAACTGGCAGTTTTAGTTGTTTGGGGACAGCAAAAAGGAAAATAGTAGAACAGGTCTGATACAAGACAGAAGATCTGAGTGGGATTCACTTTTGTAGACATGATGCTTAAACAGGGTTTAAGCATCATGTCTACGAGAGAACAGTATAACTATAACTAGTATTATATGAGAACATCATATTAAACAAGAAATCACCCTCTAACTTCCATGTTTTATCAAACTTGTTGAAGTAAAATTAAATATGGAGGAATTTCTACTGCCTGCTTGATGGACAGGAAACCTAAAATGATAATAACAGAATTTACATACATAATGGATTTAAATAGAATTAAGATAATTTATGATATCAACACTTAAAGGCCCTGAAAACGAATTCTCAGTCAGCTTCTCAATTGAAAAACAAAGACACGGTTTTTCGTTTGGTCACACCCCAGGACAGATTTTCTGTATCTGTGATTCTTTTTTCTGTACTGTTGTTTTTAAATGGCTCAGAGGGAAAAGGTGATGTCATGTGCTGTGCACCAATCAAATTTACCAATATCTGCATCACAGTCTGACCCCAGTGGGGCTCTTTACCTGTGTTACCAGGCACCGCCACTCAAATGGGATCAACCCACACACACACAGATGTGATGAGCTGCCTGAAGATGGTACACTCTAACTTTTAACTTTGTATTCAGTGGTTTTGGTAAACTTGCACATGGTAATATTAACGTGTTTGTAATAGTACTAAGCCAGCTCAGGTATGCATCATTACCTGTAGTATCTGCATCATGTCAGCTCCGTTTCCCTGCTCTCTTACCTTATTGTGAGCCGTATCCTCTGCAGGAGCGCTGAACATGCTGTAGGCCTCTAACGACGGCAGGCTGAGCTGCGGCTGTGACAGAGCCAGTAACTGCTCTAGATCGAGCCCAGAGCTCTGGGGGGGACACTGGGGAAAACAAGACGGAGGAACCTGAGTCTGCTGTAACATCTGCTGCTGCTGCTGGTGTTTCTGGTGGCCATGAAGCTGGTGCGTCCTCTGGTCGTGACAGACGTCCATTGTGGTAACACCATTCAGGACTGTGCCACCTGAATGTGGTGGGTGGGAGATGCTATAACCCGTGTGGCCGACCTCCATGTTTGGTGGGAAGGCTGCGTGTCCGTTTGGGATATAAGACCCGTTCGCTGTCAATCCAAGCTGATTCTGGAAACCCGGAAACAAAGTGCTCTGGTTGCTCAGCTGCTGATGGGACTGCAGGTGGAGCGCGTGCTGGTCCTGCTGGTGCTGCCACTGTTGACCCGATTCCAGGAGCGAAATAAGGGGTTTATGTTCCCCGTTCAGCTGTGAGGCTGTGAGTACAGTGTGTGGGTGGTGATGGGTGTGGTCGTTGGGGTGATGATGGTTCTCTGTTGTGGCCACCCAGTGACCGTTGGGAATCCCAGGTAAAATGTTGGTGTCCACGGTTCCAGGCTGGGAGACAGACTGGATCTGCCCCAGTTGAGCTTTTGCCAGATCAGCTGCACTGATGTGTTGCTGCATCTGTTGTGATAGCTGGACGATGGGCTGCCTGTTGCTGGGAAGAGCTGGAGGGACAGCAGGTGTCAAACCTGCCTGCTGAGGGACACCACCAAACCCAGCCTCAGGCGCTGAGTCTGAAGGTCCAAATCCACCTCTGTCCCCTTGTTTCTCTCCCTCAGCACCTCTCTCCAGGGAGTCATGGATGTAGGAGAGGATTTCGTTGTTGGTGAGAAGGTCGCTGAGGGTGGGGATGTGGTTGGGGTCAAGCTCCACTTGGATCATCCTTTCGTCCAGCAGCAGGAGCTCCAGGTCTTCAGCGTTCAGGCCCAGGTTCTCCAGAGCGCTGAACAGCTCGCTGTTGGAGCATGTCTCGTCACTGTCCAGAGACAAGGAGTCCAGAGTGGCCAGCAGGGGATCATAACTAGGTGTTTTACCATTGCATCTCCCTGTCTCCCCATTAGATACAACATGCCAGCTGTCGCCACTTAATAAGCCACTAAAACCACCAGTCTCGCTTTGCTGCTCGCTAAAAGAGCTGCTATGGTACGTCATCTTAGGATCCGTATCTGGCTGGCAGACGTACACGGACTCATCCTGGCTCATCAGCGCCCCCAGCAGGGACTTTGGGTCCAGCTCATCTGCAGAGCTCTTGTCCAGTTTGCCCTTTTTGGACTTGCTGCCTTTGGCTTTGCCCTGGAAGGAGTCGGGGAAGCCATGCAGCGGATAACTGGTCTGGTAGAGTAGCGCCTCTCCGGTGGCGAAGGTGAAAGGAAGATGCATAGATCGCTTCCTCAGGTGTTCCCCTCCTTCCTCGTCCCTGCGGAGATCGACGTTACGGGGAAGAGATTAATGGATAAATAACGTTACACTCCAAAATCAAGCCAGAGTCACTGTACACTTACACCAAAGGCCTCTGGGTGGCGATGATGTAGTCGGGCTTGCCGCTCTTGTAGACGAGCCTGGCGTTGGCCTGGACCCACTTCCAGCGGTTGTCCTTGGTCAGCAGCCTGAAGACGGTGAGGCCGCTCTCGCCTGTCTTTATCACTGGAATCACATCAGACGAGATGTTGGAGGCTCTGTGTCGCCGCTGTTTACATTCGCTGCGCCCCGCGGCGTGCGCACACTTATGCTGCATTTGCTCAGTCGGGCGTGCTGCTCTGATGGAGGCTACATGCTGATGTTCACTTTGGCTACATGTGCATGTTAAAGGTCCTGTTTGCACACATGTACACAGCCCAACACACACGCACACACATACCATTGCTTCCTTACACCCAAGTCCCTCACCTCCTCACTCAGTGTTGTGTCTGGCGGTGTGTGTAATTGTGATGCAGGTTGTGTTTCTGTGCTGTCTAGTTTCTAAACAGGCTTCACAATGAAGCACAGTCTAGGGACCAAACCAGCGGAAGGAACACTGTTTCCTCAAAGAAAGACTATAAGTTAGACCAATATACCACAGTTGGCACCGACCGATCATTACTGTCGGTTTCTATTACTGTAAAATAGCATCTTCTAACTGTTACAAGGGACTGTGTTTAAAAAATTACTGCGGAGGATTTTACTTAAAGGTTGCGGTGGAAATGATATCAACTTATTTTTATCAGTTCAAAATAAAAGATCTTACTATCCTTAGATATCTCACAACCCAAAATGTCTTTGAGTGTGAACTGTGTCACTTTCACCATTATCTAACCAGATGATGAGTGTTCAGTTTTCTGGTGTTTGGGTTCATGGCCTCATAATGTTTTGTGTTTGTATTCTCCAACTGGGCCAATCAGCTCCACTGAGCCTACATACATTCTGCTTGGTGGATGACGGAACGCCGTGTGTGACTTATTATTATTGAATACAGGAGCAATATGCATCTGCACTGCACAGATTAGACTAGCGTGAACATACTGAGTATTAAAAGTACAGGAAATGGATTAGTGGCATCACGTGTTATTATTATATGGATTGTGTTGGAGTCTTTGTGTTTGTGCTGAACCTTCCCTCCCATCTGTGTGTGCATTAGAGTGTGCTGAACATGTATTTATTTCTGTGTTGTGTGTTTCAAAATGCATATGCATATATTTCCATTTTCTGTATGCATGACTAAATGCATGCAGTATGTGTGTTTGTGTTTGTGTTTGTGTGTGTGTGTGTGAGTGTGTGTGCGCGTGAGTCTGTCTGTTAGCTATGATGCAGGCGTTGAGGCCCACAATACCGACTTACTAACTCAGTAGCGTGAGTCTGTCTGTGTAGCTATGGCATGGCGTTGAGGCCACTAACCACGGTCATCCCGGGTCATCCGGTACATGAGCTAAGTAGGACACTTGACTCCCGCTCAGAGATTTTCCTACATCAACAACAGACACTCAGTGTTTGTTTGTTTGTTTGTTCAATGTGATACAATCATAACATTGAGCCAAACATGAGACAGGGGAAAATACAACTTAAAATCTGACTATATACTGATCCTCAATGGGTTTATTGCTGGAAAAGTCATAGTTTGTGATTTTAAAACACCAGTAAGTCAGAAGGATTTCATTAAAATCCTTCTGTATCCAAGTCTTTAAGTTCCCTGTTTTACTTTACAGTGATGGCAAAATGTTCTCAAACGTTGTCAGATGTGTCAAACTGACACATCTGAGCTTGCTACTGAACTTAAAGTCGCACAGTGATGATTTAACAGTGATGAAAAAATGATTTCTAGGTACAGCCCAGTTAGACTTTATCCTTTTGTCTTTTTGAGTTTGTAATGTTCTTTGTATTTTGTCTTAAACTGAGGGAAAATGAGAATAAAAACAGATGGAAGTATATATATAAACAGAAATCCTGATTTGTTTGCAAAAGACAAGGCTGCATGTTTTTGTTCAGCCTGAATTTTTATTGTTATTAAATAATATCAAACTGACCATTTAATTTTCTTTAAGTTTTTGTTCAAAAAATGATGTAATATTTCACGTTTTCTTTAACTTCACTATATTCTGCTCAGTGTTCGCTACAAACAAGGGACCGCCCAGTAAACCCCTCTGAGTCTTTGAGAAACTTTGTGAAAGTAGCTGAAGCGTTGCTGCCTCGGCATCTTTTTAGTGCTTTATTCCAACAACCTTTCAGTTTCACTCGCCCTCGCTAACTTTAAAATAACTCTGATGTGAGCCATGTCAACAGCAAACGGGCGTGACTTACTTCGGACGTGATTTTCGGCACAGTACAGCATGTCGGCAGCGTGGATGAACTGGTAACCCGAACCTCGAACTCTCAGCTCTGCCTCGGTGTAGCCCAGAACTATTTTACCCCTGAAAATCCAAGAGAATCAGTGGATACACAAATGAATTACGACCCAAAACTTTTTTGGAATGAAACTCATCGTCTTTGTCCTATGGAGACTGAAGTTTTAATGGTGCATACTTGGCGTCACAGGCCATGGGTGTGAAATCGAGCTTGTGTTTGGTCCTGAAGATCATGTTCCTTGTTCTGATTTCCAGGATGGCTGGAGGCTGGAGGGGTGTGGCAATGGCGAAGAGAGCAAGCTGAGGCGGTGAGCTGTCCTCGCTGTCACAATGCTGACGTCTCTGACCGTGAAGGAACTTCAGCCGACCCTGGATATTCAACGCCTGAAAGGACAGTTGAATGTCATGTTGGTAAATCAGGGCTACATTGATCCGGAGATATTTGCATCATCACAGGGAACAAATCAGATTTAAAGAGAAGGCTGTGAATCTTTTTTTTTTTCTCTCTTTTCCCTCTGAGACTATTGCATCAAGATTCAACAGCAGACAAGCGAGTGCTGTTTCTTTTCTCCCTGTCAAGCACCATTAGCCTTATTTATCCTGAACACACTGGGTCCACTGGTTTTCCTCTCTGAACCCCCCCCCCATCTATTCTTCCTCGGATCACATGACTTTCTGTACACTACTTAAATACAGTATTCAAGAGACCAGGACTAGATGTGTAGGTTGGTCAGAAATTTCTTATTCAGTAATCTGACTTGATAAGAGTCTGACTGAAATATAAAATTCTAAAATACAGGTATAAACACATATCCCTTACGGAAAAGTCTCTCTGTTTCTGACCTATTTTCTGGTGCTTGAATTTCTCCAATCCACTGTGATTTGGAGAAGACGGTGAAGTTAGTTTGACTGTGACCAACATTTCTAAAAAACGCATGAGCCCTGGGTTTTTAACTAACAATGATTTTGACTGATTTTGATATAACAAAGTAACAAATGAAAAGAAATGATGCAGGAAAACTTAAAAAAATGAAGTTACTTTTATAGATAAGAGTCAGAATTTGGTTTCTCACTACCAACCAATTCTAACCAAAAAGCAGTAACCAGTATTGAAATCATGGAAAATCCCACATACTACAAACATTACCCCAAACATTTCCATCTGTAAGTCTTAATTCTTCTCAGTGACACAATAATCTTCAATATGACCATTGAGACAGATATAAGAGGAGGTTAACTTCACTGTTATGAACCTGAACTAACTGGATAATGTTCTGACTTTAGATATCGTGTGAAAATTTAGAAGATTTTTCTAAATGTTTCGGACTGAGTTTTTACAGCCAGCGTCTAGCAGCATCCACGCTTTTCATCCAAATGTGTCTGACCGTGAAAATCCTTTTGAGTGGACTTTCAAGTTTTGGATCAATAACCACCAGCAGCCAATAGGGAGGTTTTACAGCAACCTCCACTCGCCCTGTGGAGTCTCGTGTGAAGACCCCCCACCCCTCTCTCTGTTAGCTCTGGTTAATTGACTTTGGTGGGTTTAAGAGCCTGCGGCCATGATGTTAGGAATCTAGCCCTGAATAGCAGGAGGGATTACAAAAAACAAAGCCATAGTGACCAGTAGACACAAGTACAAACCTGGCTTACTGCTCACGCAAATGCACTGAGAGGGAGGACCAAGAGACGCAGGTTTGAAGTCCTACATGAGCTCTCTTGGAGTGTCCTCGCGCAAGACAAAAAACCCCTGAAAGGTCCAGACCTCTTGACTTGTGACCTGATGTAAACCTGAACAGGAGCGGCAGCTGCAGAATAATGTGTATGGCCTTTGAAATGCCTTGCTCATGGGGGACCCTGCCCCGCTTTTCCCAGCAGGTTTTAGGGATTTGTGCTACTACTGAACTGCAGCTCGTTTTTCTCCATCTGCAGCTAATTGTCTTAGTGAAAGCAGCAGTGGCCGGTCTGGAGCTACCAACCCTGACTAAGCACGTTCCCCCCGTGCTCTCGTCTCCACTGGGTGGTGGGAGGATTAAGCCCTTTTCCCCACGACCCCGAGGGTCTCTTAAGGCGGATTACAAGAGTAAATGGTGGCTTCTGATCCCTGAGGGACTCTGGGGTGGCACGCCATACAGCCAGCACCACCACCAGGCCTCAAAACATCTTCAACCGTTAAGATGCATTTGTTTTATCTATTTAGTTTAGTTGGAACAAGTATGTCATCTATATAAATCATCATTTTTTTTTAAATAAAAATAATAATTTTAAATCCCCTTCCCTCGTTAAATGCGTTAATAAAACACAGTAAATCACATTTTTCACTAAATAACATGCTCATCGTTTTTTAGGAGACAAATTAATCTTCATCTTAATCTCACCAGGAAGCCAGAGGAGTTGTCCAACAGACAACGGAAGCGGCAGACGAAGCCTCTCTCCAGAAAAGAGGAGTTTTCAGGGGGGAGCTGGTCAGGGATGTAGCTCACCAGGCAGGGAGGGGTCGACACCGACTCGCCATCTGAGGAGATTAAAATTTCATTGTATTACTATTTCACTATCATTTATGTACCATCCAGACCAAAAGTATTTGACAGTTATACATGCTTTTGTTCTTTAGGCTTTGCGCTTCAGCATAATCGGTTTGAAATAAATTAATGGAAACTACACTGAGGTGCCAAGTCTGAGCTTAAATTTGAAAAGGTTTACATCAACACTGAAAGAACTGTGTGGGAGATGGTTCCATTTTAGAACATTTGACTTAGAAATGCTTCAATGTTAGTTCAGGCATCAAAGAGCGCTCAGAGTGGCCCAAAAACCAAAAAACAACTCTATCAGATAAGAAAAGGTAGTTGCTTTGGCAAAATCAACAGTTGGGTTCAATTCACAGAAACACAAAAAGAATCTGGTTGAGTTCTGATGAAACAAAAATCAACCTGTGTCAAAATGATAGAAAGAGGAAAGAGTGGAGAAGAAAGGAAGAGCTCATGATCCGTCCTCATCTGTCAAACATGGTGCTGGTTCTGTTATGGCTCAGGCAGGTATGGCTGCTAATTGAACTGGCAGAAAGATATTTACTGATGTTTACTGCTGATGGAAGGAGAAGGATGAATGCAGAGGTTTACAGGAGCAGTCTGTGTGATCAGATTCAGCCAAATGCATCACTCAGTGGATGAAGTTTCATATTTCATTCAGCAGGACAACCTTCGAAAACATACTGAAAGAACAACTGAAGAGCTTTACAGAGTGAAGAGGTGGAACATGCTCAACTGGCCGAGTCAGTCACCTGATCTCAGTCCGACTGAGCATTGGTCTCCTCGGTGAGGACTAAAGGCAGAGAGACCCCCCAGCAAAAACAAAAAGCTGAAGGAGGCTGCAGTGAAGCTCTGGGAGAGAAACACCATGGAAGACTCAGCTGACATCTGTGGGTCAAGGACTTCAGCCAGTCAATGACTGAAGGATTTTCAACAGAATATATAATATATTGATTCTCTTTAACTACATGTGCGTCTGTCAAGTCACTTCTGAACCAATGAAGTTTGGACACAATGTGTTAAAAGGACTCTACCTCCCACACAGTTCATTCAGTACTGATGTATAACTGATCAAATTAAAGCTGAGACATGGAGCTTTAATGTAGTTTTCATCAATTCATTTTAAACTGAATGTAGACATGTCTAAATGCTTACGGCCTTGACTGTAAAATGATGGGATTGGAGATGGTATAAAACCTCCTCAACTTGACCTCGATCTGTTGTTAGTGTGTGTGTTTGTACAGTTTATGTGCGTTGTCAACTGCTGACCCTTATATAATTCAAAATGACAGGTGTGTGTGTCTTTGTGCAAAGTATGTACAGTAAGAGCATGTGTCTGCCGTTGAAACGACTGTGTGAGTTTGTTTTCTCTGCTGATGTGCCCACTGCCGAGTTGCATTTCTGTCTGTACACTGTGTTACTGAAAGTACATGTGAGTGTGTGTGTGTTGTAACATTTAGACCATATCTCAGGAGCCTTTAGCTAAAGGTCACCTCTTCCACAAGGCTTTTAGGGTGAAACATCTATTTATCCATTTTGAATTGGAATTTTCATGTTACATAAGAACATCACACTAAGATCCTCCTAGAAATGGAAGATGATAATTAGATGATAATATACTAAGCAGCCACCAGTAGTCTTGCAGTTGTAAAAGCCTTTACACACAATATACTTATGTCTTAATTATACTTGCCCTGGCATTTTAACTAGTATTCCAGCTTAGAATGGATTAATTAAATATAATGAATATCTTAGCATTGGTGGTAACATCTACTAAACACATCTGTAATGCAGGAGCATGATGTGGGTGTTTTCCACTCATAGTATATGCCATCACATCATGGGGATACTGCTGGACTGAACCGGGTGCGTCAGCAGGACACAGACCTGTCGAGGGATCCGTGCGGGGCCCGAGGCCAGCAGGGGGGTTGAGGGCCCAATGCAGGTTCCTCCTGAACTCCTGCTGGTCTTCAGTGTGGATGAGCTCAAACACATTCTGATGCATGACATCGGTCTGGCAGGGAAACAACACACAGAAAGCAGAGTTCAGGGATACCAGTTCTCTTCATATTCATGGATATACTGTTTATTAACAGGGAAATTATACAACCCCATTAGTATTACATATAGAAAAACCCAAAAAACAAAACTCCTAAATTTTAAAGCTGAATATAAGCGAGTAAAGGTGGACATTTGGTTCGAGCAGTTGCTGTCAGCAGGTGCTCTAAGGGGTGTGTTTGATTCCGTTTTCCTTGAAGTGGAGCCAAGAGAAATCAAGTGTCGTTGAGCGTTTTATTCAAATAGCTGAAACGGAGCCAAGGTACCGCTGTGACCCTTATATCTGTCATCCAGACCCAGCATGACCTGGCTGAGGACCAGAGTGGAACCACCCTCCCACCATGGGGGGTGGGGGGTCAAAACCAGGTCACCATAAAGGAATTTTGACAGGCTAAAGTGTTACGTGAAATGCTTTTCAAACAGCAAAAATGAAAGGGGGGAGGGGTTACTCTCATTAACTGAGCTTGTGCTTCATGTTCCCTGACTGTTAACTCCAGCAATGATGGTGCTAAGCTAATCTAAGAAAAGTCCCAGTAGGAGCAGGAGTGTGTTTAGTTTAGTTTAGCTCAAGACACTGAGACGATTAAACAACCACTGTGACGAGCCCCTTTAGCCCCTTTTGAAAGCGACTGCACTGACAGAATATCTGCATCATTTCCTGAATTTTTAAAAACAATCTGTGGTGGACAAACAGTGTCAATGCTTCAGCAGTTAAACCCTGTTTATCACGGCATGTTAAGCTTCATCACTAATGAGTCTGTAGCACAAAGTTAATAATCATCTCTCTAAATTGGTCTAAAACTACAGTTGAAGCTTCCAAACCATCTCATATCCTTTCTCTCATTCACTTCAACCTTTTTAACTTTTATTTTTTTAACTGTATTTGTTGCCTTGTTTTCAGTGGAGGAGAAAAACTGTGAAAACATCCTCTGTGTCTCCACAATTTTCCCGTCTATCTTTTGTCTTCTCCCCCCTGTTTTTTCTGCATTTTCTTCTTTACCTACTTGTTCAACTGTTGTGTCTTATCTCATGAGTGTTATAACAGCTCTTGACACCCAGTTTTTTTTTTTTCGAAGGGGGGGGTCCAGCTGTGCATTGTTGTTTCCAAACAATCCACGTTAGCGGAGACAGCTGCTTCACCAAAGATTTAGGTTTGTTCGGTAAATGAGAGGTGACGCGCCTCAGGTGGACAGGGAAATGAGAGGTGAGAGGTGACATTCACACTCTGACCTGGAAACCAATGCGTGTGTGGTAAGGTGTTTTGAGTTTTAGCACAGTATGTTGATGCATGTTGTGTTAGTGTGTCTCAGTTCACAAGATGCAGTTAGATTGTGTGTCTTTGAGGTGGTGTGTGTATGTAAATGTGTGTCAGACAGTCAGACACACTTTGGAAAATTTGACGTTCTCCAAAATGAGATTAAACTGGAGGCTGTGCTGCCTTGTTGTGAAGCCAATTGGATTAAACCTCTCTCTCCATATGTGCTTCAATCCTCTGGATGCTGAGGATGATGCATTCACTTGCTGCTCTGTGGGTCTGTTTTCCATCAACCTCAGTGTGCTTGTTAACTCCACTCCTCCTAGGGTCACCCTTCCGCTGCCTCAGATAATTCCTCATAATCCAAAACATCTTCAGTCTATCTACTATGACAGTGAGACTATAAATTGCTTCACATAGTCCCAACCAATAGATTATCTTTATTTTCATTTCACATTATATTAACTTGGAAGTAATTCATTTGTTGGACATAGTTTTAGCCAACATATGCTTCTTTGTAGTCTTCTTTTGTGGTGTTCTTTATGGTTATTATAAAATTTGGAGAGAGATTTGACTTTTTTCTTGTCAGGAAAAACCTACATCTGCCTATTTCTATCCTTAACCCCTTATGTCATTTTCTCTTGTTGACTGAAATACATCCAATGAAAGGTCGTCTGAAATCTTTCCAGGAGTCTCAGTGCTTGTACTGTTCTCACCTGGATGAATCAAGCCAAAACAGAAAGTGGACACGCTGCATCACCCAAGGAAATTGGAGGAACAAAAACAGGCCAGTGGGCCGAGAAAAGCAACTCACTGCTTGAAAAGCATCCAAGTAATTTCCAGGAGGTTTTACCTGATGGAAGCCGAGGTAATCCTGGATGGTGTGGGAGCAGAAGAAGATGATTCCCTCGGCCGTCACCACAAGGACGAAGCCGTTCAGGGCCTGCAGAGACAAAACATAGCGTTTGTTTCATGTTTAGAAAGTCATTTGAGAAATAAGGAAATGTGTCATCATATGCATAGGATTCAACACAGGTTGAAACCAGATGTCAGATTATTTTATAGACACATGGAATAATCTAAGCATGAAATCTGATTGTGTTAAAGGTCTGTTTGGCAACCGACATCACTGATTTGTCCAGAAGAAACTATCAGGCTCTAAAACAAGAATTAGAGATAAGAAATGGGAAAGGAGAGAGGATACGAGAGGAAAAAGAAAAAAAAAAGGATGAGATTCCTCCCCCAGGGCGGAGAGAGGAAGACAGAGAAGAAGAGAAGAAAAGGCTGGATCCAAGTGAACGTCAGTTCAAAAAGAAGGAGCTCGCGACTGGATGACTAACACCTCCATCACCGCTCCTCCTTTCCCTCCTCAGCCTCCTTTGGCCTCTGGGCCTGGTGAGGAGGTGATGACATGGAGTCTCGTCGCTGCAGAGAATCACAGCGGCGTCCTGCCAGCATCCGTCTACACCGCCCTGATTAGGATGACTGGGTGAAGGCTGGGACAACTGCACAGCTCTGACCTAAAGTAGCTCCCCTGTTTGATCAGTCAAGTTCGTTTCTGGGTTGACTAAGATATAGCCAACGCAACGTTTTAGGCTACTGCCCAATAACATGAATGAGAAACTCTCTTCATTTATGAGAATCTTTCGAGAAAGAAAACAGCAATGAGTGATATTAATAAAAAGAATATAGTTGTTTTTTTGTTTTTTACTTTTCGAGCACTCTCAGTCTCTGTGTACTGAATCAACAGATGTTTGTTTTTGTTGATGAAATAAAAACATCAAAAACAATCAATTATTCATCCATGGCCAGATGGGATTTGGATCACAAATTAGGCTTTAATGGCTTAAAGAAGCAACCTACAGTAATGACCACACCCAGAACTGTACAACACACAGACACACACACACACACACACACACACACACACATGCCACACACACACACACACACACACACACACACACACACACACACACACACACACAAACACGCGAGTGCACACATGGACACATACACTATACACAGCGTGCAGTGGCATACATACAGTGTTTATAAATATTTACTGTAGATTCAACTTTCTGCAGACAACACATCCCTCTCTCTCGCTCTCATGTTTGGTCAACCTCTCTCTCTCCTGAGACTCTGTGTGTTGTGTGTATGTGTGTGTGTATGTGTTTGTGGGTATGTGGGAGAGAGAGAGACAGTAGTTGTGTCTCTGCCTGTCTGCTCCTTGGAGGACGATAACCCAGTGACAGCAAACACTGCTAGAAAACACAGGAAACTCCCCGTGTTTCTGTTTCTCTCTCACTATTTAGCATAAAAACGTTTAGACTCAAATCAGAAGCTCGTTATTTTTCCTGTTCCTGTTTTTGGCAGAAATTAGCAGCATAGGTCGTTGTGCTTAAAAATAAATATGACTTCTGTTTTCTTTATCTTTCTCCCTTTCTTTCAAAAACGCACACACACACATGAAAAATACACACACACACACACACACACACACACAACACACAACACACAACACACAACACACACACACAAAAGCAGAAAAGCAACTCATTGGTCTCTAAGTGGATGATATGAGGGCAGGAGGAGTGTGTTTAAGATTTAGTGATACGCTGTGACACAGCCAAGAATACTTGTGATGCTTTTAGTTGATTTCCACCAACAAATAGAGACGCACACACGCACGCACGCACGCACACACGCACGCACGCACACCCTTCATCCAAACCCCCTCCCTTCAATAATAGATGTGTTCACCGGCTCTGTATAATTCATAGGCCCATGTCTGAAATGGAAGAGAGCAGCTGAAGGCAGGAAGTCGCTGCCCCCCACCACCCTGACACATCTTTGATACTCCCCCGCTGCAGCGACCCGTTTACTCCTCAAGGATCAATACATTTATCAATAACCTGATCCAGGTCAGAGGAATGAATGTGTACTTCTCTCTCTGACTCTACATTCAAAGAACTGATCAGCAACATCTACATCGCGGTAAATAAATGAGTAACAGGCTCCACACTCAGCCCAAAGATCTACCTCTGTTCCCCCCTTTAATAAACACGTGCATGAACACACATGGTCAATAACAGATGGCTGATTATCAGTATTTTATCATTAAGTTTGACTTTTTGAGATAATAATAGTGTGAAATGGAGGTTTTCTTCCTCACCGTTACCAGTGTGGTCAACTCAAATTCATCCATCTCTCTGGTCTAGAACCAGTGGAAAAAGCTTTTTCTGCTTTAAGTCCAAGAAAACAAACCATTTCTGCCCCCCCACACACACACACACACACCCACACTTTGGAGAGCAGCCTCTCCTCCTGAAAGCCCAGGTCCTGTTGTCGTTATTGTGGTGTGCTGACTCCCAGTGCGACGCACAGGGCGGGGGGGGGGGGCACAAACTCAGCCAGAGCCTGGGGGGGGCACCTTGCTGGTGGTTAGATGATAGTGTTTCTGACAGCTTCATAGAGCTGCACTAACGAAAGGACACTGATCCGACAAATCAACACACACTTGAACCACATGTTTAGCACATTTAAATACATCTGATTTTGAAGACACAGTCATTAACTGTTAATGCGTCCTGTTCACAGTATTTACGGTCAGGTTCTTTATGTGTCCACACGTGGAATGAAACAATAGAACAGAAGCAGGCCAGCAGTTAGCATCTATAGTTTGCCTTAACTGCACATTTCCCCCTCACCTGCAGCAGCAGCTCCCCCTCAGGTATGTGGCCGTCCGCTGATCCACTGGCTTTACTGTCATCGCCGGGATCGCTCTTGTTGTTGGTGCCATTGGACAGCTGGTTCTTCAGCGCCACTATGAAAAGGAGACAGAGAGGACAAGTTAGTTTTGGTGGTTTATCATTAGTTGAAATGTCACTGACTGTAACTGTCCAACACAAAGATCAGTTTTTGTAGGCATAAGTAAACTGCCATTATATTTTAAAACTAGACCAGTAAAATTGACAGATAGTGTATATCAGCTGGCATATTTGGACCACACTGTATATTCTGTATATATGTTAACTGGTATATAACAAAACATCCAACTACAGAAATGCCAAAGATATAATATTAGAGGAAAAGTGCTTCCATTTAAAGCACCGACAAGTTCATTTTTCAACTGAAAAGGTTTCCACTCATGACATATTTGGGTCACAATTCTATAATAAAGCAAATACAAAGTACAGTGAATCTGCTTGTTTCTGTTAAAAGATTATTTGTGGCCAATATGTCATTATCGTATTCTTTTAAACAAATATCGATATCTATATCAGCCAGTAATGTATGGGCTATATTATTTTTCACCTAGTATAAATTTAACAATCAATTATTGAATTACTGAAATAATCCACTGGGAAAATAATTGTTTGTTGCAACTATAATTGAAAAATATTTTGGATCCCACAGCTAATTCGACAGGGTCCTTTATTTTTGGTTCCTGGATCCTTTTTAAATAGTGATTTTACCTCTAAAATAACATCTTATACAGACGAACTCAAGAAGCTGTTTTGAACTGAACTGCATCACATATTGAAAGAGGAGAGCTGCTTTTAAAGAAAGACCAGAGGGAGAAACGCCTTTTCAGAAAGAGACAGAAAGAGCGAAAGAGAGGGGACTTCAGGACACAAGATGGAGGGAGCAACACCCAAAGAGACGGTGAACAGATGGACAGAGTAGTGCCTGTAAGAAAGGCGGACACAGAATCACAAAACCCAAAACACAGGAAAAAACAAAGAGGAAATCAGGACAAGTCACTGAACAAGAAAGAGACAAAGATAGAATTTATTTTCGCTGAGATTCACTTCACTGGTTTTCAAATAAACAGATACAAACACTGGCTTTTCAATATGTTCGAAGTTTATCGACAAGTTATTGTCACCAAATCATTTTCTGTACAATCAGGCAGACACAACATCTCAAAGGGCCACTCTGAGACCCCTGAGACAAAAACACATGGGCCGGCACCGTGTCTTTGGCCCCGGGGACGAAATCAGCTTGAGTGGGTTGAGTCTGAAAGAAAAGAGCTTTTCTGCAGTGGCAGTGGTGACAATAATGGGAGAGGAAATCTCAGACAATAAAGAGGCTGAAGGTTTGACCGGTTAAGCTGCTTCCTCTGATCTCAACCCAAATTCCCCACAGGAATCGATGAAGCTCCATCGGATCTCTTCATTATGGAGGACGTTGTCTCTGGGTCCTATGGCCTCGGAAACCAACCACAGGGTCCAGAGCGGAGTCAAACCAAAGTTGGGATATTTCTGATGTAAGCAACACATAGGTCTCTTAAAGCTGCTCATGTATAAAGCTGATTTAACGATCTTTCAATCTTTCTGATTTTCTACTTCTATTTTTGAGGGTATATGTCCGACTCATTGCTAATTGAACTTTTGAACTTAACCACAATCTGTTACCACACCTGACCAGACAATGTTCAGTTGGGATCAAAACATTGTGTATTTCAATAAATTTGTCCCCAAATAAAACTTTTCAGTAATTTTGGGGGTTAAAAGGTTTATTGGAAGCTCACTCAAATATCAAAGGCAGGATTTTTAAATGTGCTGCTTGCATCAGCATCACTTGTACTTTATATGTACAATAAAATGTCTGTTTGAAGAAGCAGTATAGTTGATAAATCTTTCATTTCCCATCCACCTATTCTCACAAAAAATGGAAATGATGATTTCCTCAAGGGAACACAATCACTATTAAAACCTATCATACAAAATAAATTATGCATTATTCTTGGTTGTCACAATAAAACAAACACAACCACGAGTGCAACTCTTCACCATTTTGTAGATTGTGACTATTCTAAGCCAACACTAGCTCACACAGTCACCTGAACTCAAAAATACCTCTACACATAAAAATAAACCCTCACTGAGCTGCACCCAAACCTTTGTCTGGTGGTGACAGGGCTCAGCGTAGTGGAAGCTCAAGGCCAAGAGAGATGCAGAAAAAAGTATGTCGACTATCAATAATTAAGACCTCAACGTGGCGGAGGGGGTAATTTTGTTCGCCCTGACGTCATGACCAGTAGCCACCGGCAAGAAAAAACCAGCCCGAGGCGGCCGGGCGGAGGAGGGGAGGGGAGCGTCTGTTGGCACAACGGAGGGCAACGAGGACACCAACAGCCGATAAAAACATCACAACAGACACTCCTCGGTCCTCGGAGACGATTTACAGGGGCAGATAGGAAACATACAGGAAGCCCCGGTGGCCTGAGTGGGTCCACCTCTGGAGGAGAGTCAGACCAAGCAAAACAAGGGAAACCCTGCTGGGCAGTATGATGGAAAACGATACCATCATTTTATTAAAAATGCTCTTTCAATGTTGATAAATATCTTATAATTATGCAAACGTAAGCAAAACTAACAATCATAACAAATCCTGGGTTTCTATCCATTAGCTGTGTCCAGCAAATATTCAGATAAAATTCTTCACACGTATAGAAAAAAAATTCTACAGTTTGCTTGGAATCAATCCTTTAGACATCACTCTAGAGAAATCATAATATGGTCATATCAACATAACACACAATTAGATCTATAACTCATATTAATTTTCATTATTGATTAATGTGTCAATTACTATGAAATAAGAAAATGGTAAAAAAAAAAAAAAAAAGCATTAGCGTGAGAGCAGTTTTGTCTCTGACTTAAACAGACGTTTTAGTCAGAGACAAGTTTTGCTCACTTTTCCAGCAGCTGAGCACAACAAGCAGCAGTCGGCCTGCAGCAGTCACAGATCAGAGGGGCCCACTGTTAGCAGCGAGTGTCTCCCACAGTCTCGTCAGTCTGCAGGCACAGTGACACAAACAATGACCTGTCTAATCCAGCATCTCTTCCCCCTCCATCCTGTGTTCGAAAAGTTTGTGACCGAAATTAATTTTTCAAAAGCTCGGCCGAGTGCGGCGGCAGAGCTGACAGGAGGAGAGCGTCCTCCAAAAAGACATCACCAGCAGAGAAGACTATCTGGGACACATACCTAGAAGACTTTATGTTATTAGTAATCCATACACAAAATGTCTCCATCAGTCTATCTAGTCTAAAATATTGTTTTATTACTTTAATTTTATGTGACACTGTGCATAATTTGGGGTAAAGGAACGGATCACCAAAATATTATCTTTACAACATTAGGTTTATGGTATGATAAGGGCCCATGGTCATTTATATTTGCCATATAAATACAGTCACACACACGCACGCATGCACAGACTGGTTGTCTTTGTGGATATAAACAAACAAGGAACCAGCATGTGACAGTGTCAGAGAACAACAGAAAACACAGCACTGCTGTATTACATAAGTAAGGACTAATCTGCTCTGAGCACTTGGTAGATGGCTTTACATGAAGACAGATGTGGACTAACACACACACACACACACACACACACAAACACACACACACACACATACACACACACACACACACACACACACACAGACTGGATTCTCCTTGATCACTTTGAAAGTCAAGAAGCTGCTTAAAACAAGAAGATACTCACATTGTAATAACAGTGGATGAACCTTAACATACAAATAAGTAAATAAAGTTTACATGATGGTTATATTTTGTCTGGTCCAGCTGAGGACTAACTGTTTTTTTCACGTTTTTTCTTGAACCATGTATTTCCTCAGTCTTACCAGGCACCCCGAGCCCTGCTAACTTCAGGGTCTGTCTATGCCATGTGGCCAGGGAGCTAATGCTATGTAGCCGATATCAGGAGACACAGACCACAGAAGGAGAGGAATCTGTGATGAGAATCTAAGTGTGGCTCCACCTGAACCTGACCTAATTCCTCCATGTGCTCAAAGAGGGTGAGATCAACCTGGAGACACTTGGCTCCCTTTGCAGGAAAGATCCTATATCAATAGTAAAAAGAAGACTTCTGCATTTGTTACCACTGTTAAAAAAAATAAAATAAAATAAAAACAAGGGTTTCTCTGAGGTTGAAGGAGTCAAAAGTTGAAAAGTGGGCCCCTGTCTCCCCCTTCCCTCTTCAAAAGCTGTGCAAAGCGGCCATGAGTGGATTATCCCGTCGTGTTTTTATTCTCAGAGGCTTTCATCTCCTCGTCCTACCTCCTCTCTGCTTGCTGCAACGCTGCCGCCTCCTCAGACCTACATTACCGCGTGGCTGAGACTTTAGGATAAGTGTCACCTCATGGCCGCGGGCAAGAGGAGCTGACCTACAATACGGTACAGTTATATGAAGTCGTTATGATGGGGGGGGGGGGGTCATCCAAGGTTCATACAATTAGAGATGGGAGTGCAGGCCTGCTTCTGCTGGGTCAGCTTGTGACACCAAGGTCTGATGTATTTTTAACCTCGGAGTCTAAGGTTAAAGCCTGTGTTGTACTGTATATTTCAGATATCTCCGGCAATGATGATCTTACACACAAACATGCCTAAATTCATCTGCATCAGAAGCAAATGTCAGCTGTAAAGAAACAGTCAACTCAAGGTTTTATCCTGCACATTATTCACAAATTTTATTTTTATAAAATGGAAAATAAAATCAACCAAAAATTTTTTTCCATGTACAGAACCTTTATGAGAAAAAGAGGGTCCTGCACACTGTTTTACACTAAGACAGGTGCTGAAACTTTTACTGAAAGTAGTTTGAGCTGTTCATTAAACCCAATCTTCCCCATTTCCCTTTTAAAACGCTGATTTGAGCCTCCCACATTAAACAGGGATTCAGATATTCCAGATGTTCGGGGAGGTTTAAAGATTTTTCTGGCTGAGCAGATTTCTGAAGGCTGTTTGTTGCTTTTGGACAGACCTGCAATCTGATTTTAATAGGAGATCTGTGAACACATCCAAGTCCGCCAAACACACACACACACACACACACACACACACACACACACACACATCCCAAAATCCATCTGCTATGCCTATAAGCCTGCTAACTCCTTGACAAAGCTGATCCTCTGTACTGCACCACTTCTTAAACAGAGTCTGAATCATAGACAGCCCATATATATACATATATATATACATACACACACACACACACACACACACACACACACATACATATATGTCTTATGTATGTATGTATATGTGTGTGTGTGTGTGTGTGTGTGCACGCACGCATGCAGTTGGCCTCCCTCTGTCGTATAAATTCTTCAGGCTCATTTTGGCTGAATTATTAACAGCAAGCAGATGCTGTGTTACACTTTCAACACTAATTGACTCCACTTTGAGAGAGACTTTGTGTCGACCCCCATAAAAATCCATATAAACAACAACAGAGAGGTTTACATTGAGGCGAAGGATTCGTTTTCAGCTTTCCTCACTAGGAGGAACACCACAGTCTGGGTTTATGAGCTGAGAACACCAGGATCAAACACCACACAAATGAAATATGTCTTGTGATATGTGTTGAGGTGCGTAAAGAGCTTAATTCAACTCCAGGCTGTGAGACAGATCACAGTGATGCTTCTGAGTCTTTTCTGAGAAAGAAATATGTCTTCAAAGCTATTTGTGGCATCAAATATGAGGAAAACAAGAAGGGACTGACATTGCTAAAAAACATGGATTAGAACCCTGTTTACTTGTAGTGAGACTGAACCATTTTATAGTCTTGCACTTCCTTTAGTCCAGACATTTGCTTTCCCAAATAAATACAATCTCGTTGACTCTCCGCATCCAAACATAAACCTGTTTCTGGGCCCTCCTGTCCGACCAGGCCTCCAGAAAGGCCCTCTGACCTTATTTCTTTCCACTTGAAAACCCTCCACCCCTGCCTTTTTTCAGTTTCTGCCTCTGTGTCCAGAGGTCATCTGCAAGGTGTGAAAAGCTATTTCAGTATTTCATCATGCGGAGAAGGAAAAGGGCAAACAGCTGTTTCAAGACCACAGACTGACATTTACCAGCTTGCCTCCCTTCCTTTGTCTTTCTCGTTTGTTGGATTCACCATTGTCACCGCTCGTGCTGATGCAGCTACAGTAGATTTCGACCACTAATCTGCTGCTTCCAACCCACATTTTGTCGTAGTTTCTCACTTAAGATCACCTTCTATGTTCCACTGTTAACATTGACTGGTTTGACTTGATCATTAACGTGAGAGGAAACAGACTGGAATTTGAAAAAAATGATGGTTCCTCACCCTTGCCCTCCTACAACCACACCCAGCCAATCAGATCAGTCCTACCTCCAAAGAGAGACGCTTCCTACCTGAGAAGAAGCTCTTGGTGCGGAGGAAGCTCACGCTGAGCCTCAGGATGGACAACTTGTCCAGGCTGGAGATGATGTCCTCCGGGAAGGGCAGCAGACTGGCCAGCCGGTCCAGCTCCGAGTTCAGACGGTCCCGGTGGCGTTTGGATGGGTTGGACTTGGCGCCTTCGGCAGGGGTCGGTTTGACTCTGGGCGTGAAGGGGACACCATCATATTTAACTCCTTCTTGATTATCAAGGGAACATTTGTCAACCCAGGGGGTATCAGATATCAGAAAATGAGTCACAAGTAGTGTTAAATGGGGCTGATGCTGATTTTGTAATGACCCTGAACACAGATCTTTACAGTCCAGGTCCCAGTGTTTTCAAAGATACCAAGAACCTCAGGCTAGTTTTTGGGGTAATGTGAATAAGGTATGGCCCAGACAGCCATAAGAAACCTGTTGGTTTAAATTTCCCCCCATCTAAACATCATAAAGCTTTTAAAGAGCCTCAACAAGCCAAAACAGATTTGCTGTGCATGAGAGAAATATGATCTTAACAACCTTGGAGCTGATTGAGGAGAAATAAAAGTGGAAAGGAGGATGTTACGAGATCAGGTAACAGATATAAAATACAGAACTGAAAACCTGGGTTTATTTTCTTCGCCCCTAATTTACTTTAATTCCGTATGAACTCAGTGTTCGGAGGTGATATCAATATTCATAAACAAGAGTTTAAAATTCTGGCTGATATTTGTTTTGTAGGATAATTCACATTTTCAGTACAGATCCCTTAAATTTAGTTCATATAAAAAGTATTTGTCTCTGGACAAACTAAGTAGCAGAGACACTGTTTTTAAATGACCTTAAACTCTTGATTTACATTTCTTCTTAAATAGCAGCTATCAGACGTCTGTGATAAACTAATATCGGCAATAATCATAATGAATTTAACCACATTGCACAATTACAATGTCTTTAACAGCAGGCTGATGTTATTATTATCAATTATCGTGATTTAATATTATGAAATATTACCTATTGATTCAGGTGTGGCTGCTCTAATGAATAATAAATATGGTGAAGAATCTGCCTCAAAGATGCACTATCTCTAAAGCCCTGGCTCTCACATATTTTTTTTATAGCAGAAAATGTTCAAAAATCCTTTTTAATATGAAGACATTGGATATGCATCCAAGATGTCAAAACTTTAACATGTTCAATCTACCATGCCTGTGATTGATCAGGCTTTAATGATTGATTTCACACAGTGAAATATGTCGATAAGCTCTAAATTACACAGCGTATACATTTAATACATGTTTTAACCCTCTTTAATGCGCATATAAGCAGATGTTTATTAATTTTGTATTAGTCAACAGTTCTAACTGTGCCTGTTGAGACACATTTTCTATCATCAGAGTTTCTATCATCTTTACTCATCACAGCAGGAGACGCAGTTGACGAATACAATAATAAACATTTATCTGTGCTTACAATTACATTGCAGCGTGTTGAAAATGATGCTGATGGATTCTAAGTAAAGGAGACCGATGAGCAAAGAGGTGCAGAGGGTCTGAGAAGAGCTGAGCCGGTGTCGGTGGTGGATTAAACCCGGTTCGTCTTTAGACCTGCTTCACACACTCACCCCTTCTGCGCCGGTTTTCTTCTCTTCCTCCCTGCGTACATGTCGCCGCCGCCTACTCGCTCATTCGCAGTCAAACCGGAGCGCGTCCATTAAAGTCCGACTCGAGCCAGGTCCAGACGCAGGAGTCCGGTAGGGACCGTCCGGGGGAAGGAGCCCGTAGAAAAGCAGCTGCGCTCCGGGTCCCGGGGACCAGAGCTGTGTGATTCATCCGTTCATCCGCCGGCGCGTCGAACTAAACCTGGAACATCCCGAACCGCCCCGACGCCGCCAGACAACATCCAGAAAACCCCTCAAACTTGTAAAACCACCTCAAATATGACGACGGGGACGGAGACGGGACGTCTACCGTCCATTAAACGGACTGACCGGGTGTCATCGACGGCGCTCTACCGCGGGCTCCGGCTCCGCTCATCCGTCCATGGCGCCCCGCCAGCGCGTCAAACACGGCGGAGGTTCCGCAGTGAGGGGCTCCGTTTAAAGCGGCGAGCCGCGGGGGTGTCTCACCGGGGACGTCCGTCTCGGAGCCGCCGAGGTTCCGTGTCCTCGCCGCTCGTCCTCCGCTCTCTCTCCCCCGGCTCCTCTCCGCCGTCGCTCTCCGGTCTCCGCCGTCTCTTCCCGACCGGAGCGCGCTTCCCCTGGCGGGGGCACTGATTCGTCGTCGGGAGCGCGCAGCGGGTCAAAGGTGACGTGGGAGAAGGATAATCTGAAGCGAGGTCGTCGATTTTCATTTGAATCAACGTTTGAAATTTGGATTTATAACTAAAATAATGACCAACGCTTACATTTAATTCAACGACCTAATGATTTACTAAGTGGTGCGAAGTAAGCACTTCTACTCACTAAACCTATAATTCTTGTAGTAACTTACTTGGTAATTTCAGTGTTTTGCTAATTTATACTTCTGCTCCACTAGAATTCAATTTTTGCACATTTTACTGTTCTACATTTGACTGACTGAGCTGTAATAGTAACTTTTCAAACTTACATTAAAAGCATATATTAGACTTGTGAAATCCAGCACATTATATTAAAAATTATAAATCGAAGATTAAGCTAGTGGTTTTCAGTTATTAGCAGTTCTCCCCAAAAAGCACTTCTCTAAATTTCTCATCTTCACATGTTTGATTAGCCTTTATCATGCAAAATTTCTGATTTTACAACAAATAAATTAAAAAATATAAGATTAAAGAAAAGTCCAAAAACTGAAAACAGACTCGTGTGTTAGAGCTTTGTTGTTTCTCTCCCATTAATCATTTCATGACCCCTCAGATTAATAATGTGGCCCTTTTGGGGCCCCATCCCCTAGGTTTGAAACCACTGGACCATCTGTATATAAAGTAGTTATCAAATACAATAAGGTATCGGTTACGGGTGACATTTTACACTACACTACAAAACAAGTACTTTAAGCTGAACATTTAGCTAATAGTACTTAACCTTTTAATTGAGTATATTTACAGTGAAATTGGTACTTTTTCTGGATTAAAAGGATCTAAGTTCAATGACTTTTTCCTCCTGTTAGGCTACATTTTACATGTCACTGAAACATTTAGTGAGGTTTTTTTTGTTTTGTATGTTTTTTTTTTAAATCAAAACCTCTACATTTACTATATCAACTACATTTTCAGGGGAAATTACTTTTACTTTGTAGAAGAGGATTTTATAGAGAAGACATATGGTTAGCTTCCAAAGAATAGTACCAATAGTATAAAATGTAATTACAATTGGTTTGTCAGCAATGATAATACATGAATATTATATACTTTATATTAAACTAAAATTTCCCTTAAGCAATATACGTCACTGTCACAATCTGTTTTAACAACCCTGGGAATATTTTTGTTAACTTGGTGTTTAATGCAGCAAATCAAGCGAAGGCAACACAAGACAGCGTTTGATCCTTCCTGGCCCAGTTCGGTCCTGCAGTGAAAACCATTAAAGGCTTAACTGGGAGCAGATTGTCGAACGGGGGCAGATGTATTAACAGTACATGCAGAGGACTCTGACACAACAGACCTACACTGTCACCTAGTGGACAACGGAGACCGTCACAGTGGTAAAAACCACAGCATCAACACTACAGCATCATCACAAAATGAACGAATATGTATTAAAATTCAAGTACATTTCAGGGTTTATAAAAATATGATATATGCATTTTTTTCCCTAAATTATTAAATGAGATTGTTTTTCCATTTATGACTCAAAAGGAACAAAGATTTGCCAATAAAACTTAAAATGCGTTCAGTCATTATTTCTATTGGAGTCAAGCTTATAAACCAAACCAATTAGTTTATACATGTTCATCAAACTACTTTATGACAGTGAGAATATAATCACAAAGAGATGACTGTTCAAAAGTCCTCTCTCTTTTTGTGATATAACTTCCTCTAATTTTTCAAAATGTGACATTCTTTTATCAAAATATTAAACCAAATAATCGCTTTTAAAAAAAACTTTCCTTCTGATAACAGACGCTGAAAACTGCAGTGTGTGATCAGATCACCTTTAATATGGTGAGCATGAACATATTGACTCAAACACTCATACACTGTTAGAAGTAAAATATTGAAGGCAAATCCACAAAATATAATAACTTGAAAAGTTACAAAACAAAACAAAAAAAAACATGACAAGAGGTTACATACGTATATGCTGTGCAGACAATGTACAAAACATGATAGGCGTGAGTCAGGTTAAGCCAATATGATATTAAAATAGACAATATATGACAATACGTATTTTGAAAAATGAAGACAAATATAGATATTTATATACAGGTACACAAAGATACTGCATTTTGGAGCCTTGGATTTGAAAAAAAAGTACAATGAGTAAAATGGCTTTGTTTTATTTAAAATCTAGGAGAAAGCAACAAGATATATTTATATTTCTATATGCAGAATACTTTGTGAGAAAAAAAGGCTCTGACTGAAAGTACTCCAGATGTGAAAGAGAAGAGATCTTAAGGTGCTCTGTGGAAAAAAAATAATAATAATAACACACCTTCGAATATAACGCTTCATTTTGTACTGAGTCTTAAATAATTAGCCTCTGTTTAACAGCCTCCATCTGTGATGATTTTTGGTCTAATTTACAATTTTTTTGGTGAATCGACTGCTAAGGATGCTCAGTTGTTTAAGTCATTGAACTGAAAAATGCTGCCAAATTACCAAAAGTCTCCTCTTAGTTCACCATGGATGTTTTAAAACCGCACCAGCGAGCTGTATCGGGAGCCAATTTTGGATTTGTGCAGCTTTATGTTAATAGTTTACATTATTTTACAACTGCTTTGGCTCAGTTTCAATATTTAAAGAGATAATCAGAGAGGCTTAATGAAGTATTACAATGGCTTACTGTACTTTCATTGATATTGACTAAAATATCTACTTTTTCTTACTTTTACAAACTTTGTGGTTGATTCCGAAAAGAAAAACTGATGAGATGAAGTACTTGTATAGTAGTCTTTCTTTTAAAAGGATTTACTGGAGCATTAAGTTTAACAATCTATATTTACAGTAATATAGAATATTTAGTAAATCAAAGTTTTCAAAAGGAATTCTTACTGTATGCTATTTTAAAATACTGTAAGTATTCTGTGTAAGAAGCACCTTTATATAATCTTTGAGAAAAATACCCAGTATGTTTTGATGAAAATGTGTTTTGATGATTGACACATGGCCCGATCTGACAGTAGATGTTATTACGATGGATACTGGGTCAAAGTTTTAGCCCAAATATTGAGTATTTTTATTTATAAACCGAGCCAAAGCAGCTGTAAAACCCCGTTAACTCAACCCGTCTCATCTGCTTTTACCACAGTTAGTTAGTGGTTTACTACGCTGACCAGGATCCCTTCCGAAGACCCTCAGTTAAAGGGGGGGCTGTTGCTAAAGTTAAGTTCACATCAAACGGCACTGACAACTTCCAACCAGTGAATAGCACTCTCGTTAACATCCAGGTTGTAATTATAACTGGAGAACTCAGGTTTCTGGGAACCCTCTGATAAATCTCTGTGCAATGATAAAACCATCACAATTACATTTTGGTTTAATTATCTTATATAATGGACTTGTTATTTGCTTTTATTATGCGTAGATGGAAACGGAGAAGCTCTCAGAAAATAAAAAGTTTCCTAGTTTTAAGTGGATGTTGATTAGAGCAATATTTACAGGTCGGAAAAACTGTTAATTACGGTAACTCCTTTATGACACGAACGCAGCACAGTTCTGCTTTTTCTGAGTGAAACTACACCTACAATCATTTTGGTCTATTTCTATCTGTTTTATGTGTAGAAATCATTCTTTGTGTCTCCTTTTCTGGCAGGAAATCTCCACAAACCGTTAAAAGTCAACAAATGAAATTGTCCATAAAAAAGAAAAAAAAAATTGGATTCCCCAACAGTAGATCTCTATTCTGTCTTGTCCCTTTGGTATCCTTGATATTAAAAGCATCACAGATGGCTTTTTTGACTATTTTTTTTTTTGTATTTAAGTCAAGTATTCAAGATTGTTGTCACAACTTTTGCCTTTTGCAGACTCTAAAAATCCGCTGTGAACAGTTTATTTAAAAACAAGTGTTGGTTTAAAAAAAACACCAAAAAAACAAAAAACCAGTTCAGAAGTTCTAAAAACTTGGTGACACGAAAATTTGCATAGAAAAAAAGCAGACTTTACAGCTCAGTACTGGATGAAGCGGCTTGGTGTGACACACATTTCTCGCAGTTTGAGGCTTTCTCGCAGCGTTTCTTTTCAATCTAAGTGCTCCGTTGTGTTTTTAAAAACAACAGACAATCAAAAAGACATCACTTGAAAGGCACTTGAAGTCAACCCCCCCCTTTTTTTTATTGTGAAGTGTTCTTTTTTTTTCCATTTTTTTCCTCATTTTAAAATATACAATAGCTGCCTTTAACTGTTTTACTTCTGCGTTTCGTTGCCGGACGATCGGCGATACTCCCGATTACTCCGAGCACAAACGTCGATAAATAAACCACAAGACAGAAAAGAGGAAAGACGACGAAGAGGACGGAGATTTGTTTGCGGGAAATTATGAATAAAAAGAGTCCGCTCTCACATTTTTAAAAAACCCTGGTCTTTAATTTTAAGGTTTGGTTGTGATTCCCCCCAAAAAATCCGGGTTCAGGCAGCGAGTAACTCTACTTAGACACAGGTCTATTTAAGGAAAATAAAAAAAAAAGAAAATCTCAATAAAATGTAAATTATAATTCAGATAAGCCTGGTTCCATTCAAATAAGCTAAAATAATGACTATAATCCAACGTCTATAAAAGCTAGAGGATCCAGTCTGTTAAGAGCATCATTTTTTTTAAATCAACTGTAATCGCCTAAGTTTGTGCTAATTTTATCAGAAACAACTTCCTAAAGGAATCTCTTTTAGTGATAAAGCTCTTAGTGTCCAGTAAGACATAGGATTTGTGAATTATTTTCTCTTCACTATGCTTTGGCAACTCTTTAAAGGAATAGTGCAATAAATCTTTAAAAACTGGCTTGGTGAAGATAAGGCAAGGGCAAGTTTAACTGTTTTTTTTTTTTTCCTTTTTTCGGTCGTATATCAACTATCAATTTCCTCTAAAAACCTCTTTCCTAATATTCCTGATGGAAATGTTTTAAAAATTTGCAACAGACTGTCCCTTTAAAGTTTTTTTGAACAGTTCTGTTGGATTAAGGCACTGTCTTTTTTACCCTTCTATATTAGGAAAACAACAACACAGAAATAATAAAAGAAAAGAAAAATGAAGTAGGAACAAAAACTGGCTCAGTGACAAAGCTCGGACTGCTTTTAACATGTAGAAAAGATGCTATAACAAGCAACTTTTTTCACTGAATCATCTCGTGTTTTAAATCTTTAAAAAAAACGTCTGTAGTAGGATGATATTCTGATTCTGTTGTGCGTTTCTTTTTCTTTCTTTTCTTTTCTTTTTTTTAATATACCCTGTCTGCAAAGCAAACCTCCCTCAGTGGGACGATAAAAGTCATTGAAATGAACTCAATCAAGTCACAATTTCAAAAGGACAAAAACAGCAAAAAAAAGTAGATATATTTCATCCTTCTGAAAACTCCGACTGGAAACGAGAGATTGATTTTTTAAAACTTTTTTGCTCAGTTTTATTTCTGGAGGAGGTGTGGTATGTTTGTGCGTCAGAGACGGCAGCGGATTACTGGGAATTTGTCTCAGCGTTCTTCCTTTTAACTTCTGTTCAGGTCAACGGGTCTAGGAGTGGCATTTGGGATCGTCTTGGCCTCTCAGGTTCGAGGCCACGGTGGTAACCAGGAGGCATAAGGGAACTCAACTGTGCATGGGAAATAACCACAGGTACATCTCCAAAACCAAACACTTAGTCCTCACCATGGATGTCTTTGCTCAGGTAACTGTCAGAGTCTCGTCTGATTTAACATAAATCCCCCTTTCTGTGCGGCTTGTCCGAGTTCGGCTATTCACAAAATGTCAGTAGAATCAGCTGCTCTGGTCGTGGTGCATTTGGAGCTGGTTTGTTAACAGTTTAATCAGTGGATCCATATTTCATTTTTGCTGAATATGTGGCATTAAATATGTACTTATATAGCAATTTTCTAGCCTTATTGACCACTCGAAGCGCTTTACACTACATTCACATTACACATTCGTGCAGCGCTTTACTGATGACACACCAGGGGGCATTTCAGGCTCTTGCCCAAGGACACTATGACATTGTGGAGCCGGCGATGGAACCACCAATCTTCTGGTTGGTGGTCGACCCACTGACTGCCAGCATTCTGTCACAGGTTTGCTGCCATGTTTGTAGTTCTTATGCCTTTGTTATCTCGGTCTCGAACGTACAACTCGGATACTGACATCAAGAGTTTTTCCCGACTCAGAGCCTGAACCGTGTGATATGAGTAATGCAAACTGAGTGTTGGCTGTTTTTCTGCATTCCGGCCACAGGGGGGCAGTAAGGAGCCAGAACAAAGCCACAAGGACGACATGAAAAATGAGAGAAAATAGAAAAGTGTAAAATGCCCACCACATTCTTGATTTAAACTGTTTGCTAGTTTTTGGGGTTTTTTTGACCAATGAAATTGAGGAAATTTAGGGAAATCCTCATATTTGAGAAACAAGAACCAGATAATTTTTGTCATTTGGGCTTGAAAAATGTCATAAACGATCAATAAATTGTCAAAACATTTGCTGATTGTTTCCTGTCAAAATGATTTCAGCTCAAGTGAAACTTACGGTTTATTCTGCGTGTTTTTTTAAACAGTAAGTTTCGGTTCTAAAGGAGAAGAGCCTTAACTGATGAGGACTAATTGGTTGTTTTGCCAAACGCACGTTTGGTTCCTGGTTTCCTCGTCTTCGATAACGAGCAGCACGCAGCCGCCTCTGGACTTTTTCCCATACATCTAAATATTCCCACCAAAACAAACAACCAACCACAGTCAATTACTTAAGTGAGTTAAAGCAGCCGCTGACTTAAATGTTCTTCTTTGGACAAATCACTGGGAACAAGCAGGACAAATGTGTAAGCACCAGCTGGGCTGCAGTCAGACTTTTCATCTACCAACGTGGTATAAAATTCATCACGCATCCTGAACTCGGTTTGCAAGATGAGCTTGTGATGGGACATCTCAAACTTGAACATAATTGAGAAAAAGAAATCGCTGATTTACGTAATCCGTCGGCTTTTTTTTTTTTTTTTGTACAATCCAACCAGCTCCGAGAAAGAAATTCATACTTCTTCTCTGACATCCAGCTTCGACTTAAAACATAAGCAACCTCCAAATTCCTCTCGAGACTCCTCTGCCTCGACCAAAGACCAGCTATACTTAACCGAACGTAAAGACGTGAACTTTTAAAGCTTTAATCGCTGTTCCCTAATTAGAAAAAAAAAAAAAAAATGGAAGGAGAGACGTCCTGTGTTGTCTCCTCGTCCTTTTCCTTGGGGGAAGGGGGCACATTTCTGTTCTTCAGTCTACCCCACGCTAATATTTAGAGACAGGGGTCTTTCGTTTTCCTTTAAACCACCAACGTTTTCAGTCTGAGTCGGGATCCTCTGCTGCCCAGGAGTCGCGGCGGCTAAGTTCTATTTGTTCTCTGAGTAGAAAGCGTTCCCGTCGGGCAGCGAGGGGAAGGGGAAGCCTCCGTTCCCGACACCCGGGAGGCTGTTGATCTGTGAAAAGAGACCAGCGGCAGGTTAGGAGACCCTACTGTACCCCGACTCACTTCTTTATCCGTTTTTTATTTCAAAGTTTGTAGTCTGGAGCTAACAGTCGGTCCCAGCATGAACATATTGTCAAATACCCGTTGGCGATTCAGTCTCTGGTCAACTTGGATTTGAGAGGGAAAAAGGATAATGTGTGTGTGTGTGTGTGTGTGTGGGGGGGGTGCAAACCAGAAGGTAATACATAAATTAAATTTTCTTCTCATTGTTTTACAAATTTCAAAAACAATGAGAAACCAAACTGGTCTAATAATCATAACCATCCCATAACCATAACCAAATGTATTCAGTTTATTATCATGAGAGACTAAGGAAACCACACAATGTTCCAAATTGAGAAGCTGGAACCAGAGAATATCAAAAAATGATTGATTATCTAAACGTTTGCAGAGGAATATAAATTTAAAATTTTTATTATGAATATTTCTATTTCTTTCTTTAAACATAGGTCCAAGTAGACATAAATTTTGAGTCATTTCTGTATAAAAATCCCTGAAAAGGCTCTTAAAACTTGAGTTGTGTAATTCATCATTAGTAAAACTCAAGTCTCTGTCGTTACTTTTGCCTGGTAATAAACATTATCTTTAATTATACTTACATTCTGGAATAGGATAAGTTATTTTATTTTTCTACCTATGTACATTTATTAATGTTTATTCTACCACGTATACTGAGCACCTTGGGCAAATAAATCTCAGTTGGAAATGAGTCAAATTATGTATTGTTTCTCTGTTTTATTATTCTTGTCTTAAAGACAATTTTGCAAAGAGGTCTGAATGGACAGGGGTAAACTCACTGAATTCATGACACAAAAGTCCAAAAATTTAAGACAAAGTTGCATGGTTTTGCAAGTTCTGTTGGAAAAGGGCCTGGTGACATTTTTAACTTTTCTTATTTTCAACCATCATCGTGCTCCAAACACTCGCTACAGCACCAAACGTTGTTAGTCTGAGGCTGGGGAGAAAAAAAACAAAACACAACAACAATATCCTTCCTTTGTTTTGTGTCATAAAAACTAAAACGAGAAGCTGTTATAAGAGATAATAAAACTATATATCTATGAGGTGTTTCTGAAGATTGCAACCTCAGTCAGATCCAATGCCTCAGAGGTGAGACTCAATCTCTGGAGGTAGTTGGTCTTTTCGTGCGGTTTGTTTAAAATGAGAAAAGTCAGTAGTAAAATTCTTAAATATTTCCTGTTTCTAGCTCCTCAGATATCAAGATTTGATGCTTTTTTTTCTGGCACTAGACAGTTAACAGCATCTCTATGTATTTTTAATCAGAAAAAGAAGACCCTTTTTGGGCTGTAGGAAACTGTAACTGGAACTTTTTTTTTACTATTTTCTGGCATTTTATGAACAAAACACTTAATCCAAAAAATAACTGGCAGATTAATCGATATTGAAAAAAATTGTTTGCTTTGTTTCTTGTCATAAAAAATGTTTCTTGTTTTTTTTTTACCTGCGTATGTTCACTGAAGTTCATATATGGCTGCTGTTGCACCATCAGGCTGTTCAGGTCCAGACCGGCGGTCATTTGGCAGGACAGCGCCGCCTCATCAGGATTAGGTATCGCTGAAATTACCGGCACAGACCCTCCCCCAGGGAGGCCCTGATAGAGACAGGAGGGCTTGGCGGGGATCTGGTTGCGGCCGGCCAGGTTCATCTGCTGGAAGGTCGGCGCCTGGCTGAGGTGCACCCCGTTCACTGGCACGGGCGCGGCAGCATTACTGAACATGCAACTGCTCGAGGGTGCTGCGGGTGGCTGCTCCAAGTCCTGCTGAAGGGGAAATGGCGTGCTGGCTGTGTCTGGAGTCCTGAACATAGGCCTGCAGTTTACAGCGTTTGGGGGGGGGGCAACTCCGGCGGGGGTATTCCCCTGAAATCCCGAAATCTGGTTGAGGCAGGGGTGCATCTGTTGGTGCCCACCGGAGATCAGCTGCTGTTGCTGCTGCTCCAATGGCCAAGACTGTCTCTGAGTCTCACCGTTTTGTGTCTGAAGTGCAAAGATGCCCTGTAAGCAGCTGGACGAGGTGGGGTCTACAGTGAAACCTGATTCATTTGAAATATTTTGGGTGTATGTTGGTACAAAGTTGTCCACTGGGTTCGAGTTGGGGACTGAAGTGCTCCACTGGTTGCCCTGAAAGTCGAACACGGGATTTAACTCTGTCTCTGCACTTTGGTCCCTGAGGCCGACCGGTAGGTTGGGCATCCTCATCGGAACGTGGTTCTGCATTTGGCTGGGATGGAGCTGGCCAGTCTGCCTGAACCCTACAAGGCTGTTCTCCTTAGTGGAGACCTGCAAGGCCCGCGGCTGATTCTGCGTTTGGACGCAAGAGTCCGCCAGGGAGGGGTTGAAGGCCAGCGGAGCCCCGATGTTGCCCAGACCAGTGGAGGCGGGGAGCGACTGCTGGGAGGCGATCTGCTGAAGGGTCGGGCCGTTCAAACCGGAGGAGCTCAACTGAGGAAGGTCGATGTGGGTCAGCTTCATGGTCTCCAGGACTGGGGTCAGTTGTCCAGTCATCATCTGCCCTCGGTTTGGCACAAGCTGATTCTGAGGCTCCAGAGGCCAGCCGAAGTTCTGCTCTCCGGCTGGGTCAGGTCCCTGGTTCTGGAGGTCCAAAGTGGAGAAGCAGGCTGGAACGTCATCCAGCTGGTCCGGCAGCTTCAGGCCGCCCTCCTTCTGGAGCTGCTCCTCAACGTACGACAGGATGTCGTTGCTGAGGATGTCGTTCAGGTCTTCACTCAGCTCACAGCTGGTGGTGCTCATCCTCAGCAGCGTGCTCTCCCAGCTCTTGAGCTCGTCGGGCTCCACGTCCAGCGTGTCGATGAGGCTGTTGTCCCCGAGGATCTGCTGCAGGGTCTCCATCATGTCCTGGACTGTGGCCTCCGACTTCACCAGGCTTCCCACGACGGGTTTGGGTGAAGGGTGCTGCCAGACGTCCCCGGGAACGTTGACCGTGGCGTGGGTGTCCTTGAAGGCGACGTCATTGAGGGAGTTGAGGGTGTTGGCGTTGTTATGTTCACAGTAGACAGACTGGTCCTGGCTAAGCATGCAGCCCAGGATGGAGTCCGGGTTGACGGAGTAGTCGTCTAACTTCCTCTGCTTCGGGGCGGAGCACGAGTCGGGGATGTCGACGGTCGGGGCGATGTCGTAGAGCAGCGCCTCCCCAGTGGCGAAGTTGAATGGCAGTTGCAGGCGTCTGAGGCGTAGCTGTTCCTCTCCTTCTTCATTTCTGTGTGTGGGGTTGGGTGGGGGGTGGGGGGGGGGATATTTCTTTTAAGGCTGCAACCAATTAAGCAATGAAAGAAATAGTCTTTGAATCAATTAGCTGATAAAATAAATTAAAAACATCATTAACTGTGATAACTGTGACTGGTTTTTCAGTTTTTTGGACTGACTTCCAGCTTCCCGCGCCTGAGGTCTTGTTTCTTTTCTTCTGTTTTATATCATTTTAAAACTGAATAATTTGTGGTCATTGACTTTTGGTTGGATAAAAACATGACATCTGAGGACATCACCCGAGGCTGGGAAATTACATAAACCAAACACATGGTTTATGTAAATAAATCAATTTATTTAAAAAAAAAAAAAAGGCACAGGGAAATTCACTGATAATGACAATAATGAAACATGATCTGGTAACAGTTTGGCATTCATAAGCTACTCAACAACATATGTCAGTGTCACCAATAATTCAATAATGATGATAATAATGATAATTCTCCAACAAACTGATTCTGATTAGTATCAAATTGCTTTTGACCAACTGTTAATAACAAACAGGAAAAAAAGAAGAAGCAAATTCTCATATTTGAGAAGCTGCAACAAGCAAATATTTGGGTTTGTTTCTGATTAAATAACTTATAAAGGATCAGTTATCAAATTTAATAATTTCGTATTTTGATCAATTAAACAACGAATTGAATAATACCCAAGCATCTAGCTGTGACATTAACAAGGTCCCAAACAAATGAAAGGCTTTTGGGGCCCTTGAGGGTCTGGTGCAGCTGAGGTTGCAGTAAAGGGATCTTTAAATGTTCTGCCTGTTGTAAACTAAAACACTAAACACAAGAAACCACCCCCAGCCATTAACTCTGGGACACTTACGTCAGGGCTCGCTGCCGGGCCACGATGAAGTCTGGTTTCCCTCCTTTGAAGACCAGCCGGGCACTGGCCTGGACCCAGACCCACGTCCCGGTTTTGGTCAGGAGCCTGAAGACGCTGAAACCACTGTCTCCGGTTTTCATCACTGGATACGAAACAGAAAACTGTCAGACGCGTCCATCTATACACCCACATATGCATCAGCCTATAATTTAAAAAGCAGGGCTCAAGATATCCCCCCTAAAAATGAGATGCTCTGAACCAGACAGCGGTCTACTGTAGGTGACATCTTTAAAAAACGACCGTCTCGGGTCGTAGACTGACTTCTCAAGTGGTTGTCGGCGCAGTACATCATGTCGGCGGCGTGGATGAAGTGGTAGCCCGAACCCCTCATACAGAGCTCTGCCTCGCTGTAGCCAAGAACCACCTTCCCCCTGTGAGAAAAACACAACAGACACAAAGATCTGTATGAGTGACTCCATCTTCCAGCTCAGATTCTCCAATGACACTTAGTAAAATCCAAATTTTACATAACCACAGGTCAGTGTGTCGCTTGATGTGATAAATACTGCATCTTGAGAGAAAATACCATGAGGTTTTGTTTTGGGAAGTATCCTGTTGAAGTTTTCTAGACAAGAGGGGCCTGTGGTAATTCTTATAGTTGAGAATATTACTTATGATACCTGATGTTTATTGGGGCCCCTAATGTTTTTATTTTAGATCTATTTTCTCCTTTGTTGTTGGGTGTTTGCCTCATACTATTCCTGCTGTTTTTGTCTGCCGGGACTATGAGGACAACTAGTAGAAAACTGTTTTGTGTAACTTATTGCCTATTTAATATAGCGTAACCTTTTGCTAAATCTACATATCCTGCAGTTTTCTTCTTTTTCTGAGGAATAAGCCTCTAAAGACACACTGAGAGCAGCTATTAAGACCAGCTTGGTACTTTTCTGTCACTTTCATTTTCAAATTAATATTCAAAATAAAGAAACATCTCATTATTTTTATGTTTATAGAGCTAAATCCTCCATCACTCACTGCCTGATAAATAAAGTCCTATTAATAAATCCTGATGTGTTTTTTTTTTCTCATTGAAACCTAAAGGAGATATCATTACCTTGAAAATATAACTGCTGTGTTTCATTTACATTTGTTTTTTAAGGCCAATACCAACAAAAAATGTTGGAATATGGTTCTGATATTTGCTAAATTTATGTCATATTTATCATAATGGTCATCAACTGTTGACATTTGTGTTGTTTTATTACACATTAGATTTGTTTTACTTGAGTTACAAGGGATGTGAAGGTCAGTTTCTTCACAAGTTTTCACACTGCGAGGTTAAATCCTTGCGCCCATTTTTTGATCCCACGTTCCAATGCACCCACCTGGTGTCGATGCCCATGGGCGTGAAGTCCAGCTTGTGTTTGGTCTGGAAGATGAGCGTCTTGGTGCGGATCTCCAGGATGGACGGCGGCTGCAGTGGCGTGGCGATGGAGAACAGGGCGAGCTGAGGGGGGACCAGTGTCCCATCCTCCGACACCCGACTCTGACCATGCAGGAGCTTCAGGCGGCCGCGGAAGTTCAGCGCCTGAGGACGGACACACGAGTTTACACACAGACACACAGACGGACGGACAGAGGCAGGAGTGGGGACTCACTTGTTTCTACGTCACGGTTTCTTCAATGCTCCTTGACCTCACTTTTTTAAAAAAGGTCCCAAAACTCTCATGACCCCGGCAGCTAGTTTGGTTTATGGTCTATTTTTAAGAGCATTGGAGGAGGCTTCCAGCTGTCTAGATAGAACAGATATTGAATTTTAGTTCTTAAACGATCAGTGTATCGGCAGAAAAAAACACACTGAGTGGGATCCTGGTGCTCGGGTTTTTGTTGTAAATAAGCAAAATGATAATAATAAAAGAACATGCAGGCTGCAGCTTGAAAAATGCTGACGAGCATGAAGTTGATTTAAACCTCACCTCTTTGCTTCTTTTAAAAAAGACAAACTCAGGAAGTTTCACCCCACACACTTCTTCCTAATTTGGGATCTGTAAGTGGAGCAGGATCTGCCGCTGATAGTTTTGTTTTTTTTTAAAGGTTGTAGTTCATCTGACATGATTCATGACACTACTGAGAAGACGAGAGTCTGGGAAAATGTTACCAAGAAGCCGGAGGAGTTATCGAGCAGGCAGCGGAAACGACAGCAGAAGTTCCTTTCCAGGAAAGACGAGTTTTCGGGAGGGATGGCCTGGGGGTCATAGGTCATCACGCCGCTGGTGATTTCCGCAGAGCTCTGCTCACCTGCAATGAAACACTCACAAACTTAACGAGGTGCAGCTACATCCTTATTTTGACCTGGTGTTGATGCAGTCTCCCCTCTCATTATCAGCTGAACGGTTTTAGGGAGTTTTCCCGGACTTACTGGAACTTTCTGCGGAGCCGTCGGGGTGGCTTAGATTCGGTTTGAGGGCGAAGTGAAGCTGTCGTCTGAACAGAGCTCGGTCGTCCGTGTGGATCAGCTCAAACACGCTCTGATGGACGACATCCGACTGAAAACGAACAGAAACACAGTCGTATCTTTGTCTTTTTTTTCTATTCTGTGCCAGTGAAACTTTAAATAACTGTAATTAGCTTTAATTAGCTGCAGCTAGAAAGGGGAAAAGGATGCTCCAAGCTAGTTTTCTTTCGTGCATACATAAAATCAAAAACATACAGAATAACGTACAGAATCCTCATAGAATCATCGACGTATACATTGCAAAAATCAGCTTGGGTGAAAATCTTTAATCTTTAGTGTGTTTTTTCAGTAAAATTCACTGGAACATACAGTAGGTAGACTTCAAGCAGATTTACAGTTCTTGAAACAAAAACTGGAAAAGTGGACAAACAGCTCCCTCCCCCAACTAAAGGTGAGTGAAGTTGTCTCCTCATGATCCAGTGAATGATCTGACACAGAGATGTCACAGAGGCTTTAAAATAATAAAAATCCATTTTTATTGATCTTAAAAGATCCGAAATTGCAATTTAAATCGAGGAGCTTTGACTTTTTCTTGTGCAATTGGTAAGATTTTACATCAGAAGGTTTGATGTGGGGGCTGAAACTGTGGGGCTACCTCCTCTGCTAGGAGCATAATGGAGTTCTCATCGTCTTTCACCACTTGCTTTTAGTGTTGAGCACATGCGAAACAAGATCATAACAAGTATTAAGTAATGGGTCCACGGCCTGTGTGTGTTGGCACCAAGGTTTTAATGTCTGGCCCGTCTCCAGCTGGGCCCTCAGTCCCCACCGGGGGCTGGCGTTTCGTCGGCGTTCTCCATCCCTGCCAGTGTTTGTGCTGGCGAGGCTGCGTTCAAGACCGATGATGCAAGTGTAAACACACGCGCACACAAACACACACACACGGTGTGAACAATGCTCCAGTGGATGAATGCCACTGACTTAAGGCTGCAAACACAGAGACGCCGTTGTGCCGAGCGAGCCGCACCTCTCGGCTTCTCTCTGTTACTTAACCGTAGACAAACAAGCCAGACACAAAATGCTCCTTTGTCAGCAGCGCTGAAAAGAAACGGCCTCGCCGGGCTTTGTTGGGCCCAAGACGACCCTCAAATCGGGGTTTGTGAGCACGAGAGGTTGTGAAATATTGCTTTTTCTTTTTAATTTTAACCACTACAAATTCCTCCAAGTAAGTTTCACATTTCAGAACCCTGAAACTTAAACTAATAAACACACATCGTTATCGACAAATGAGCATCATCTAAATCCTCTGGGGGCTTCAGCCTTTTATATTCAGTTTTATCCCCGGTGGGATCCTGCCCGTCTGCTCCCCATCTTCAGCTTGTTTCTTATTTTCTCCGCTCTATGGCTGCATTTGGAGGCGCTCTATAAATAAAGTTTATAATGGTAATAAACAGTCGGAGCAGCTGGTGAATCTCGGGCCTCACCAGCCAATGCAGCCCGGAGAACAAAACGCTTCCTTCCCTGATTAGCATCCTGGACTTTGTGATGATCGTGTCGTTAAAAAAAACAGCAGTGTGTGTGTATCTGTGTGCAGATGAGTGTGTGTGAGAGCACTGCTTCTACAATACCCCCCCCCCCCCCACCCCCCCGCACCTTTACCCCCCCGCCCCAACCACCACCACCAAAGCTGCAGACATCTTTAACCCTGGTTCAAACGGATGTGTTTATAAGTCAAGAGTTCACAGCCAACAAAGCAGTTTAGTTCTCATGCATGCACACGCACATTAAAAAAAGGGAAAAAAAAGAAAAAGAAAAAAATGGCATGTTAGTTTAAATATTTCAACATGATGTCGCTTTAATAAAATCTGGGAACAAGTGACACTGTGGGAGAAATATGCTCTTGGACTTTACGACTGTTTTAAAGGACAATGCCACTGTTTTTTGGGATGTTTAATGCCTTTAAACTCCCGTTTAATGTTGCCCCATTGTGGATTTCCAAACAAACCAGGCAACCATTGGTTCCAATTATTTTCATTATCCTCTGTATTATGTTTATTTTTGGTTATCTTTTTGTCTTCTAGGTTCAAATCTCTGATTAATTTTCAAAGGACATGAAATTTTTTTCCCCCGGATTTCAAAATAGCCCCAGCAACTGTGGCTGCCTGTGACAAATGAGAACTAAATGTTTGAAGTGTGACTTCCAAATTTCTCTTTTAATGGTGTGCATACGCGAACCGAAACCAGCTGCTTTTGTAGACAGTAGGAAACGGGTGCAAACTGTGAACGGTCGTGCTCCTCTTGAAAGGACATTCTAAGGGGAACACGAGAGTTCGGGAGGTCAGCGGAGTTGAAACAGAGTTGTGCAGTGAAGGGTTTTTTCTGTAGACAGGGTTCCTCCTCCTCCTATATTAGAGGCTTTTTTTTATCATTTCTGGGGAAGATAGTTGCTGTTCTAGAGAGGGGAAAAAAAGCAGCAGATCTGCATGATTTACTTCTCACTTCACTGGAAAGTGGAAATAATCAGTTATGTGCTAAGTCCTAAAATGTCCTTTAAAAATAAATAAATAAATAAATTGAATAGATTTGGTGCGTGTATGTGTATTTTAATTTATAATATATATATATATATATATATATATATATATATATATATATATATTTAAAACTCAAAAGCTTATAATTTCACAGCATGTGTCACAGAACAGTACAGGTGGGATGAGAAATACGATGATTTAGATGATAACAGGTAATGTTTACTGCTGTTGTAGCGGTACAATGAGCCCTCTTCACCTTTTTTTGTATTTTAGAATACAACTACAGATTAAAAAAGACTCACACCAAAGAAAACATATACAATCAATGCTCAACATTCTCCCTGATGGCTGTTGTCAGTTTTGCTCCTTTTTTATCAATAATTTCATAATTTAATACCCGATATCTGACTTTAAATCCCATTATGTCTTACATCTTTATCCTATGACTCTTAAAAGAGATTTTTATTCTGCAGGTTTTTGCCTTTAATGCGCAGTTCAAATACGGGTAAACGATCCCACTGGGGACCTCATGGTCATGTGTTGTGTGATTTTGAGTCCTTCAGGTGTTTTTCATGCTTCGACAGCGAGACGACCCCACTGACCGTGCCCGGCGTCATCCGGGCGGACGTGGTCTCACCTGGTGGAAGCCGAGGAAGTCCTGGATGGTCGGGGATGTGTAGAAGACGTAACCTTCAGCCGTAACCACCAGCACGAAGCCGTTCAGCGCCTGCAGACCGAAGTGGAGGAATTAAAGTCACCTTAATTATCATGTGTAAACAACTTATAAACAATATATTGTAGTTATAAGCCGCTATAGGGACATTTTAAGTCTTTAGAGATTAATTAAAACTTCTCTTATGAAGAAATATTTCATATTATTAAAGCTGTTTCACCATTATCATTTTCTGTTTATACACAAACATCCACAAGAGCAGTTAGAGTTGTTGACAAATACACAAACACACTATCTGCTCACAGCCACAGCATAAAGTGATAGAAAGTAGATAACACCTGTTTTACTATTTATTTTACCAAGCCAGCACCTTTAGACACTAATGGCTGACGATCTGGTCCGAATTTGAAGGCTGAAGAAGTACATCACATTCAATAATATAACAACATATTGATGATAGATACATCATAAAACATAACAGTGATCAGTGTCACGGTTTTATTTCAAGTCCAAGAAAGATGAAGGAAAATGATGTCAATAACAGAAATGTTTGACTAATGAAACTATACTTCAAGATCCATATAAAAACAACAAACGTCAGTTCAGCTTCATAAGAGTGTCTGTTCTTTCATTCATTAATATTAAATTTTTTTTTCCATGTCCACCTTTATTTTTGACGACTTCACAGATTGTTTTCTCAGCTGCGGGGGGGGTAATTTACAGTGGCACAGTTTTGAATGATTTAATATTTCAGGGATTCTGCACAGGGCACTGCACTCTGGTTTTCGTGTTTACTGGACACAAAAAGACCAAACCAGTCCTGAACACAGGTTACCTGGAGCAGTAGGTCCCCCTCAGAGAAACTGACTCCGTCGATCGAGGTCACCTGGGAGGAGAAGGGCATGGAAGAGGAAGAGGTGGCAGTGGTGGTGGCGGCAGCAGCGGCGGCGGAGGACGGGGTCAGCCCATTCTGGATGTTTCCCCCGAACATCAGACTCCGCTCGCTGGTCCAGCTGGAGCCATTCTGGCTTTTCTTCATGGTGGCTGGAGGTGAAGAAGAAAGAAAACTTGTTAGATTTGTTTCTAAACACAGAAGAAGAAACTGAGTTCCAAACCTGTATTTGACAAACAAAAGGTGGAATGAGGTATAGTTTCCTGGAACCACATGTTAGATGAAATACCAGGGAGGATCTGATCAGTTTTCACCCAGATGAATATTTATTTGCCTTGTTTCTGTTGATTTGTGCTGTTGTTGATTTCGGTTTCACGTCTTTGTAGAAACGACACGCATTTCTTATTTGACTATTTGTTCCTGTTTCACCAGAGGCAACGGGGACTAATTGAACTAAACTGAACTTTTCTACAGTCGGTGAACAAATCTCTGTGCAAGGTTTCGGACGTTTAAAGACACAAACAAACACAGTTTGGAGTGAATGAAGCAGCAGCTCCGGAGGTCTCATGTCTGACTGTGTTTAAGTCTATATTTTCTGCCAAAAGATCTGGTGAAATTAAAAAAAAGTCTGAGGCGAGAGGAAAAACAAAAAACAAAAACAAAACAAAACACAGAGGAACAGCACATCTGTGCCTTTTTCTATCAGGGTGGAGCCATCCGATGTTTCCTGTCGTCTTACAACACTGTCACTCAACTCCTCCTCCTCTTCCTCTTCCTCCTCTGGCACTTATCGAGCATCTCTTATCCCTGAGAGTGCAGCAGAAAAAGGTGAGAGAGAGGCGGAGGGGAGTTGGGTGAAATAACTGCCCCAAGCGCCTAAAAATATCCTGTCAGCGAGGAAGCAGGTGGGTTTTAACGAAGGAAAGCAGTTAGAAACGATGATGGATGAAGGACGGACACATTTATGGAGCTAAAGGAACCAACCGAGGATTTTTCAGCTTTCCAGCAGAAATGCAAGAACTTTCCTTGTTTCAACTTCTCCAAACTGAGGATTTGCCGTTTATTCTGTCTTTACAGCTGTGATCCTATAGAAACAAAACATCTGAGGACTTGACCTTGGTTTACCTTTCCTCGTTAAATGGCTCCTAGTAGCGACACAACGAAGATGAGGGTGAAGAAAGAGGCTGGATTTTTGTTTACGGTTTCACTTTCCTAGAAATTTCTGGAGCTTTTCATCTTTAGGGAAAAGTCACAACTTTTTAATCTTTACAATTTTTTAGCACATAGATGTTGCAAAGTAGGAAACTTCTCTGCATTAGATGAATTTTCACTTGTTTCTGTTAATATCTTCTGCTGGGTTGCGTTGCTTATCCATCAGTATACAACAAAAGCACTCAAAATTATGTATTAATTAAATTCACATGAACTGGACCTGAACAATTGCTGGAAAAATGTCATTCTTGCAAACAATACAATCAATCCCCAAAACATGGCATGTACTCGCTATCAGACTTCCACCAATTCGTTGAAATTAAATTGTCAACCATTTGAATAAAATCTCCTCTTTTAGCTTCTTAAATTTGAACTTTTGCCTGTTTTCTTTACTTGTTTTCGATTGTAAACTGAAAACCTTTGGGTTTTTCACTGTTGGCTGATATAAAATGATATTTTAAGACATCGACTGGAGTGGAAGGGATACTTTTTTTTCTCAATTTTTCTAACACACACACACACACACACACACACACAAACACACACAAACACAAACACACACAAACACACACACAAAAACACGCACACACACAGTGGATGGAGGCTGGCTCAGCCCAGGCTAAAACCAGGATAATAGGCAGAGCCACAAAATTACCCGTTGGCCTCCGCGTTTTCCCCCGTGGACCAAACACAGCGGGGTGGCAGAGATTTTGCGACACAAGACTCGTGTGAAGTGGTTGACGGAGAGGACTCAATCGATCCGGATCGAGCTGGTTTTTCTAATGGAGAAGTTTTGATCCCAAATGAGATCGCACAGCGTTTCCCCTCATGTATAATTTGGATAATTTAACTTAAAAACTCCTGAAAAGTTACATGGAGCTTTTTTCGGGGGGAAATGATTCCTTTTTTGTTCTTATGGTGATTAAACGTGACAAGCTCAAGTACTATTCTGAAACGGGATCTTTAAAAACGTCTGCAAAATGACAGAGAGTGGAAAAACAGCAGGAAAATTCATTTTTTTAGGTGATTTTTATACATTGAACCCTTTAACAGAGGTCTGTTTCATAAAATGGATGTGTAACCTTTTGAATTCCTGCTGTATGTGTGTGAATAAACAGTGAAAACAAATTTTCTAGATCCTTGAATTCCTCCATAATGATATTTTGGGTGATCATCACTAAGATCTGACGGGTTTTTACTGGCGCAGTTGTCTTTTTTTTCCCTTCTTGGCAGCATCATACTTTGTTAAAACTGACAAAATGAGAAGTCAGAGTTACAGCCGAGTTACTATGCATGTGAGGTAGGGACGGTTTGAAAAAATGAGTGCGTAGAAGTTTGGCTGAAGGACGGCATCTTGATTTATCGGTTAATTTAGTTTTGGTGCCTTTCCAATCAGCAAAGACGTTGAGACGTGATTTCAAATAAGTGGAGGGATGTTGGAGAGTGGAGCCCATTTTTCTGAATCCATTATGATTCAGAAAGCTCTCGAGAATCTGTCATTTCCAATCGTACGTGATCTCCAAGGTATTCGTCTCGTCTTTTCTCCGCTCACTGCCGCAGTGCAACAAGACTTTCTGCCATGTTTTGGTCACATCTTGATTTGGTTTACCTGAGAGTGTTTTCTTTTTTGTTGTTGTTTTGTTTCCAGTCTACTTTCGGCACAGACACGGTGCGAATATACATTTCATATGCTGATTTTATACAAACCAAACGATCCTCAGTGTCTTTCTCACCACAAATCAAGCTCTCAGCCTGATATGAACTTGGACCTCATGCTGAGCAGCCTGACTCTGACCCCCCCCCCAAAAGACTGCGAAGCCTTTGTGTTGCCAGGGGTGTTGGCACGCCGCACATCCTGAGGGATTTATATACCCTTTTAGTGTTTTCCAGCAACATATGGAATTGCCTGAGTCGAAACTGCAGCTGTTTTATATAGAAAGAAGGATATTAAATATGAGAAAACCTGAACCTGGCCCTGTTGCATTTTCTCTTGGTTGCTTTTCCTAAGAAATCTCTAATCTGTTAATATAAGTTATGGACTGATACCGATAATTATTTTCAGAATTTTCAATTTTTTTTTTCGGGGGGGGGGGGGCAACATTTGAGTGGTGTCGAGGGACGCGTTTCCAAGCCGTGGCAGGAAATGCAAACATAAACACTTTTCGGGGACCCGACCAGAAAACAAATGCCCACGGGCGGCTGGTGGGTTTTTCAGAAACAGTCTGTGTGAATACCAGCATAAACCGAAAGAGCCAATAGAGGTTCGGTTCGCTGACAAGGAGAAAAAAAAAGAAAAAAAAGACAAGTGATCACATATATATACACACACACACACACACACACACACACACACACACACACACACACACACATATATATATATATATATATATATATATATATATATATATATATATATATATATATACACACACACACATACACACACACACACACATATATATATTTATATATTTATATATACACATACATACACATATATACACACATATATATATATATATATACATATATAATCTACGACAACTGAAAGAACCGATTTAAAGAGGGTGGTATGTTTTTCTACCATAGTGTGTTGGATAAAGTAATATTTTAACATCTATTAACTTGTAGTCAAGATCAGTGTTAAGCTTATATCTACTACTGTGCTGTTATATCGTTGCTGTAATAGCTGTTCCCTGTTGCTCACAGGTTGTTGCTGTTGCTGACTTTATGACCTCTTGTCATCTTCCCTATGACTACCACCGGCACATTTTAATGTTGCCCAACATCCGTTGATATCCTCAGACATACATCTATAAATAAATAAAAGGAAATGAGAAGAGAGAGTGGGTGGAGGTTGGAGACCGAGGCAATGTGGCCAAAGTCTGACCTGAAATGCAGCATAAAAGCAACTGAGTGAAGAGCGAAGACGCTCACAGCCTTTTCGCAGTTCACCGTCTGTCCAGTTAAAGTTAAGTTACACGTTGAGCCGTTGAGTCATAATGTACTCGTTTCTGTCCATCTGTTTTAGAACCGTGCACTGTCTGTCTGGTTTAATTCTGGATCTTTTACAGAAGCGTTTATCAATGTGCACTGACCCCAACATCGACAAATATCATCGAGCGTCATGTTTGATTTATAACTGATTGATTAAAGGGTCTCTGGGAGCTATGAGGGGAAGCAGGCTCCCAAATGATCTCAGGCACAGACTCAGACAAATTCAATTCCAGTTTGCCCCCCCCCCTTTGTTTTAACCGGCTTGGAACACTGAGAGACTTTTGCTTCCAAGCTGATGGTCTTTACTTGGATAAATAATATGTATTGGTGCAGAATGCCTCTAAAAACTTTGGTGATTTGGAAAGACGTTAAAACAGACTTCTTCCCATGCTCCTTCGCTCTTGCTCTCACTCCCCCTCCTCTTGGATAGCCCCCCCCCCCGTACCCTGCCAAGTGTTTTACTGCTCCCACGACATGCTCTGCACGGTGTTTAACATGATTTATGGCACAACTCCTCAGCGGCAATTGATTTCACGCGCTCCCGCCTTTAACAAATTTAAATATTGAATCCTCTTTTCTTTTGCAGGCCTACAGCAGCTTTAACACTTCGTCCCAAGTAGGTGGATACAGGCCCTGTTTTTTAATGTTTGTTCATTAAGGAAATATTTTGCATTGGGATTTTCCCAGTTCATCCACATCCTTTTACTTGTGGGCATTTAGCAGCTTTACAGGGACTGATTTTTTTCCCCTTTTTTCTGCTAAGGTTATTACTCAACAGTAACTATAATGGTGTTGGAAAAGGTGATTACTTCAATTCCTTACATTGCATCAGGCCACAAGTGATGATTATTTTCAGTTTTAGTTCATTTTAAGATTGTTTTCTTGATTGATAGATTAATTGTTTAGTCAAGAAATAGAGGAAGACGACTTCCTAGAGCCTAGATCAGTTAATAAGTCGAGCCATCAATGAAAAACTCAAAGATATTCAAAGTTAACTTTTGAAATCATAAAATCGCTTGTTTTAGGCTGCTTAACATCCCCTATTTATGCACATTAACATGACTGATACCCTTAAACTGTGACGTAAGACTCATAATAATGTTACAAAAACAAGACTCACAAACTCTTTGTTTCCTGCTGTGAGAAAACAGCAGACTAAAGCATAACATGTGTAGCTGTGTTAGTGGTCGTGTCAGATGACCTGAAACATATTAATATCGCTGCTGGGTGTAACCCAATAAAATTTTAGACTTTTTAAGACCCTTTTAACACCACAGAGAACTAAATTTAATACCTGATTCACTGTCCCACTAGTCAAAGAACGACAGAAAACCATTGGCGACAATGAAGCAGAGAATTACCTTTCCAACATTTACATCACATTTTATAACAGTAATTGTTAGCCGTATATATTATCAATTATTATGACCTAGAGGCAGATGGGCAGCAAATACGGTGGCAGATAGGTTACCCTGTTAAAAACAAACCAATTATCAAAGTTTGGTGAAATGATCTGCCAGCTACTGCTGCTAAGCAGTAACAATAATGATGATAAATGGTCATAATACATGATAATGCCACAAAAAAGCCTTCTCCTCCCCCATCACACTTGTCATTTATAGATGCATAGAAAGAAAGTTATGATTCATGTACCTATATTTCTACAGCAGGCTAGAGAAAATATTCTAGAACACTGTGAATGAAATTTAAGACTTGGCATTAACTTTAAAGGCCTTTTTTTGAGGGAACTATATTAAAATGTGTGTTAAGACTTTCAGACCTGATTTTGAGGATGTTCCATTGCAGAACAACTGCACATAGACCCTGAGGTAGCTACAAAAGAGCAGAAGTTGGGCTTTTTTTGGGGTCCTTTATTATATTTCTTCTATCTGATTTCTAACTGCAAATTCATTGAAATCAATTCATTACAAGTCAAGCAGGTGATTTTCTCCCCCCTATGAAGACTCTTGGTCCAGCTGTACATGACTCAGATGAAGGATCTGAACCAATCTTGACTTTTGTTCATGTCTAAGATAAATTCCAAAGCACCGTGCTGGGCGGTGAAGTCTTCTGACGTAGTAATGTGCTGGAAAACACACAACAACCCCCACCCCCCCCAGAAACCAAACCCCTGCAGACTCTTGGTCTCATGACACCTGGTTTGACATCTTTTCTGTGACCTGTACACATGCAAACGTTCATCCATTCCACTCGCAGCGTAGCAATGAAAGACGACCCTTACAAACAGGCATCTTGCAGGCGTAGAGTTTCTCCACAGATGATACCTGAGGACTACATTTAAACATCCAGCACCTGAGAGAAAGTGACATTTGCCATAATAAAATGGGGGCAGGACTGAACTGGTGCTCATTGTCAACTCAGCGAGAAACTTTTACGCACTTTTACTTTTACGCTTTTGTAGGACTGAATGATTATTGTAAGCACAAATAAATACAAAACAGTTTCTCCACACGCATAACACTGCGAACTTGCGGTGTGCATGTGTTGTTAACAAATACTGAGTAAAGATGTGTGTTACCGAAAACTAGACACAAGAATTTTCAAGAGTGCATGTCTTTGTCTTCGGTTTCACTGTTGCCTTAGTGTGGTTTTGTTGTAAGTGTGTGAAGGGGGGGGGGTGGGGGGCTGTCCGGGCATGCCCAGCGTCAAGGCCTCTAATGCGCACTCATACACACTCATAGCTGGAGGCAATCTGGTTTAGTGGAACAGCAACAATGTGCTATTTTAATACCAAGAAGAACAGGGTGAGACAGAAGTTTGATTAAGATGATGAAGAAGAAATAAAAGAAGTGTGTGAGGTAAAAATAGTGAAAGAGTCAAAGAGCTAAAGAACGAGGAAAGAGAAGTGCAAAAGCAAAGACCAAAGACAAAATAAAGTTGAATATGAAGAGACAAAGCAAGAGCCACAAACATAAGGAAAAAAAAGAAACAAAAAAGAAAAAAAGAATATACTGACTAATTAAGCAAAAGAAGTACCAAAAGATAAATAGCATCAACAAAAATCTGACAAGAAAAAAATAATCTGAGAGGACCTCCATAGGTGCCCTGGGGGACTCCCAGGCTCTGTTTTTTTACGTGGTGAGAAGGGGGGAGGGGCACTTCATTTACTCCTCTTTACCCCTAAATGCCGAGGGTTTAACAAGGAACAGCTGACTCCTACAAACTGCCAGAGCCCTCATAAAACAGGAGAAATCCCCAAAACCACCAACTCCCCCTCCACCCCTTCCCCTATGGCTTTACGATGAAGAAGAGGAACCCGGAGCTCCAAAATCCACCCACTCCCCTAGTTTCTTTGGAGACTGCACGCTGATCGGAAAAGGTTCTGCATAGTACCAACAAAGCTTGGTGCTACGAAGACCCCTCTCTCAGTGCTCTTGTGGTTCTATACTGAGCTTTAATAGTGCTCAGATAGTTTTATGGGGTTGTAAAGGAGCTAAAAGTGCTCTCCTGCACATCTGCTACATATGACCTTAGGTGTGCTTCATCAACAACTATTTTTATAACTAATTCAAGTGCCCGTTATTTTTTAGGCCCAAAATTTGTTCATCATAAAACCATTTTTTATGTATGTGTTAGAAAACAATTGTATGCCATTTTATGGCTAAAATGCTTGATAGTGATTGTGAAAATAACCTGAAGATTAAGTGATGAAGAAGAAGAAAAAAAATCCTTGGCTCTCACAGCGTGCTTTCTATAGATCCTCTGTGCTGACAAAAGAACCCCTATGGAACTGCCTTTTTCTGGGTGTGGACCTTCATAAAAAAACAGTGTTCTTGTTGACCTCATCATCAGACCCAAGGTACATGAAATCACTTTAGGTCGCTGCATCCCCCCTTCATCAACCACTTCCCCACCTCTTTTCTTTATTTCTATCATATTTGCGGACACACCCCCTCCTGGACACCCCCCCCCCCAAAAAAAAAATCCCTCCATCTCACAACACCCGCTCTGAAACACTTTGTGGTTTCCCTCGACTTTGAAACCTAAGAGCTGAATGGAGGCATTGTTCTCCATTGCTTTGGACTGCAGGATGGAAGTGGGGGGGGGGCAGGAGATCAGCATCACCGACACTCATGCTCTCTCTCACACTCTCAGTTATGTTCGCTCTCCCTCTCCGTGATCCTACTCGGTGCAGGTTTGGACATGAGCGGCGAAAGGATACCTACAGAAAAAGGCCTTGTCTGGGTTTGGAGCGGAGGAAGGGTTTCCAACTCGGCGTTTCCCTCCGATTGCTTCTCCATTTGGTCTACAGCTTTAAGTCATCTCTGTGTTTTTTAACATGTATCATCTGTTGTCTGACGTGTGTAGTTTCCTGTTATTTTGCTGTTCCTTTGATCGGTGACGATTTGGCAGACGCTCAGCAGAGACCACATGTAATCTGCTCAAACACTAAACTGTCCCTTAGTGGGGGGCGAGGTATCATGTACTGTCATAGGTAAAATTGCCACTACACATTTTCAGAAATATCAAGATTAACACTGATTATGAGTTTAATTATTTGCTTTATTTATAAATGTATTTGTTCTGTGCTTAAACAAAAGAGCAGGATGCCAGTTATATGGAGAAATGTGCTTGTTTGCTTGTATTTTATATACACATGTGTGGGAAAGCTTATGAGTGCTGTAACTTGTTTAATTTAGTTCAAGCTTGTATTTAAAAGTGTTGATTTGCTTAATGACCCTATCTGGGAAGGATAGGGCTCTTTAAAGGGAGGCTTGTTAAAGGGAATGAATATCAGAAACATTTCAACAGCCCTGGTGCTTGTGATCAAAATGCATCATGCCTGGGTTTTAACTGGACCTGCAACCAGCTGATTAACTGGGATTAACTGGATTATTTGTTTGAGTCGCTTTTAAAAGAGAAATGAAGAATGACCTTATGACCGGATGATTAATCCATAAAATTACCTGCAGATTAATCAATAATGAAAATAACTTTTAGTTATACCACCATATTACTTTTCATCAGAAAGGTCAGTAATGGAGTTTGACCTGACAAAAAGTGTTGCTCTGAGTCAGGGTTAATTTTAGTTTTACCAGTTTTGTGTATCAACTGTGATGCTATTTCAGGCTCATAGTGGTTGCCAGTTTCACCTCAAACCATTATACTTAAACTTATACTTAAAGCGTCTATGAAGTTGTTAATGCAAAAACCTGGTAAAAAAAATCTTAGTCTCCCACCTTTGACTTTCGTCACTCACCGGTCACCCAAAGCCTTGATTACTGGCCTAACACTAATCTTTCTAATCTCATTCGGTTTTCTTCCTTTCACGGTTGTCGTTATTGCAACTTCCTTCTCTGCGGTTAAAACTCTCACTTTGATAACCGCAGTAATTTCACTGATGGCCGCGCCCCAATGTTGAGGCCACAGAAAGTGGTAAACAACCCCACATCCCAACTGTGAATGAAAGAAAATGAGAGGACTGTCGCAGGCAAGCAGTGGGCTCGGGCTTGAGATTACACACTTGCTGATGCAAAATACAACTTGAGTGTTTGTTGTTTTAATGAGGAAAAGTGTGAGACTGCAGAATTAAGACTCACTTCGATGGATTTTTCTGTCTCGGGGACGTAAATTTAGCTGCAGGCCTGGAGATGACTGAGGATTCCTGCTGTCAGTTGTTTCCTTGAATAATCCATCAAAGTGTGCATGGAACAAATGCGTGCACACACACATACACACACACACAAGCCCTTTGTATACACAAGCAGGCTCAGTCACAGTTGTGCTGTACGCGAAAACAAAAACAACACACAATGTCCAGCAAGGCTGTCAGCGAATATTCTCAATTCAATTATATAATCTAATTGTAAAAAAACAGACATTTGATTGTGAAAATTAATATCTAATTGTGGGAAGATTTTGTGTGTGTGTGTGTGTGTGGCAGCCTCACGAGTTCTGGCATGGGCCTGAGCCACTGCACTGACTCCACTTCATGACAGACAGGAATCACACAATGTCACCTCCACAGACTGAAAATGAAATGTAGGTCAAAATGACAACAAGGCGACCGTCCAGCCATGTCAAAGGTCACACACGCGGGCGCACGCACATCTCGAGCCCTTAACCTGCTCTTCCTACACACAGTGCTGACCTCTGACCCCTGGCATGCTGCGATAAGGCTGAGTCTGGAGGAGATGTCTCAGTGTTTACATTCCTCTGTCTGAAAGGCGGGTCACCCTCGGGTGGTACTGCACACGACCCACCACACCCTAACACACACACACACACACACACACACACACACACACACACACACACACACACAAACAGGAATCATACCAATCATTCATTAAACAGAGGGCAATTTGAGGAGTTCATCTGCAGATCACTGGCGGAGAAAACACCTCTGGGCTGGGGTTTATCGCTTGGTATCTCTGAAAGGTGAGTGTTTCATTTAGTCAAATGTAGGATTAAGTTCCTGAACATCGTCCAAAAACACCATCACGCTGCAGGTATGTGTCACTCAAGTTCAAATTCACTGCACAAATTCAAATTTTATTTCGTACAAAAGCATCTTCAGGTGCTCTACATGAAAATTAAACAACAGAAAAGTGCTGATGCACAGTAATACATACATTAATATACTC